>JANKOE010000004.1:47113031-47134639 GCA_026284465.1 Erythroxylum citrifolium
CTGCTTTTCATTCTGTCTTATATTTGTTTGTCATCAAAATCACTTTCAATACGTAAAGTCAATTTCGACTTAACATTACCTTTTATTGCAATTGAGACAGATATGATTTATTGGAGTTCATAATTCATAAAAGCTAACCATGTTAGCAAAAGTCATATTAAAGGAAATATAAGTTTACATAACATGCAACTAATACATTATTTTTACTAATATCATTACCAATATTATATACAAGAGCAAAATCCTTTCCTAAAATATGAAATCGATAATCCATAAGTTCATTGGTGTGATTTTATCTGACTTTTGGTTATAAAAGATAGACATAGATTGTGCAAGTAATTGAATTCTTTTAACATCACACGATTACATAAGTGCTTCCAAATCTTGATCAACTTCTTCCATTACAGGTCATTTACATTATCAATAATATATTGCATATTACAAGGTGCATACGACATATAAATATGAACCTGCAATAACATATGCCATTTGCTATATCCTTCTCAGTTGCGCATGAATCATATTGCCCTTTACTTCCATTTTGTACGTGATTATGTTGCTCATTTCTTGTTATATGTCTCCTATATTTTTACTAAAGTTCAACTTGTTTATTCTCTAACTACACTCCTAGATGAAAAGCTTTTCACCTTTATCGAATTAGGCTTCGCTTCCTTATGCTTGGTATGACATGATAAAGCTCACATCATTACACCATATTAATCATAAACAATGTGAATCTAATCAAGCTCTCCTTCTATGACAAGTCCATCATTCTGGTTACTATTTGTAAATATACATTAACCTCTATTCCAATATGTACAGTTGTGGTGATGTCATCATAATATAGAGGTGAAAAGTCTTTTAAATTATAAGCTCTTGAGGTAATAAGTCCATTTTTAAAATAGAAGGTGACATAACATACCAAGGGATAAAACATGTGGCGTTAAATATATTTTAGCCTTAAATTAAATTTAGACACATGTTATATCTCCTTTAATAAACTTGTTTACGAGATTGTAATGAAAGCAAAAACTTGCATATCTTTGCATTGTATCAGGTAATATACTTGAGGTCTTAAAATCTCTATGAATGACCTATTTATTTGGAGCCTCAAGATACTCCAATGGTTATTTTGAGACGTATGTTCCAAGATAAGGCACAATCTCTCTTTTGAATAGATGGTTTTTCAATCTTTCTTTTAGTATGAATTCAGACACAAGGAATAGTTCTTCATCCTCCAAATATTATCCTACAAACTTAACAAGGTTTGGGTGTGACAACCTTTTCTGAAAGTCCACCTATAATACTGACCTTTGATGAAGAACTGTTAATACAATTTGAACCTTAACATTTTGAAGCATTCAAATTCAACCATAACATTTTTAAATCAATTAAAACAAACCCTAAATGGATGAAAAATTTGACAGGGTTAACTCTCCATCAATTAAATGTCATATCAATAGGTTAACAATCACATAATTAAAAATTTTAAATTAAATAGAAAGTAAGTCCCACTACCAAATGGTAATGGGACCTATTGTTTATACATTTAAGACATTGAGTCTCGCTTGTCACGTGGCAATAGCATTCACATTTATACATTTCAGACAGTGAGTCTCACCTTTCATGTGACATTAGGGTCTACTTTTTATTTAAAAATAAAAAATAATGTTATGTCAATATTGACGTGACATTCTTTAAATGAGAGGAGTTAAACTCATTAAAATTTTCATCCACTAAATGCTTTAAAATGTTATCCAACATCAAGAGTAAATTTGACTTTGTTGCTATAAAATGGTCTTAAGAAGAGGATTTTTTGTATCGAATGTTTTGTGAACAATTATTTTCTATGTTTTCAAAATTTATACGTCTACCAAGAATGCATTTGATTAAAAGACATCATTGTTTGTTTCAAAATTTTGTACACTTTAGCTTTGAGTTTAGTTACACTAAGTTAGCACCCTTAAGGTTAAAAATCAAGTTGCTTACATCCTTTAAACCCTTTCTATTTATTAACAATACTTCAATTTTATTTTTTAAAATTTAAGTAAAAGAAAGAAGTCTCTTGTATGATTAAAATATTAGGGTAAAAGACATAAACCTCTCTTATAGTTTAAAAAATCTTAGAAAAACCTTCTTACATTTAAAATTCTAAAAACAACTCCCTATAGTATTTAATTTTCCAGAAAGACCCATTCTTTTAGACTTCGGATAAAAATAACAACAAAACACATGTAGTATAAATATTAGACGTAGACTAATTAAATGCTATTTATATGATGATTGAATGCAGTTTTTAAACTTGAACCGAAATAATTTAATCTAACACAAAAAATAATTTATTATAATTATCAATTTATGTTAAATTTAATTCGTTTATGTCATGTTTAAAGGCTAAGTTTGGCTACCAATAATGATATTTGATTAGTCTATGTTTGACATTCATACTACATGTGTTTTGTAGTTATTTTTTAACTGGAGTTTAAGATAAGGAGGTTGTTTAGAAAACTAAAAGCTATGGGTTTTTGAAGAATTTTAAATACTAGGGACTTCTTTAGAATTTCTTAAACTACAAGGGAGGTATATATCTTTTATCCTTAATATTAACCATAATCGCAATCATTTTAAATGGTTGATCCATATTTATTTATCAAGTGTTATGAATTTTTTCAACTTCATCACTCATTTCTAATTATTTAAAATATTTAGCAAGCTTAGGAAAATAAATTGTAACTCTAGTTTAACTTCTACTTGCAATAGTAATAAACTATAGAACTTTATAATATCAATAAGATCATTTAAAAATTCTCTTCATTAGCTTTCTTGAGTAATAAATGAATCTAAATCATTTATAACAATTTTATTATCATAAGAAACATCTTTCTCATAATTCATATCATTGCTAGTGATAATGACAACAATATTCATAATAATAGAAGATTTAGAGGTTAAGCCAAGTATGGATAATAATGACAATATTGGATGAATATTCAATTTTGCTATACCCTTTTTCCATTTTTTCTCATATTCCCTAAGTTAGAAAAGTATTGATTCTTCAAATTATTGCTCTTATATTTTTTTCGTGTCCTTATATAGTGATTCAGTTGATCTTCAACTTCTGTTGATGCTTTAGACGATAAATTTTTAGCTAGTTGATCAAAATACAAATTCGGATAAACATTATCAAAAAGAAAATTATCTGGATATTTATCATCAAAATATAACATGGTTCAAGTTTTTAATTGAATAGAAAGTATGAGGATTATAAAATAAAAAATAAGAAAAATTAGTGTATAATTCAATACAAAAATCGCAAGAAGATTTGACAATTAGAAAGGTTTATTTTACAAAAAAAACCAAAAACATGTTTCAAGAATCAAATATTAAGATGAAACAAATAAGAATAAGAATTAAGAATTAAAGATTACGATGAAATAAAAAAGAAGAGATCAATTTTAATATACAAGAAATGTTGATGAATTTGATCTTCTAAAAGGCACATCATTTTAATACCTACATAATACAAGAGAAAATGAATAAAAAGAATTGCAAGCTTATACATAAGCTACAATCCCTTATTGATTAAGAAATTGAGAATCGGAGTTACATAAGTGAAAGGCGAGAGACGATAAAGAGAAGTTAGTATAATTGCTCGAACAATTTATAACCGCCATTATAATTGATTTTCCTTTTTAATTTGGTAATGCTTCAATGAAATCCATACTAATATCTACCCAAAATTGTTCCAGAATATTTATTGGTTACAATGACCTTGGAATATCTAGTATCTAATATTTACATATTTGACAGATCACACATATTTTGATGAACTCCCTATCATCTTTTTGAATTTTTTAATAAAAACATATTTGTATTTTTTTAAGGTGCCAACAACACCTGAATGCTATCCTGTTGGATTGTTATGGAATTATGACAGGATCTTATCCCTTAAAGTAGAATTATACCCCACTACAAATCTCACTTTTAAGTAAGGAGTTTATTACACCAATTTTAAGTTGAATTCTTTAACTAATTTTCCCTCACCTTTCACAAATCTTAAATTAGGGGATCATTCCAATTATTTTTCTCCTTATATGAAAATTATATATAAAACTTAGAGATAGATAGGACACATAAGCTAGCATTTTCTCTTGTTAATAAGGCATTAGCAGCCATGTTGTCACGCCCTTTCTTATATATAATTTTGAAATCAAATTCATGAGCTTGGGTAACCATTTCTACTGAAGAGGAGTTGTTATCTTTTACTCCAATAAGTATCCTAAACTCCTTTCATTTGATTAAACTATAAAATGTCTTCTGATGAGGTAGTGAGGCCATTGTTTAATGACCATTACCAATGTCAATAACTCTTTCTCATACATAGACAACTCAACACTCTAAGGGGATAAAGCCTTATTTACAAAGGAAATCAAATGAATCTCTTAGGTTAATATGGTCCCATTTAGTTTCATAGGCATTTGCTTCTAAAGTGAATGTTTTATGAAAGTCAGAAAGAGATAATTTAGGTGTTGGTATAAGAGCTAGTTTCAAATATGGAAATTCCTTCCTACTTCGTCATTCCATAAAAATGCATCCTTCATAAGAAAAGATGTCAGCGGTTGACTGTTTACACCAAAACATTAAATTAGTCATCTATAATAACTAGCTGATTTAAAAACCCCCCTTCTTTGCTTCAAATTCCTAAATATAAGCCACTTCTAAGTAGCTTATATCTTTTTGGACATATATAAACACCTTTATTGGTCCCTAACTTACAATTTTTGGACTTTACAAATAAAGCATGTTCCTTTAACACCTATAATACCTTCATTAGATGTTTTACATATTACTCAAAAGTCTTGATATATACCAAAATGTCATAAAAAAGACTAGTACAAACTTCTTCAAATATGGTCTAAAGATGTTATTGATAAGACTTTACAAGGTTGAGGCATTTTTTATTCTAAAAAGCATCCTTAAGAACTCATAATGGCCATTATAATTCTAAATATTGTAGTTGATATATCCTCCGTCCCCATTCTAGTCTAGTGGTATTAGATCATAAGTTCAATTTATAAAACCAACATACTCAATTCATATAATAGATCTTCAATCAGAGGCATAATATAGAGCCTCTATAAGTATTTTCTAGGGTAGAGATTTATAAACAATATAGAGCCTCTATAAGTATCTTTTTTCTTGATCAATACAACTAGAGCTAAAAAAGTACTAACACTATTCTATATAAGTCCTTGCTTTAACATTTCTTATATAATCTTCACTATGGCATCCTTCTATAATCTAGAATACCTATATGTCTAAAGTTTAATGCACTTGTTCCCTCCTTCAATATGATGTTATGGTCTTGTATTCTAATAAGAGGTAGATTTTTTGGCTTGCAAAGACATATCTAAACTCATCTACTAAAATATTGTGTTTTTGTTGTCACTCCTACGTCATATCTTCCCTATAACTTGTTGTGTCTAATTTCTATTGACTTTGCTTGCCTTCATATCTTGATTTTGGTTACAAGTTCTTATGTTTGATCAAAATGAGAGATGAATTGAGTGAAAATGGTGTGAATATTGCATGCATGTTAATTGGATTATTTTGTGAATTTTGCATGAAAAATGAAAGTTCATATAAATTTTGCGTAAAACAAAGAAAAGTGGTAAGTAAACTTGTCACCACTGTGACAAGTTAGTCATGATGGTGACTTAACTTGTCACCACCATGACAAGTTAACTCACAGTGGTGACTACTCCTTTGCACTCACTTTAATTCTAATACGTGGCAGCTATAGTGTTGATGGTTCGAAACCCTAACCTAAAGTCATACTATAAATAGAAAGGGAATATCGGGTAGCAACAATTTCCATATTCCATATTACACACATTCTACACACAAACCCTACAGACTCATTCGCGGACACATATTCTATCATTCCACATTCTACAAATCCGAGAGACATTTGGGGACAAAAATAAAGAGAAAGAAATAAGGAGAAGAAGAGAGGAGAGAAAGTAGAGACCAATCGGGTGAAGTGAAGAAGAAGAACAATAGAGGGGTGGAAACAACTTGAGCATCTAATCTTCTGGGTAAGAATCAAACAGGAGCAGAAGGTGAGAGCTAATGCGAAGACCTTGAGAGTGCAGGAGACCATTGTAACTCCTTCATCCGATCTTTGTTTGCTTGTTTTGTTCTTCATTTGTTGTGTTATTTCTCTGTGTTTTACTTTTTTTGTTGTTTATTGAGCTTACTACCTTGTTAGCTTAACCGACTGATACTATGTTATCTTTTAATAGTTTATTTGGTTATTTACTTGGTTTATGGCTTAAATACGTCTCTTACACTAATAAAGATGGGATTAAAGTATTTGAGTAAGATGAATCTTGTTATTTCCGTGATGTTGATCTCTTTTTCTTGAGGATTAATGTAGCTATTTTAGTTAAATATGCATGATTGAGGGACTATGTTGTTGTCTTATGTTTGCTATAGTTTCTGAGATGAATAGATGTAATAATATGACCAAACTTTGTATCATTTTGGCATTAAATGAAGGATCGAGAGAAGAAATTTAACATGGAACGAGAAACTATAGATGCTTAGGTTAAGAACTAGAAATATGTTAACTTATGTGGTAATTAGTAGTCCGGTTTCCATAATTAATTCGGATGATAACTTGTTGAATGCGAAAGTTAGACTTAGTTTATTATTCGAGTTGATCTTAGAACCTAATTGTTAATTTTACTAAGACGACTACCCAATCATTTCCCCTTAGTCATGCATAGGAGATTAAATTAGTGAAATTAATTATCAAGAATTTCCCACTTCAATTAATTTGTTCGTTTTTGCTGCCGGTTAAATCAATTTTCTTTTTAATTTAATTTGGTGATTTTCTTTAAAGTCTTCACTTAACAAATCAGATAAAATGATTAGGATTGCATATGTTTTTATTTTTGTTCAAGGTTAATTAGAGTGGACCAATTTCATCTCCGTTGGAGATAACCCTGGATAATCAACTACAACTATCTCATATATTTGTGAGTAGGATAGCCTAGGTATATTTTAGAACTTATTTTAGGTGCAACAAGTTTTTGGTGCCGTTATCGGGGAGGTATTTAGTATTTGCACTTAATTTAATTTTGGTTTTTTTGTCGATTGTTCATACATACATTTTTACCGTGTTATTTTATTGAGTTGTTTTAGTAATTTTCTTATTAATTCACTGTTTTTTTTATTTGGTTTATGCGAGGAAGGAGGTCTTGGGGAATCAAACTTTCTCTTTTTATTGACAACGTACATCAGATAAGGGGAACTCAAGGGGACTTTGAAGACAATCTCAAGGAACTCAAGTTTGAAGATCAATAGATAGGTGAAAGGCGGCCAATAATGAAGGAGTATGCCAGACTAGTAATTCATAATGGCACTTCATGCATATGTTTGGGAGAGGTAGCCACAAACTATGAATTGAAGAGCATTCACTACAACATGTTGACATCTTTCTATGTGGTTCCCAATGAAGACATTCGAATTTCATTCGGGAATTCTAGGCCACTCTACAAACCTTAACTTTAGATGGCTTAAATGAGATCAACTCAGAATGAGATGCTTTCCATACATATTGAAGGATTGGGCCAAGGCATGGCTGATGACCCTTTCACCTAGTTCATTGGCTACATGGGAGGAGGTGTACAACAAATTCATGGGAAAGTTCTATTCCCATCAAAAGACTTTTGAGTTGCGGACGAAGATAGCAACCTTCACTCAGATGGAGGGAAAGCCATTCTATGAGGCGTGGGAACGCTTCAAACTTTTGCTCATACAGTGTGCACACCGTAATTTTCCATTTCACATGCATAACCAATTCTTCTATGATGGATTAATGCAATAGTGTCAGTACACAATGGACAATGAAGTAGGAAGAGCTGTGGGAGAGAAGACAACCAAGAAAACATATGAAATCTTTGAAATGTTGGAGGCCAATTCTCAACAAAAGAGTGTGAGGGGAAGAAGAGCTGGAGTTTATGAAGTGAGCTTGAATCAAGAATTGGCTATGCAGTTAGTTGAGTTAACAAAGCATATAAAGATGTTAACTACAAGGCTACCTAAAAAAGTTCCAAATCAAGAGGTATGTGGTATATGTGGAACTTATGGTTATGGAACTATTGATTGTTCATATTCTTGTGAGCCTTTTGCAAATGGGGAAGAACAAGTGAACTCACTCAACGGTTTTCAACCAAATGAATGAAATGATCCATATTCAAACACCTGCATCCCCTGTTGGAGAAACCACCCCAATTTCTCATGCAAGACCAACAATCCACCAGTACAGCCCCAACCACAACATCAAAATTTTCAATGGACGAATTATTACCAAGGGCAATCCTCACTTTAAAACCCACCAAGCAAGCCTTCTTTGGAGGAAAACCTAAATGCGTTTATTTAGGTCAGAACTCAAAATCAAGAAACGAACAATAAGAGATTCGATTCTTTTGGAGCCATTTGTGAAGAAGATTGAGATCTAAGTAGGGCAAATTGTTGCTCAAATGCACAACAATTAGAAAGGGAAGTTGCCCAGTCAACCCAAGCAAGTCCAAGCAGTTAATATTATAAGAAGTGGTAAGGTGATTGATAATCATGTCGAGATCCCTTCTAATATTTCTGGTGCAGGTAATCAAGTAAAGGAGAGACTCACCAACGAAGAAGGTGATCAGAATGAAGAAAGCAATGGGCACAACAACTTTTCAAGTCATGTTCAGAAAGGTAAAAAATTGGGGCATGCAATCGATTGCAATGAAGGACCAGGACTACATAAGGTGACTAATCCTTATAAACCACCGCCTTAAGGAATCAAAACAAGATAAGCAATTTTCTGATCTATATAACATGTTTTCCAAAGTTAACATTAATCTGCCTTTGTTAGGTGTGATCAGGAACATTCCATCTTATGTGAAGTTCTTCAAGGAACTAATCACCAAAAAATAGAAGTTTGAGCCAAAGGAGAAGGTGATAGTTTCAGAAGTTGCAAGTGTAGTGCTTCAGCAGCAATTAACCCCTAAATTGAAAAACCAAGGAGTTTTATTATGCAAGTATCAATGGGTAATGGTGATGAGGTTAAGGGTATGCTTGACCTTGGAGCGAGTATAAACCTTATACGTCACTCTATTTATGAGAAATTGGATCTAGGATAGTTGAGACCTATAAACATATGTTTGCAATTAGTTGATAGGTCAATCCGTTATCTGAAAGCAATAATGGAGGATGTGTTAGTGAAGGTTAGAGGATTGATTGTTCTTGTAGACTTTGTTATCCTAGACATGGGGGAGGTTAAAAACAAGGGAACGAGCACATCATACTCCTAGGGAGGCCTTTTATGGCTACTTCCAATACCTTGATTGATGTGATGAATAGGAAACTGAGCATGATTGTTTTGGGAGAAACAGTAAAATTTTCAATCTTTAATGTTGAACCTATTCCTACTACTACTGTTTCTAAAGACTATTCTTTTGTTGATCAAATTAATGCTGCATATTTTGATTTCACCTTTTATGAAGAAGACGAAAATGAGCTAGACTTGGTTAAAGAAAGAGATGAATGCTATCAATTGCTGGTCGATGCAACTGAGGGAGAGGTTGGCAAATTCTTGGAGAGAAATCCCAATAAAGAGCAGGAAACAGTGGAATTAATCACTTTGAGTAATCCACTTTGAGTATAACGATTGAGGTGTCTAGTTAAAAGACATTAAAGAATCGTTAAATGGAAGGCAACCCATATAATTTCTTTTTTACTTTTTAATTAGTAGTTTGTTATTCCTTTTTAATGAAACTTGACTTAATATATTTGCTTTGTGTGCACATGCCTACTTTTCAATATCTTCTATTTGTCTTCCTCACAACTGTTCTCCACTCCTCAATGTAGTACGCTGTGTTTATTGCCATGTTTCACACCACATCGATGCGGACACCACCCACACTTTTGTATCATATTTCTATCCCTTTTTTAAAATTATTTT
Organism: Erythroxylum citrifolium; assembly: GCA_026284465.1. Lineage (NCBI taxonomy): Eukaryota > Viridiplantae > Streptophyta > Magnoliopsida > Malpighiales > Erythroxylaceae > Erythroxylum > Erythroxylum citrifolium. Next base: position 47,123,047 of record JANKOE010000004.1, read on the forward strand.
TACTACTTTTAAGTTTAATGTCTTTTAGTTTTAATGCTTGTCCTTGTCCTTGTTCTTGTCCTTGTCCTTGTTCGTGTTATTTTGTGTTTTAGATCCCTCTTTTACTTTTTTGTATCATATTAGGCACAATGTGATATTTAAGTGTGTGTGTGCGGGGTGGGGGAAGGGAGTATTAGTTAAAAAAAAGTTTATTAATTGTGTTGTGTGTCTGTTTTTCCCATTTAATAGTTAGAGATGAATGGAGAGTGCAGTGAGTGTCTATCACACTTATTGATAGTTTTTTGAATTGAAGTACTTGTTGATTTTGGCTAAATATACAAAGAATAGCTTATTTATAATGTATTATGAGTTTTAAGTTCTTAGGTTGCGTTTATTGAATTGATCTTTGATATCTTTGACTATTATTTGGAAAAATTGTTATTTCCATTATTTGTTCTTGTATAGTATGGTGTTCTTTATTTTGCTTGAGGACAAACATAATTTAAGTGTGGGGGAATTGTTGTGTCTAATTTCTATTAACTTTGTTTGCCTTCATATCTTGATTCTGGTTACAAATTCTTGTGTTTTGATCCAAATGAGATATGAATTAAGTGAAAATAGTATGAATATTGCATGCATGTTAATTCGACTATTTTGTGAATTTTGCATGAAAAATGAAAGTTCACATAAATTTTGCATGAAAAGAAAAAAAATAAAAGAGGTTATGAGTAAACTTGTCACCATCGTGACACCGTGACAAGTTAGTCACAGTGGTGACTAAGCTTGTGACTATCGTGACTTTTCACCACTGTGACAAAGTGACTACACTTGTCACCATCATGACAAGTTATGTCACGGTCACGGTGGTGACTATACCACCAGCCCTCACGAGGTGACAAACATAGTCACCCCGTGAATACTCCTTTGCATTCACTTTAATTCTGATACGTGGCAGTTGTAAGGGTGACAGCTTAAAACCCTAAACCTAGCGTCATACTACAAATAGAAAGGGAATAAAGGGTGGCGACACATTCCACATTCCATATTACACATATTCTACACACAGACCCCATAAACTCATTCAAGGACGCATATTCTATCATTCCACATTCTACAAACTTGAGAGACATTCAAGGACAAAAACAGAGAGAAAGAAAGAAGGTGGAGAAGAGAGGAGAGAAAGCAAAGAGCAATCAGATGAGGTGAAGAAGAACAACAACAGAGAGGTGGAAACAACTTGAGCATTCGAACATCTAAGCGAGAACCAAGCAGGAGCAGAAGGCAAGAGCCAATGCGGAGAGCTTAAGAGTGTAGGAGACACATGCAACTCCTTCATCTGATCTTTGTTTGCCTGTTCTGTTCTTCATTTGTTGCTTTATTTCTCTATGTCTTACTTTTCTGTTGTTTATTGAGCTTACTACCCTTTTAGCTTAACCAAATGATACTTTGCTATCTTTTGATAGTTTATTTGGTTATTTACTTAGTTTATTGCTTAAATACTTCTCTTATACAAAAAAGATGGGATTGAATTATTTGAATATGATGAATCTTGTTATTTCCGTGGTGGGTTGATCTCTTTTTTCTTGAGAATTAATATAACTATTTTAGTCAAATATGTACGATTAAGGGATTATGTTGTTGTCTTATGTTTGCTATAGTTTCTGAGCTGAATGGATGTAATAGCATGACCAACCTTTACATCATTTTAGTATTAAACGAAGGATCAAGAGAAGAAGTTTAATATGGAACGAGAAACTATAGACGTTTAGGTTAAGAACTAGAAATATATTAACTTAAGTGGTAATTAGTAGTAGGGTTTCGATAATTAATTTGGATGATAACTTGTCAAGTATGAAAGTTAGACTTAGTTTATTATTCGAGTTGATCTTAGAACCCAACTGTTAATTTTAGTAAGACGATTACCTAATCATTTCCCCTTAGTCATGCACAGAGGATTAAATTAGTGAAATTAATTATCAAGAGTTTCCCACTTTGATTAATTTATTCGTTTTTTCTTCCGGTTTAATCAGTTTACTTTTCAATTTAATTTTGTGATTTCCTATAAAGCCTTCACTCAATAAATTAGGATAGAATGTTTTGGATTGCATATGTTTTTATTTTTGTTCCAGGTTAATTTGAGAGGACCAATTTCACCTCCACGGGAGACGACCTTGGGTATTCAACTATAATAACCTTGTATACTTACGAGTAGGATAACCTAGGTATTTTTTAGAACTTATTTTGGGTAAAACAGAACTAAACCTTATTTTCAATAAGGAAAACTTATGGTTGTAACATCTAATTTGTGGTAACATCACATTATAACAAAAAGAACTATTAGGTTAATTTGGCTCCCTTTAGAAATCTCATTATTCGATCCTCTAAAATTTGAGTAAAAGTCATAGTTCCTTTATTATATTACAAATGACATCATTCAATAATGATAGCAACTATATAACCAAGACCATAGTCAAACCTCCCAAAGAAATTATTAATACTTTAGCTAAATATTAGTAATCTTTCAGACTCTGTTTAAAATTTCTACACCTTTATGGAACTTAATTTGCATTTTAGACTACCTAAAGTTATCAATACATAATCAATTTCTTTTAAGGAACACCTTGCTTTCATCAATATTCTTTCCACTATAATGTTATATATACTTCCCTATTCAACAAGGATATGCAATAGTTTTCCATTAGTCACTCCCAAAACCCTTATATATTGATATTTAATAATTGATACTCTTGATATAGTTTGTAATGAAATTATAGGTGGTTGAACAATATCACTATCATTAGTATTTATATCTTTTTCTTCCACCATCCTCCACTATATACATATGAAACCACTTCTTTTTACATTTATCTCCTAACACAAATCTTTCGCCACACTAAAAACATAAATATTTGGTCGTTGTTTCTTTCATTTCCTTTCTATTAATTATTTTTATCATTTTATTTTCTATAAGCAATGTTTTTACCTTATCATAAACAACATTCAAAGGATTAATTAACATCCTTTCTTCATTATTTTCCATCTCTAACCCTATTAATTCCAACATAATTTTAGTAGTTGCTTTCCACCTTACTATTCTATAAATACATCCTATAATACTTAATTGACACTAATTATTGTTTATTTGCAAGATCATACACTTGTTGCATATTACTTGGATTAATAAAATTCATTGGGCATTATATCTCCTTGGTAAGGCCCTTCAAGAATAAGTTGATAAAATGTGGTTTAGGAATTACCAATTTAAGATAATAAAGATCAACTAGAGCACATTATTCGAGCACATATCCTAATTGCTTCAGATCCGTTAGTTCCCAAATTACGTTGATAAATGTAGCTTCCCTGAACCTTTTTCCCAATGCTAATACATACTTCCTTAACTTTGTACTTTATTTCTAACCTATTCTTTATGTAGAGTTAGTGCCAATATGCTTCACCCATCAAATGCATCGTATAAATCTCATTTTCAGTTTTTGAAAGAGTATCATCCAAGAAGAAAAAATGTTCACAATTGTATATCCATCCCCTTAACTCTTTTCCATCAAACTACAAAGACTCCACCTTATTAAAAAGCACTATAACTAAGTACCCTTCCTAGAATGGCCTTCATTATTTATCTTGGAATAATCCTCTGCAACTTTCTTTAATTGATTTGGTTATTGTTGAAAATTGCAACATTCGCTCTTTTAGTGCTACAATTGTATGCTCATATTTTAAGTAAATCTCCTTAAATTAATTTTTCATGCTTTCCTCTAACCATCTAATGTCACAACTCTAGTTTCTTTTTCCATAATTGCACCCTACCATACCACCAACCATGGATCGAGTTCCCTTACGCCAAATTGATACAAAAAAGAATATTAAAAATTGAAAGCTTATACTCATGCTAAAATCTTTTATTGATTAAGAACTTAAGAAAAAAGATTTACGAAAGAAAGAGTTGAGAGAAGATAGAGAGAGAAGTAAGTTATTTAGCTTAAGAAAAGTTGGTTAGCTAACATGTAATAACAATTTAAGTATTTGTTACATATAAAGAATTCTCTCTTATTCTCTCAATTGTGCGTAAACCATCACTCATTTCCTCTAATGTATTCAATGAAGTAGAGTTCAACTCTCTATCAAATCTTTTGTTATTTTAAATCTTCCTCCTCTATTTTTACTAAAAAGGCAGTCATACAAATTCTATATTATTTTCATGTATCATAATGTTATGATAAAAATAGGCTTTTGAGATTATTTTATATAGAATTAAAGAAAAAGAGTGCGGAAAAAAGTAGAGTTTTAAGAAATAAGAAATGACATACAGAAAGTAGAGAAGAGAGAAGGAATAAGAATCAAGAATGACCTTCAAACTCTTTAATACAATTTTTAGGTTAAATTCATTGGATTTCCTATACTTTTACATATTTTCAATGTGCTTCTTGGCTTTTAAAAATTATCAATAGTCCCTATAGTTTTTTGTTTTCATAACATTCATCCCCCTACTATCAACTTTCGTTAAAAATACTAGCCGTGAACTCCTAGACAACATCGTATAATGTCATGTGTAGCATCATATAACAAAACAATATCATTTTGGATTTTTCAGTTAAATTTTTTTAAGGAAGTTGACTATAATAGGGATGGGAGTTATAAAATTAAAACTACAAGGGACTTATTAATAGTTTTTAAAAGTTAAAGGGTATAATAATAATATACCAAACCACAAAGGGTCTTGTGGATTTAATTCTATAATTTTATCACTCTAATAAGTGATCAAAATTAGATACATATTGTATCAATATTATGGGATTTTTAAATATATCAATGTAACTACTAGTGAGGAATCATGCAAAAATGAGTTTCTAGTTGGGAGTTAGGGTTTTAGTTGAAAGTAATGATGAGCAATTATATGGTTGGGATTAGTTTGAGGAAAGCACGACCTATGGTTAGGAATAATATTGGGATTGAACATAAGTGTAGTCATGATAATTCGGGATCAAAATAAAAAATAATTATCATTGTAGATGGCTTAGGAAATGTTGATGTAACAGAGGCCTATTTGACACTAAAGAGATAGCTTGAGATATGACAAGATGAAAATGGACCATTGAAGAGAGTTGGGGATGATCTTTGACAAGTAATTGCTAGAAGTAGACGCACAATAATGTTTGTAGATTGGATATAAAGACCTTAACAAAAAAGAGTATACAGATAGAGGTTTAAATAAGGTTATTTAGAGAAGCAAAGATAAGAAATCAATGGATGCGAATGATGAATTGACGAAGGCATTGAAGAAATCCCCACCAATGGTACCATTTGAACTTGTCAAAGTATGATTTGTGGAGATAACAATGTATAATTATATTTTATTGGCTTACTTAAATGAGGTTTTGAAATTTATTTTTATTAACCTTTTCTCTAATATTTAGTTTTTCTTGTTATATGGAAATGTGAACAAAATTGATTCATAAAAATGATAAGACTTATATCTCCTTAATCCAAAATATGGAAAATAATTGATAAAAGTTTTCATTAAGCATGCATTTAACTACTAGTCCACAATTTAATGAAGCAATCCTTTCACAAACTCAATCTTTAGGGTTTTAATTAAGTGCAGTAAAGAACAAAATTATTGGAACGGAAATTAAGTATTAGGTATAATTATGTTTGATAAATCTCTATCCATAATATTACACGTTAAGAATTAAATCCTCATATGAATACAAATTAAGAAGAATTTACATATAAAAGTTGACATATAATTTTAATATATTTTGCATTGAGATATTGCGTTTTTTTTAATGTATGAACTATAATTAACAAAAATTAAATATGATATTTTCACAAAATTAAATATGATATCATAAAATCCCTAATTTTATGTTGAATAAAGATATTTAATCTTTCTAATTTCAGTGTTTATTTTTAGGGTGTGAAGGATATTGTAATCATTTCATATATTAGTCACTCTTTTCAAAAATAAAATTGATAAAAAATTAATATAAGATAGATTTTAGATATAATCTGTATTAGATTTATTAGTAATGAAGAATAAGACTTATTATCTTCCTATTCATACTTACAATTCTTTTAAAGATTTTGTGTTATTATGTACCAAGAAAGTTTTCCTTTTAATGAAATTATTTTCATTAAATAGATCTTATGATATGATAAATTACAATTCATTCTTATTAATTAAAATAAAAAAATTTCATTTAAATATATTGTCAATATTCTAAGATACTCCTGTTAGTTCTAGAAAACAAGAGTAGAAATGATATAATTGCCATCTTTAGATAAGTTGTAAAGGAACTTTCATAGTATTAGAAACTTAATCTACACCAAATAGGAAATTAGTTGATGGAACTAAACCAATAATTCTCCCATAATTAATAGTTACTTCCTCAATGTCACTAGGTTTATTTGAGGGTAAGATTTTCCTCAAAATCTTACTATATTCACAAATAAGTATGAATCCTAGTTACACGTTGTTACATCCCAAATGTTGAGAGATGTGTCTGAATCCTAAAGAATTTACACAAACAGTTACTGACTGTTGTGACTTGTCAATGCATGATGACTATTGTTTATGCATTAATGGAGGTGAACATTTAGGTTTATTCCTCTCTAGTTCTTCAGTATCTTTATATAACATGTATAAAGAAACTAATATGGCAAGTAGGAAGAATGTTTAACCTTTATGGTAGCTTTAGGCGATAAACAACATTACTAGCTCCCATTTGTTACTTTTTAATTGCCAATACAGTGAGGGGTTGGTGGACTAGAACCAACTTAAATGGACTCTTTTCTGTAGAGGATGGCTGTTGTATATTGAATGCAAATTGGGCAATATCCAATGATTCTAACCAAATTTGTTGGGTAGCACTCATTTAGTGCCCTAGGTAGTCCTCTAACTGAGTATTGAATATTTTGGTTTGTCTATATGTTTGTGGGTAATTGGTAGTAGAGAAATTTAGTTTAGCCCTAATTTTGTTGAACAATAAAGTCCAAAATACCTAATAAATTAAGCATCCTGATCACTCATTGTATGTGTTAGAATGTCAAAGTATTTTACAATATGTTGATAAAATAATTCAACAGAAGTTGTATCAAACAAGTTATTAGAGCAACCATCCCTCACAATTATTACCAAGACCTTACCATCAACCTTTGAAAATCTCACATTAAAATACAAACATACCGACTTCTAGGGTCTTTCAAAAATAGGTAAAGGATGCAATAATTCAGCTTCATTTTGCCTTTTAACTTTATCATAATGCCGTATAAGGCAAGTAAGATAATAGGCTTCTATTTCCTACTGCATTTAAGGGCCACATAAAGGACTATAATAGTATTTCCATCATTTTTTCCCTTCTCAAGTCTCATGTCATTCCCTTATAAGTTCCTTGCAAAATTCACCAAATTTAGGAACATATAATCTACCACCTTCTTTTTAACAAGTAACCCATCATCAAGCTAATATTATTTGGTGAAACCTTCATGTACTAAATGATAATAATTACTATCAAGCTTAACTCTTTCAACTTCAATTCTAGAAATATTATAGTAGGCAACACACTTCTATCCTATTAAGATATTTTCTATTTAGTTACAGTTCATCGATCTGTGCTCCCAAGTGAAATTATATTTAGCTAAGAATTCTTATCATCATAATTGCTTAGTTGATAATTTCTTCTATTCCTTGAAGAAGGTATTTTTCACATTATCTATTAGAACCATAAATGTTATCCCTATTAAGTATACACACTATTTTTAAGCAATGTGACATTGCAATCATTTCCTTTTTATAAATAGAATATGTTTTTTGTTTCTTTGAGTTTTGTACTTCTAAATGCTACCGTATGTCTCTCTTAGGCTAGCACACCTCCTATAACTCTATATAATACATCTACATGAGATTCAAAGAGTAATTCAAATTGCAACTTTAAAATCAATTATAATGTAACAGACTACTTTAATTTTTCAAAAGCATCTACACAATAGTTTGAATATCACCCATTTTTCTTCATTGTTTAGAAAATCAATAAGAGGGGATGGAAACCTTTAAAGAATACCTGTAGATGAATATTCAATAATAGTTTGCAAGTCCTAAAAAAGACTACAATTCTAATACCTTGGTAAAGACTAACCACTTTATAATGGCCTATACCTTTTGAGGTTCCATCTAAACTTGAATTTTACTCACAAACTGCCCAAAAATTTAATATTCTTGTAAAGTCACACTTCTTTATCTTGGCATATAATTGGTTCTTTTGCAAGCATTCCAACACTTGTTGTAAGTGGATAATAATCTTTTATGGAGTTGTTGTACACCACAATATCATCAATATGAATCCACAAAGTCATCCATAAACTCATATAAAACATCATTCATCATATTAAAAAATGTGACAATGAAGGGTATGAATATAAATTTATAGGCTCAATAACTAGTTATATATATGATTGTTGGCTCATCTCCTTTCACAAAGTCGACTTACCAATAACCTGATTAAAGATCTGATTTGAGAAAATTAAAGCCTTACTCATTATTGCACTCAGTATGTCCATCAAATCTGACACCAATGCAATATGATACTTGTTGTCAATGGTTATCTTATTTTGTACTTGGTAGTCAACATACATCGATAGTTTACCATCTACCTTCTTTTGGAAGATAAAAGGAGTATCGTAATAAGATTTTATGGGTTGAACATACCATACTTCTAATAATCGCCAACTATTTTTTAAACTTCTTCAATTCCGTTTGAAATATGATGTGGCCCATGTGTAAGGTAAACAAAACTTAGTTCTAAGTTAATTTGATGATCATTCACCCTCCTTGATCAAATTTTATTAGGCAAGTATACTAGTATCACATTTTGGTAAGATTCTAGCAAAGTGGCACTCTCATCTCAAACTTTCATGACTACATCTTCCTTCATTTCTATCATTGTAACAAGATACATGTTCTCCAATGTTTTAAACTGTTTTTCACCACTATTGCTGAAATAATAGGGATTTAAGATTGCTACTACTTTCTTTGTTAATATAAGGGACTTGTTCCTCCATAAACATGATTCTTTCCAAAGGTGAATATACTATTGCCTTGTGTTGCTTACGGAAGTCTATGCCAAAGATGACATTAAAATCATCCAATGGAATGACCACAATGTTTAACTTGTCAACTTAGCCCTCAATATTCATAGGTATACTGGAAATGCCAAAAATTCCCTTATTTTTACGTTCATTATTTTCAATAAATTTGTGTTCTTGCTCACTTTTAATCCAAACTTAGTAATTAATATGTCCACAATGAACAAATATGTGGATCCAATATTAATTGTTGCAACAACATAAATATCACTAATTTGGATTATTAGGTGTAACAAAAAGACACAAACAACACTCATTTTACTTTAAGGAGTGCCAAGCAATTGGAATGGATTCTCAATGTTGTTACTTTACCCTCCCTTTTATGATTAGCTACCATAGCATTAAGTTTTTCCCTCTTAGGGCAATCATATATAAAGTGAGATACGTTATAAATGAAACTAGTATTCTTATTGTTATTTTGCCTATTAAAATGAGCCCCATTTCCTTTCACCTTGCCTTTTCCCCTTGTCATTTTATATTTTTCCCATCATGCTTAGGCTTTCCAGTTGTTAATTTTTTTCTTGTCATTATACTTTGACTGATTTGAAGTATCCACTACTTCTTTTTCTTTATTTAGATCCAAATTCGTTTATCGAATAGCTGTTGCAATTACATTTGGTTGATCATGCCTACCCTATTAAGGCAATTCAAGTTGTGCCTAAGTTTGCAATTCAAATAGAAAGTTGAATAGCTTATCTTCTTAAAACATGCTATGAATAACTAGCAGTAATGAATTTAATGCCTTCACATAATTACAAAAGGTGCCCTTCTATCATAATTTTTATATCAATTAACAAGCAACCCATGATGTACTGTAAAAAATAAATTGTTTCTTCAACTTGAAACCAACACTTCCTATGTATCAATTAACTATTGACCATCATTTAGGTCATTGTCCATCTAAGTTCTTGACCAAATTTTTACAACTCTCATGAAGTACTTGCTAGTTAACTTGAATTTATTAGCTTTAAGGAGTCTTGCAACATCAAAGTATTGTCACTTGTCCCAAAGAAAGTTCTCCAATACCTTAGCATTATGATCTTGGTCAAGATTATTCAGATTTGAGACTTTCAAACAAAACTAGTTTGTGCTACCCTATTGAGGGCACCCTTTTGATTAGTATCGTTCCATAAGAGAACCAATGCATTTCTAGCACACCAACTGTTTTGTTTTACCCACAAAAAATGTCATCTAGGTGCCTTTGAATACCATCAATAGCATCTTTAATTTGATCGAAGTGTGTAGTGACTTGCACAACATCAATTTCCAAGATAGGACATAAGTCATATTTTAAATTAGTAACTCTCCCCAAATTGTGTCCACTAGCTATTTTTCACTATGAACACTCTAATAACAATTATTAGAAAGATATATCTGAGGTTAAAGTTATGCACAATATTCCATTATATTTGTAACTAAAGCTATAAACTAAATTCTCAAAGTCAATCTATTGAACACCTTAGAATATAATTGAACACCTTCAATATAAGTTAATCTATTGAACACCTTAGAATATACTTAAACACCTTCAATGTACCATATAACCTGGTGATTTCAAGATAGATAAATATGGAATACAATAGAAGATAAAATGGATCATTTATTGGTGTAAAAAGATGAAATATAGTTTGTATGAGGACAAACAAACTCTAGATGTTCCCTACATACATTGCACAGACTATAAATAAAACAATCAACAATTGTCACCACATACTCTTCCGCATTTTCATGTTTTCAATGTCAATTTTATAATACGAATCCCATTTTCCCCTTGCCATAGTTCTATATGTCATCAACGAATGCTATTGAATCATGCAAATTTTTAATGGCAGATGGTATCTCCCTATGTAAGAGTGTTCAAGTCAACACATGAACCCACAACATCAAAAACAGTATTTTTGTTGGTTCATCCATACTTAAAACTTGATAGTTGTCAAGGTCTCATATATGAAATGACACTTGGGCTATCTACCAAAGGCCTCATTTCTAAAATGATAGTGTTCGAAGATTGACCTGTCGATCTTCACTCACTAGATTTTCTAAAATCCAATATGTTGCCTTTCGCGTTTGGGTCCTTCAGAACTTGCCTCCTCTTAAGATTTTGCTGGTGGATTCATCTACAAATGTGTTTCTCTCTATGTTCATTCTTTTTGCACATTGCATTTCTTAAAGCACAAATATAAGTTTCAGTTAGTCTTTAACTCTATGTAAAGAAGTTTGTCTTTCACTATCTTTTATCACCAGTTATAGTAGCTGGTTTTACACCAGATAAGATGAACATAATTTATTAGCAAAGATATAAATTGCTTCCTGATGTCACTACAACAGAACCATACAATTTGCGTCGTCTAAAAGCCGTCGTAGAATCTCTTAGGCCGTCACATAACACCATCTACGACGTCTAATAAAACGTCACAATAGACGTCGTAGATAATCAGTAGCTGATATGTTTCTCCGA
>JANKOE010000004.1:47196608-47209278 GCA_026284465.1 Erythroxylum citrifolium
GTTTATATGAATGTGCATTAATGAATACAAAATTGTGCAATATTGTGATATGTGTATGTATTGTATGTATAGAGGAGTACATTGAATGACAACATCCAGACATTGCTAAGACATCAAGGCAATAGCTGTTTGGAGCATACTATGAGTAACCTAAGATGGTCTCATCATATTGTTTAGCACATTATTGAACTGTATCACGATCTTATTGAATTGTACTGAGTTGTGTTGATTATTTCTTGAATTCTGGACAATATTTGTCTGAGGCATTTGATGTATGAGAATGATATTGGAAGTGATACTTGAATGTGAATGTGTCTGCTTAAATGATTTTCTGATTCGCAACTGAAAGGTTGAATGTCGGACCTAGTCCGATGACCACTGCTACTGTGACTATTACTGTAATTGATACTGTGATTGATATACTGTTATATTACATGCAAATGAAAGTGATTGAATTGATGACTGAATTGTGGCATGCACTTTATTCCAATGCATGTAATATAAAGGAGTTGTGACTGATGTGGCTACTGATACTGTTACTGATATGTTACTGTGACTGATATACTGTTATATTACAGTATCCCACGTATGTGGTTCGAGCCTATGGCTCGTTGTGATCAATAAGTCACTGACTGACTGATTGAGCCTGATGATTCGGGATACTGTTAAAGCACACAGTCACAACAAAATAAAACTAAATGTTGAGTCTCATACATGTCGTATCCGCATATAATTTGAATTCATTGAATGATTTGCAAAGTTGTGTGAATATTATTATATGGTTGAACTATGTATCTGAGAAATGATTTATCTGTGATAGTATTTAATACTTGTTAAGTGGAGTTGAGTTGTATGATTATATGCTATAATTGATCTCGTTTTATGACATGAGTGAACCATCGAGGATGGTTACTCTACTGAGTTCGTAAAACTCATCAAAATTGCACCGTTGCTTTTCAGGTTCAGATGAGTTATCCAATTAGACCAATTGGAGTACAACCACTACAAATGAGCATGAGTTGGGAGTCGGGATCAGTTTGCACCTACATATGTATTTCATTATGCTGTATTGAAAAGTGTAATCTTAAGTGTTGTACAATATGTATGAAAATGGTTTTTGAAATGTAAAGATATTATGAAAACAAGTATTTTGTTCTGTAATAGGCCCAAGTGATTACTGAAACTTTGATGTGTGTCAATAATGTTTGTATCTTTTGTGATTGAAATTGTTATAAATAAATCGGGCTAAAATTGATTATCGATTTTCCGGCATATGCATTTATTGTTTAAGAAAAATTGCAATGGGATTTGACCGTTTACTGTTTTTAGCATGCCACTCTTGTGGGATTCCTACTCAGATATCACTTAGGATGTCAGGTATGTGTCATACGAGAGTGGGGTGCTACACATATGATATACAATTCAAATCGTAAAATTTGTATCTGTGTTCATACATGCAAGTCATAACTTATCACCATTAGAAAGGTGTCAAAATCACATTTATATAATCATACTATACACTTATGAGTAGTAAATATGCATAAAAATCATTTATGCACATGTAAGTTTTCTTTGGAATGCATTATGCTCAACCTTAAATTCCAATGGTCAATCACCCAATTCACATATAGTAAGTCCTATTTCATTTATTTCTAGGTGTTTGAAAAGTTCCATACAAATTCAAAAAGGTTTGGATATGATTTGATAAAAATTGGAAATGAAAACAAACTCAAAATAGTGCAATTTGAGCTAAGCCCGCGGTGGTCTAAAAATAGGCAAACAATCAGTCCAGAAGCAAATCATATGATGGACTCTAGTTGTTCCTTAATATGCATACAGAAAACGTTTGAATTAGGATATGAGGTCTTCTATAAATTTGTTCCCATTATCTCTAGTTTCCATATCACTAACAATCAAACCATTTGAACTTCCCAATCATAAGATATAGACCAAATATCACAAGCTGTTCCAAAACAGGGGCAACATCAGGTAACCATTTTCGATCTCAAATTCCAATATCATAAAGCCAAAATTAAGTCAAAGTCTCTTCTATAGATTTTAGTTCTATGTCCTGGTTTTCATATGCAACTGAAATCACCAAATATAGAGGTCTTTAGGCTGAGTTGTGACCCAAACAATATGACTGGTTCATCAAACCCTAGACAAAATTCCACTACATGATACTCTCTTGTCATATTCAACCAATTCTATACAAGATAACACCAAAACATTATCCTAGTAACTAGTCCACATCAAAATGAATCTTTGTATCTAGTTCAGCATGATCTTACTGAGGTTGAACGTCGGTATTTGAATCCATGATCTATGCGACTCTGGCTATGGATTACCTGCAAAACAAATAACGGCGGGCCGGGAGTTGATTCCCGGGAGGCCCCTCCGACGCTCAAGTCAGTTTCTTTGTGTAGGTTTTTGGTTGCTGAAAGCAGAGGAAAATAGAGTTGTAATCTCGTACCTGAATCAGGGAGGAATAGTACCTTATATATCTGGGGTTACCGCTAGGTTTAGGTCTATACGTGAGTCGTTGTATTTGCATGGGAGATTATCTCCTGTGACTGGGCCGTCGATATCCGAGCCTACAGTTGGGCCTGGTAAGGTCGGTCCAGCCGACCCAACCAGATATTAACTTACATCATGTCAAATGATAATCGTGTCACATACATCATGTCAAATGATAATCGTGTCACATGGATATGTTTTAATGTGTATAAACTATAATTCAAAGTTGTTCATTTTACTTACAGGTAAATAAGTAGAACCTAAAATCCTTACATCATATAAAATAACAATAATTAGTCCATCTTTTACTTTTCTTCTCTCATCCTCATAACTCATCTTTGGACTTTCCTCATTGCACTATTTCTTCAACATGTGAACTATCAGAGACGTTGATGGAATGAGGATGATTTGTTGATATTCTTCATATTTCTGGGTAGAGACAGTATTTATTACTTTGAATATCGGATAGAAAAGACTCTTTAGTTACGCGAATTCACAATTGGCTTTTGCTTTCGTACCCTGTGGGTCAAACTGAAGGCTGCCAGTGAGTCAAGTGCATATCTTCCAGTCCTGACGGAGATTTGGTCGTTGGTTGGGTCCGAATTATCATTATTACGTTCACATTAATCCCTGTTTGTACTTAGTAGGATTTAGATTGGCTCAATCAATTAATGTTACGAATACTATAATAAATTTAGTGTCAGATTAAATTTTGATATAATATTATACCGATATCAGTTTATACTAATATTGTTTTGGATAATAATTCTTAAATTTTTTAAAAACATTCCTGAACTCAGCGTTGCCATTAAGTATTTAATGCTGCTGAATTTATTAGTGGAGTGGAACTCTCAATCTTGCTTAATCGAAGATCAGCTCCTTAATTTGCTTACATATCCTAAACTCGTATACAATATCATATTATTTTTAACTTTACGTTATTATTTTACTAAAATAAATATTTTAGTTTTACGAATCTACATTTTTGTTATTAGTTTAGTGATTTTAATTTATTTTTAGGTATATTTAATTTATTTTGCATCCACAAGCAAAAAAGACGAAATTTAAATTATGGAGTTGGATACAATAAAGTTTGTTAATAAGTAAATAACAATTTTTAAACAAGTAAAGTTTGTAATTCATTAATTCTACTTAATTGAGTTTGGATTTTTAGGAGTTTAAGCACCTAAACATTAATGATGAATTTATTTCGGAGTTGACATAGGCAACTATCATATATGTTTGATATGATTTTGTTAAAAAAATTGAGCTAATATTATGATTTCATATTCTTTTTTAAAACTATCTAAGACTTAAGAATTTATTTTTACATTATTAAACACATAAATTGATGCTTAATAATATTTACATAATTTATAATCATGCATACTCTGATTAGATATATTAGTTATCTTTAGATATGCTAAATACATCTAATAAAGTATACTAATTAATCACGGTTATACTTATTGATATAAAATTAACTAATTAACCTTTGGGCGATTCTTAAATATTTTAGTATCAATGAATTTTAGTATACCCATTAAATATATTATTATGTCATTGCAATCATAAGCATCACATTATCATGAGTAACTATATATCTACTTTAATTTGATATTTATAAAACTTTCTAATTTGACCACTTTGATAATTAACAAATTATTTATTATATAAATATCAAATTAATTAAATGATAATAGAAGTCATATTGAAACTAATTCTTGTTCATACGCATAAGTACGTTATTACATTAATAATCATTAATATATGATGCTAAAATCATTCATCAAATTTTACAATTAAAACCTAAGACATTTAATGAAACAAGAGGCTTAAGAGAAATCAAAGCAAGTAATTTATGTAAAGATGTTAATTCATGGGGACAACTAATAAAAGTAGACATAGAGATAGTATTAATGTAGCATTGAAGAGACATGATAAAAGAAACAAATGAAACACATTGATGGCACATGAGAGAATGCACGAGAGAAACAAAATTAACGAGAGAGAGAACCTTTCAGGTCCATTAATTGAATGTGTTTCAAACCATCCTTATAGAAGAAACATAAGATAAAATAAAACACATTTAATGAATGCAATTGGCTTTGTTTTTCATTTCTTTCGTAATCTTGGTAACGTGTTTTAGGTGGAAACAAAACATTTATAATGTTCCATGTAGGAAAGAGAGAAGACGTGAATGTTTCCTTTTAAAACCAAAACATGACGTAATTGGTAAGAAAATCACTATAAAATATTTTCTTGATCATGTATATCATGTATATAATTATATCATAATAATTCTTGATTTAATATCTTAAATAGAAAATTATTGATTCTCAAATATTTCATATACTTTTTAATCTCCAATAATCTTCAACAAGATATTCTTAGATTTTTTTTCTCTCTCTTGACCTTCCTTTTGTTATTTTGCGTATATTGTCTGATAGAGAGACACATGAAAAACTTAATAGGCGAGAGAGGAAGTAGTTATCAGTTTAAAATTCAAATGATAACTCTTTTTATTATCCTTATTTTTACGTCCATAAATACATCACATTATTTATTTATTTATTTTGGTCTTAAACCAGGGTATCCACCGGCGGACCCAGTGACTAATCCCTTCGCTGGTTTGTAGGCACTTCACAGGGTGAGACAGCTAGCCCAAGGATTTAAGGGTGCTCCATACCTAAAGTCAAGAATCAAACCCCTGACATTTGGTTAAGGATCACATTATTTATTTTAATTAAACATAACATCTCAACAATCCATTTACCACGTGCAACTTGAATTCCATTACCATGTGCAATAAAATATAGTACAGTATATGGTAATATCTCAACTATCCGTTTAAATACGACAAGTCAAATTTTAGAAGTATATATATATATATGCATTTCATCAACATAGATTGTCTTTTAGTGACTGCTAACTTTACGAATATAATGTCGTTAAAGTCAGAAACAAACTACAGCCTACACGGACCAATTGCATAATTTTCGTATGTCAAAATTTGAAAGCTGAAATATAAGACTTTTTCGCATGTCGATCACGATGAGAATCAAGAAACGAAGATTTTAATTAGTGACACAAATTAAACATGAGAGGGAAAAAAATAAGCAATTGTTGAAGCACTGATGGGATTACAAGCTAGGCAAGAGTCAAAATATAGCACCAGTGAGGTAACACCATACGTTTTTTGCGACCAGAACTAGAAGTTAAAGAGTGTATACCAAAAACAATCCTTACATAAAAGCGTTCAATGGTCTGACGAAATCAGCTGAGGTTCAATGTACCTAGTTACCATTGGCATGACATTGATGTTCCCAATATAGTTAAAAACTAAAGTATATTTCTTCCCTATTATGACGTTGAGCCTCAGGATATATCTCATCCCTAGCTTGTTGCACAAGAAGTCCTGTAAGTTCCAGGCGCTTCAAATTCGTGAATGCTAAGAATCCACAGCCCTATTTCACATTACACTGAAATTTTATTAGAGGTTGAGGTTTGTAATTGTTCAAATTTGACCAAAAGTTTATTTATTTAGGAATAAATTGTTATGGAATGAATGTGATGGTGGATTGTTGAAGGATATACTAATACCTTTATAAGAATATCGTGCCACCATCAGTTGTGTTGTCTAATTTCGCTTAGTCCACCTCAATGAAAATTGATGCCTAACATTGCCTAGGGTCCTTTGAATTCACTCTCGTTGCTCTAGGTACTTGCATGGTTAATAAGGAATGTTTCATTTCATATCTCAATTTATTGTGCATTGAATATTATTGATTGTAAAAAATATATAAAGTACAGCTTACAGTTCAAGTGGAAGAATTCATATCTAACTTAACAAAAGATGATTATTCCAAAAAAAAAAAAAACTTAACAAAAGATGAGTAATTCCATTAGGTTGAACTCAAATTGCACTCAACAAAATAGAATTAGAAATCAAAACAATAAGAATTAATCATCATATCACTGTATGATCAGTATAAAAAATAAAAAGTGCAGTATTTCGAAAAGGTTGAAAAGTCCAAAAATAATGATGTATCCTTGACGAATAAGAATAAATCACTAGAATATGAGAATAAGAATTTGTTGTCTAGAATTGTGTCTCTTAAAAATGACAACAAGCAAAAGTCTCTTAAAAGGAATTCTTTGAACAAAAGGTAAGTTAGTTAGAGAATGCATTGCTTGAAAATGATTCCGTTAAGATAAAGCAATTATAAGAAAAATTTCCTTCTCTGAAAAAAGATCTTGCCAATTTTTTTAATGGAAGGAACAATCTTGATGCATTACTTAGGAATGTTAAAGGTGTTTTTGATAAGGTTGGAATAGGATATAATGAAAATAATAATATTAGGCCACATAAAATTTTCTTTCTTAAATCTAGCAGTAATCATAGTCAAAACAGTAGGAGCCTGATAAATAGCAAAAATTACCATAATTCTCATTCATCTATTTTATGCAATTACTGGGATAGACATGGTCATATTAGTCATTCCTGTAACTTTCGAAAAATGAAGATATTATCTTATATGTATGTTTGGAGACCAAAAGGTAAAACTACTAACTTGAAAGGACTTAGAAAATTTTGGGTACCTAAAATGAGATAATATATTATGCAAGTATGCTTCAAAACAGAGACAAGAGAAAATCAATGGATAGTTGATAGTGGTTGTTCGAAATATATGAAAGGTGAAATATCACATATCAACTATATTGAAAGGAAAGATGGAGGTAATGTTGTCTTTGTTGACAAAAATAAGGCAAAAGTCACTGGAATTGGTAAAATTGGTGACTTTAATTCTGCTTCTATTGATAATGTTCTTTATGGTGATGGTTTAAAATATAACTTGAAAGTGTAAGTCAATTATGTGATAAGGGTTATAGAGTCACTTTCTATGCATCCTATTGTGAAATTATTGATAATCTTAATGACAACATTGTATTTGTTGGTCCTAAAAATCATAATATACATTGTGCTCAATTAGGAGACATGTCTTCATAAAATGTTAAATGTTTTGTTTCACTAGAAAAGGATTCTTTTATATGGCATAAAAGATTTGAACATGCTAGCATGAGCATTCTTTCAAAATTATCCACAAATGAATTAGTAAGAGGACTACCAAACTTGAAGTTTGAGTGTAATCAAGTTTGTGAAGCATGTTTAAAAGGAAAACAAATTAGAAGTAGCTTACCTCCAAACAATATTGTTTCTACTAAACAAATGCTTGAACTTGTACATATGGATTTATTTGATCCTATTAGGACTCAAAGCTTTGGTGGTAAAAACTACAGTTTTGTTATAGTAGATGATTATTCTAGATTTACATAGGTTTATTTTCTATCAAATAAGGATGATAATTTTGAAGTCTTTAAGAAGTTTTGCAAAAATATTTAGATTGATGTTGCATTTCATCTATTCAGAGCGATCATAGAGGAGAATTAAATAATAGAAAATTCGAAGACTTCTATAATGAAAATGGAATAACTCATAATTTTTTATGTCAAAGGAATCCTCAGCAAAATGGAGTTATTAAGAGAAAGAATAGGACTCTCGTTCATATGGCCATGACAATGCTGTGTGAAATATGTTTACCTCATGGTTACTGGGTAGAAGCCATATCTATTGCTTGTTATATACTTAACAGGTGC
The DNA here is from genome assembly GCA_026284465.1 of Erythroxylum citrifolium. Classification (NCBI taxonomy): domain Eukaryota; kingdom Viridiplantae; phylum Streptophyta; class Magnoliopsida; order Malpighiales; family Erythroxylaceae; genus Erythroxylum; species Erythroxylum citrifolium. The sequence continues at coordinate 47,204,784 of JANKOE010000004.1, forward strand.
TTTATAAGACCTATTTTCAAAAAGAACCCTATGAGTTGTGGAAAGGAAGAAAACCAAATGTTGCTTACTTTTGAGCATTTGGTTACAATTGTTTCATATTAAATAATGGAAAGGACAACCTTGGAAATTTTGATGTGGATCAGATGTAGCTATTTTTCTGGGTTACAGTACTGCCAGCAAAGGATTTAGAGTTTATAATAAAAGAACAAAGAGGATAGAAGAATTAAAACATGTGGTATTTGACGAAGCACTGCCCTTGATAACAGCAGCTAATTCATATGATGAAGAGCATCCTTCGATTCCTAAAAATACATCAAAAATTAAACAACACCTATAGTATCTTCGGAATTACAAGATCAAGAAGGTACTTCTAAAGCTAGGACGGAGTAGGCCCCTTCATCTCAGCATGAGCCTATATAACGAAGAACATTAAGAGAATGGAAAGGTTAAGATACACATCAGTACATTCTGGGAGACCTTTCTGAAAGTTTAAGAACTAGATCTTCCTTCAAAAATGATTATGTTGCCCTCATCTCACAATTAGAAAAAAAGACTATTAAAGAGGATCTTATTGATGAAAAATGGGTTTCAGCTGTGAAAGACAAACCAAATCAGTTTGACAAAAATAAAGCCTGGAATTTAGTACCTCGTCCACAAAAACAAGTCATAATTGGAACTCATTGGGTATTTCGAAACAAACTTGACGAAAATGGTAAGGTGGTAAGAAACAAAGCTAGACTTGTAACTCAAGGTTATAATCAACAGGAAGGTATTGATTTTGATGAAATTTATATGCCTATTGGTAGATTAGAATCGATTAGAATTTTACTTGCTTTTACATGCTATAAAAACATTAAATTATTCCAAATGGATGTTAAAAGTGCCTTCTTAAATGGATATATTAACCAAGAAGTGTTTGTTAAGAAACCTCTAGGTTTTGAAGATGAAAACCATCTTGATTAAGTGAAGAAGTTGACTAAAGTCTTGTATGGTCTAACGTAGGCTCCTTGAGCATAGTATGAGAGGTTAAGTAACTTTCTGGTTGATAATAACTTCGAACGAGGAAAGGTAAATAAAGCCTTATTTATTAAGAAAAAGGAGAACGATTTACTCATAGTGCAAAGATATGTTGATGACATAACATTTGATGCTACTAATCAATCCTTCTATTAAGAATTTTCAGCTTTAATGCAGGGGGAGTTTGAAATGATTATGACGGGAGAACTATCTTTCTTTCTTGGGTTGCAAATTAGGCAAACAGAAAAAGGAATCTTCATTAGTCAAGACAAATACACAAAGGAACTCATCAAGAAATATCATTTTGAAAATGACAAATTGATAGGAACTCCTATGTATTTTGGAACTAAAATTGATACGGATGAAGAAGGCAAAGCTACGGATGAGACAAAGTATAGAGGAATGATTAGATCACTATTATATCTCATAAACTCAAGACCAGATATTATGCTCAGTATGTGTCTTTGCATACGCTTTCAATCAAACCCAAAAGAGATCCACCTTCAAGCAGTCAAGAGGATCTTTCGCTATCTTCGGGGAACTATGGACTTTGGATTATAGTATCCAAAAACTGATTCTTTTAACATAGTTGGCTTTTGTGATGCAGATTATACAGATGATAAAGTTTATAGGAAAAGCACAAGTGGTCACTGCCAATTTCTTGGAGGATGTCCAGTTTCTTGTTCTTGCAAGAAACAAAATTGCACAACGCTTGCGACAACTAGAGCAGAATATATAGCAGCTGCTAGTTGTTATGCTCAAATCTTATAGATGAAACATTAAATCCAGGATTTTTCTCTGAACTTTGATCATATTCCTATACTATGTGACAATACAAGTACAATAAATCTATCTAAAAATCATGTGCATCATTATAGGACTAAGCATATAGAAATCAAACATCACTTTCTCAAAGATCATGTTTTAGAAGGAACCATTGATCTATTGCATGGTAAAACTAAAAATCAAGTAGCTGATATCTTTACTAAGCCATTATCTAAAGACAGATTTTGTGTGTTAAGGAAAGAGCTTGGCATGTGCAAACTATCTGATATTAACTATGTATAAAGATTCTACGCTACTTCTCTTTGCAGATATGAACAGGTTCCTTCTAATCTATTCTTTTATGGAAATCCCCGCTTAGTTTAGAAGGCCCCTCTCAACTTAGAAGGCTCCTCTTAATTTAATAAGGAAGAATATATATGTCCTAAAAAGGCAGTTTCTTTAGTAGCATCATTTCAGCTTTAAATGTGCACGCGTTGCCCTGACAGCTTTCAATACATGACTAACAGAAGATACACACATGACCACACTTCCTTTATTAGCGTGTATGACTGCTCATCTTTACATGAAATCAATGCCCTACAATCGTTTAGTATACATTAAGCATGCTTCTTTCTTTTACTCATCTTTGTCTTTCTCAGAAGCATCGTTCCTTGTTCTCTGCACCCTAACTATCTGCTTCCTCTTAAATCTCCAAAATGTCACCAAGCTTACTCACAATGGCACGAACAAAATCAAAGGGACAGAAGAAAACCTTGACTTCCTCTAGCCATGGCAAAACTCTTCGCCATGAACAAACTTTGATTTATGAGTTTTTGTCTCTGTCACCAATAGTAGGATTGTTAAACACTCCTAATGAACCTATTTCTATTTCCTTTAAGCCCCAAGTTTCAGAAACACCCATTTAAGGGACTTCAGAGGAGAGAAAAAGGCAGATTTTAGCTATGTTATTGTTAGTGTCTTTATTTTCTATATTTTTGTTTTTTTAATTTTTTTAGGTTTGAAATTATACTTAATGGAAATTAATCTTGTTCTACGTCAAGGTGTATTTTGAAACCAAATAAAAAAAACTGCAAACATTTTGGGACAAAAAGAGTTGAACCAGGCATTGAACCTAACTAGACATGGCCTCGTGCAGTGATACCTAGGTGACAGTCAGTAGCAAAACTGTTAATGGACATTTTTGTATTACTTTTTGATATATAATTTATTGAACTATTGTCCATTTAATATTTAATTGCGCTATTTAAACGTTATCTGTTTCAATTTTAGGCACATAATGGCTTTGAAATGTTTAATAGTATAAAGCAAGAAAAGCACTTAAAAATGGTGGCAATGTGAATGTAATGGGAGACCTAAATAGACGTTCAAGAGATAGAAAACAAATGGTGAATGAAGCTGGCGATATAGAAGGGGCAGCTACGTGGAAGAAGCAACAGCTGGTGAAGAGAACCATAGAAGATAACGTTGCTACTGGGCTTGATAAATAACGTGGCAGCTGTTGGTTTAAAGAGGAAAAAGTAGCAGCTGGTGGCTAGATAGGAATTTTAGGAGCTGTTGGAGACTAAGTACGTTGGCTGATGAGTGGAGAATAAAGAAAGGGGACCACGTTGAAGCAGGTTGCAAGACAACACGACAGCTGCTGGTGGAAAGTGGTAGACGTTGAAGCTAAGTGGAGGTGGCTAAAAAAAACGCAAGCTTCATTTAGTGCACAACAACGTCAGCTAGAGAAGACATCAAAACAAAGTAGGAGGTGACAAAAAGGTGAGCTGGTGGAGACAAATTAGCAGCTGGCAGCAAGGAAGAGAGTAACAGCCCCACTCCAACATACACACATCAGCCCCACTCCAACATACACACATCAGCCCCCACTTAACATACACTATCCACTCACGTTGAAGCAGCTGGTTGAAAGATAAATAATTGAAGATAAGGTGTAGAAGAGTAGAGCTGGTGTTGGTGGCATAGGAAACTAAGCATTTACGTTAGTTGAGGCGTCCACGTTAAAAGCATCTACGTTAAATTCAACTGGGGAGTAGCTACGTTGATTGGAGAATGCATGAGCAAGGGAAAAACTCATAAGGTAGCTGGTTGGTTGGTGATAACACGTTAGCTGGTGAGTAGAGGAAAAACGATAGCTGGTTGAGAGTTTAAAAAGACATGTGGAGTGGGTGAAGAAATGAAGGTAGCTGCTGATTGTTGGAGACTTTGGAGGAGCTGCGTGAGGCATGAAAATAACAGCAACTGATGGCTAATAATATCCTTAAAGAAGCTGTTGGTGGCACGAGAATATGGTGACAGCTGTGTGAGAAGAATGTGTGTTGGTTGCTTAGGAAATATACATGTGCAGCTATGTGTGTGCGTGAAAATGGAGAGAGTGTGGAGGCTGGAAAAATTGGTGGAGACACACGAAGCAGCTAGAAAATTAACGAGACTACGTGTACATCGTGGTGAAGAGTAGACAACGCAAGCAACTGGTGGCGACGACACGATGAAGCAAGAGACGAGAAAAAATTCAGCCGCGACAAAAAGGGGTGTTTTAATTTGTTTTCTTAATTTATTTTTAATTCTGTATTTATTTTAATTGTGTGTATTTAATCAATGCAAACATATATTAAGACCATGATTTATGTTACATTGATAAATATGTGTGAGTAAGTTTTTCTTTTCGGTTAAGGTTAAGATTGATATTGGA
>JANKOE010000004.1:47216945-47230938 GCA_026284465.1 Erythroxylum citrifolium
AATCAGATCGAATTAAATAATCTAATTAATGTTATCATTATTATTGTACATTAAATAATCTAATTAATGTTATATTATTTATAACAAGATAATAATACTAATAATAATAATAACAACAACAACAATAAAATTATTAATAATAATAATTATAATCATAAGATTTAGAAAAAAACAAAAATTAATAAATATGAAATTATTTATAAATTCTATATTATAATAAACAATTTATATAATACTTATGGTAATAATCATAACAATAGAAGTTACTCTATTTCATTAAACAGTATTATTATATGTAAACAATATATAAAAATTATATTATATAAAAAATTTTATCAGTATTATTATATATAAAATTTGTTATTAAGTTAACTATTATTTATTGTTATATATATATAATTTGTTATTAATTTAACTACTACTTATAATAATACTAACAAATGTAATATAATTATAATAATCATATTACAATAATAAGATAAGATTATAAAAAACACACTATATTATTAAAACTTAATAATAATAATAATAATAACAACAATTATCAACTTCTAGTATTTTAATAATAAATAAAAAATTCCACAAATACTCTAGTAGAAGATAAGCCACGTAGAATAATAAGGATGTGTTAATAATCATCCTGTTAAGCTGGGTAGAAGACATTTATACATGGCTTTCATGTCACGCTTCTTCGTTCTACCCAGCTTGGCTGGCGGCTCTGCTCTTCAACTTTCATCTCCTCTGTCAGTGTGGGTTCCACGTGCTCTTAAAATTATAAGCAAAAACGGCGCCGTTTCATTGTTGGACAGAATTGGACAGGGGTATCTTGGACAGCAGATCTGATCTCCAATTCTTTAGACCCCATCATTCAAACTAAAGCACAAAATTTGAGGAAAAGAAGTTAATAAACCAAGGAAAGAAGAGAGGAAAAGTAAGCATCAGTTAATACACCAATATCACTGTACTTTCCACCTGCCAATGCATTTAACACGGAAGAATGTGAAAGCAAAGCATAATACACCAAGCTTAATCCTCTCACATTCAAATGCTTCTAGCCATCATTTCTTGGAATCTCCTGTTCGACTCTTGCTTCTCCAGCATGAACTTTTCATGGCAACTTGCGATGAAAATGTCCGCTAGCTGATCGATCTCGTTCATTTTTCCGTGATCACCGTTGGAGCTTTCATGTTGCTTCTGCTCCAGCCAATGAAAGTAGCCTGAAAGCTGAGACTCTGCGGTCACATCAAATTGTTCATGAGTCGTGATTACGGAATCCCATGTCGGGTCATAGTACAAATGGGGTGTTGAAAAACCCTCAAGAACTTGTTGCGACACTGGCAAGACATGCGAAGAGCACCAGTTATAGTGTAGCCTGAACGAACCAAAAAATATCTTCCTGTAATTCTTTTGCTTCTTTTTTGTGACCCAGCTTTCAGGATATACCAAGGGCAAAGGTTGTAGTTCCTTGAGAATCTGAGTCAGAGTCGACTTTGCTTTAGAGAGAGCTTTAACAATACGGTTAACATGAGACAATATGAGGGTTTGAATTAGGGTTTTGATCTTCATGGAGCATAAGGATGAAGATGGTGATGATGCCTGAGTAGCGAAAACTTGAAGAGTTACCATGTTTTCTTGTCTTTTTCTTCTTTGTGTGTGTGTGGTGGGGTTTCTTGGGCGATTTATAAAGGGGCTTGATGATCAATTTGCCATCACACTTTTAGGTTATTTAATGAAAGTAACAACTTAAAAGCTTGGGAATGAAACAGACAACTGATAAGGACTTGAACTCTCTAAAGTACTATGCCTGAATTTCCACAGCACAAGACCCGCTTATCTTGTTGAAATTTTTTATTTGCAAGTGTACCGGGATCCGTTTATGTGTATGCGTACATGTATTCTATATGTTTGCAGTAACTGAGTGTGACAGAGCAAGAACAGAGGTATTGCTTGATTAAAAGATCTTTTTTTTTTTGACATTATTAAAAGATCTTTTAGATCTTGAAGTTTAATTACTTTTCTCATTAGTAAGTAACTCGAGAACGGCGATTAAGGCTTAATCTTCGCCAAAAACTACCCCCCCAAGACTTTATTATAATTGCTCCAGCTAATTAGCTTTGTAGTTAAATTATGTCACTCCGTATAAATAATAGTTTTTAACTGATCTAGCAAGCACTGTGTGCGTACATATCGGACTACGACGCAGGTTTTTTTTTTGTTTCTCTTAACAAACATTGGTTCTGCTTTCACCATGATTAGATTTTTTATAGGCAGCTGCTCAGAAAACCTGGAATCCCGGGAACTCCACCTAAGTTTCTGTTAAAATGCAGAAATAAAATATGAAACAGGTAGGACTACAACTGATGATTAGGGCTCAATCCCTATTCTTGTTCCAAGTTGTCCTATAAATATTTTCTTGTCGTTGAATAAAAATATTATATTGGAACTCCAATCTTAAGTGGTTCTTTTCTGCACAGTTTAACTTACTATGGTAATGTTGAAATATAAAGAGTGGAAGTTGTCCCATATTAGAGAGAGAGAGAGAAAAGTAAACTGATATATAAGTCTAGTGGGCTACTCCACCTATCACCAGTTAGTTTTAGGATGAAACCTTACTTAGACTTGTATGTGACCTTACTTTCCTTCTCGTGTGGACCCATAGGCCCATTGTAAATTCTAGCATGGTTTCAGAGCGGATCGCTCTTATGTTAGTCGTTAACACCTCGAAATAATAGATTATATCACGTGTTAGACCCACACGTGAGAAGAGTGTGTTGAAATATAAAGAGTGGGAGTTGTACCATATTGGAGAAAGAGAGAAAAGTAAACTAACATATAAGTCTAGTAGGCTACTCCACCTATCACCAATTGGTTTTAGGATGAAACCTCACTTAAACTTATATGTAGTCTAACTTTTCTTCTTGCGTGGGCCTGTAGGCCCATTATAAATTCTAACACATAAGCTTATAAATATATATATTGATGCTCGTATATGCGTGACGTAGTGTTATAAATGGACCAATAGCTGAAACTTGCTTCATTACACGTAGCTATCGTCAACATCATGAAACTACGCAGCTGGGACTAAATATCAACCAACTCCAACCTTCCACCGCCAAAGTACAGATTCATAGTCCCAGGTAGTTCAGAGTTGGTAATAAATTCTGATTTGCGTTATGTAATCGTTTAACCAATACAGTAGAAGAAAATGAAGCTTTGAAGTTTGCTTCTTTGGTTGACGTTGAGACAGCATAATATATATCGAAGGAAATCCATATAGAAATTAAAGGATGTGATCCCTGTATTATTTCAATCAATTTATGGCCGGAAAAACAAGGCTAAAGCAGTTCATTCCCTTTCATTTCTTGCCTTTTTGTGAATAACAGGGAACAGCAGCCACATTTTAGCTGTACACTATTTACATCCTAAAATGCATGCACTAGTCTCCAAATATTACCTATAAATTTTACCAGAAGAAACTAAAATATTGACTACTAACAGGTTGCAAAAACTTGTAATTACGGGGGAGGCCGTCATTTTCAGAGAGCAAGCTACAAATCAAGAATTTTCTAGTTTAGATAACCAACGATGAAGACTAAAACATTGACTACTTAAAAGGTTGCAAAAAGATGTAATTACAGGGGAGGTCACTTTACGAGGGCAAGCTACAAAGCAAGAGTTTTTTAATGTAGATCACCAACGATGACGAGTTGATTGCTCTTTTGATTGAGGAATTTAAAAGATTTCAGAAACCAGAAAGAAAAATTAAGAACTTCCGTTTCAGGGATTTGATTATTCCAGTGATTTGTACCAAATAATATCACTTAACTGGTGGTGGAAAGCCTGTAATTGACATCAGAAAAAGTTCGTAAATTGGAAGAGTTTGCAAGTTTATTGTGTAAACCATGATGAAGAGTGTCCTTTCGATACCGTAAAGTCCGTTTGACAGCTTTCAATTACATTGGGTGGACAATTCATAAACTGAGAGTTTGTTGACAGCAAAACTGTGTCTGGTTTTGTGATGCAAAGATATTGCAAGGATCCGATAACTTTTTGAGATAACGAGTGTCTTTGAAGTTTCAAGAGGTATGGTGCTACTTTGACAAGTAGATTTCGAGTATACAATTTTGGTGTGAAATTAACGACTAGTTTTTATGGTTTCTTGTCAGAATTAACAACAAAAACCAAAAAGTAACTATGATACCCTTCAGGGAGAGAGAGAGAAATAAAAAGACAAAGAGAAGCATCTGATTTGCATTGTATTAAGATCAAAATAAAGAAAGCAACTTAGTGCTTCGTGCCATGCATGTGGAATTTGTTTTAATTAAGGTCGTAAACCACTTCCTCTGACTTGAAGACGAAAGAGAGATTAATAAAATTGACAAAACATATGTACATGTTAGAAATTTTCCATTTAGTGGACAACAATTAAGTGCATTTTATTGGTTTTTAATAACTTATCTGTTAAGATATATAAATTTAATCCGAATAAAGATAATAAAATAGCCCAATAAAAAATCTAGATTAATGGGCCGAAGTTTAGGAGAAAAATAGATCTTGATCATTGTAGACCAGACTTATATCGGGCCTATGAAGGGGAAGCCCGATATAGAAGCTATATATATAGTTTATTAAGATCTTCTGCAATTTCTTAAGTAATTTGTGAGCATCTGGATTCTCTAACCTGTTAAGAGTACTCATATTTGAGGAAAACTATAGAGAGGTTTTAACGCATTCTAGTGAGCAGATCCCGTCAAGGTGGCGGTGGATTCGAGCTCGTTTTGGCTTCAAAGAGGACTTGATTGTCTATTATAATGCTTAAGATCTAATTGGGTTGTGGGCTGTTTTTATTAATTGAGAGATTACAATTTTCGTAATTCAATTTAATTAGAGTTTATGATTTAGGGTTAAACAATTATAACTCAAAAGAGAGTAATCTATCCTTTCAAATTCTAGGACTGATACCGAATTAACACTAGAGTAATCAAGTTAGCATTAGATGATGGAATAAATCTTCCTATGTGCTAAATTTTGATTTCCTTGAATTAGTTAGAATTTCAATTATCAATCTATCCATATTCGATTGCTTAACTTTTTGCTCATTTTAATTACACTTTTAGGCCTTAGACAAATGAGGATTTGATTTGTTCATTAATTCATCGTGGGATCAACAACTCATATACTACGTTACAACTTGTGCATTTGTAGAATATTGAGGGTTTTATAAGATTAAAACTAGCTCAACAGTAGTGGATCCATTAACTAAATTATTATAGCCCAAAATATTTTTTGCCACATTGAATTGATGGGCATGATGGACAAGTCCTTATTAACATAATAGTGTGATATGTTTATATACATATGGTTGAGTTTCTTGTATTATTATGACAATTGTGAATTTAATTAAATTTATGTTTTGGTATGTTTGGTTATTGTCCACATTATATTATATACATGTTTTATTTTGGTGTGATGACATGTTTCTTTTGAAAGAAAATAAAGTTAAGGATTATAGTATTCATCAATTAAATTTATTTTAAATTGAGTTGGTTATGTGATACATAGAAGGAATCATATCATTAATCGACTTGTAATTGACATGATTCAATCAACGATGATGACTTAATAGATTCAATGTATTGTGCATATTTATGGTTTGTTATTGAAACGTCAAGTTATAACATAGGGCAAATGAGAGATTGTTAGATTATTTTAATAATTTATAATGACCTATTAACTTTTTGGACTAATTTTAATAGAAGCATATACAATTTCATAGTTATTGTTAGGCCCCGAAAACGTGGCTTAACATCTTTAAGTTATTAGAGAGGCTAGGTTTAGGAGTATCCTGAGCTTGAAATGGGTAGTTTAGGACATGAAACGAACATGCAATATTTTAAATGAACAACTTGCATTATTTTGAATTGTTTTACATGATTTGAAATTGTTTTGCATGAACTAAAGATTTTCAATGGTTTTAAATTGAAGGAGTGGTTATGCCGCCTCGAAAGAGAACTCGGGGAGCTATAACTCGATCTCGCTCTCGCTAAGGGAGCACAGATGAATCCTATGTCCTACAAGATGCGGGGCACATTCTGCTCCTGATTCTAAGGCACCTAGTGTGCAACATGAGGTGCCACCGCCTCCTCCTCCGATGCCTCAAGTAAACCCTTTGGATCGACAGTTCTTTCAAGCCTTTGCTCAGGCTTTCTCATATGCTATGGCCTAAGGGTCACAAGTTCCGATGCAAGATCTAGTGGAGAGGAGTGAACAGTATGATAAGCTTCGCAAGTATGGAGCTGTAGATTTTAATGGTACTACAAATTTGGAAGACGTTAAAGCATGGTTGAAGAGGACCGAGAGAGTCACGATTCAGATGAAGTACTCGGATGAAGAGAAATCGGACTATGCAGTCAGCTTGCTACAGGGGGATGTACTCCATTGGTGGGAATCAGTGCCTCATAGTCAGGTTATGCCTCCGGTACTGTCATGGAAAGACTTTGTTGATATTTTTAGAAGAAGTACCTTTCGAGGGTTTATGTCCAAGAGAAGGCCAGGGAGTTTTTAAATCTCACATAGAGGGACATGAGTGTGAGTGTGTATGAGCAGAAGTTCACCCAACTCTCCTTATATGCGGCCAACATTGTGGCGAATGACGAGGATAAATGATGTAAGTTTAAAGGAGGGCTTCTTGTGGAGATCAAGGAGAAAGTATTGATCCACAACTTCTGTGACTACCAACAGTTGATAAATGCCACCCTCCAAGTTGAGAAATTGGAGAACATAAAATATGAAGCGAATAAGAAGAGGAAGAACCAGGAGCAATCTTCTAAGAAGGGGATGAGTGCTCCAATGCCTGAGAGGGGTATGTAGAGCTTCCACACACAGAGTGAAGTAGGAAGTAGTGCCTATGCTAGGAACAAGAAATCAAGGACAACATCAGTGCAAGCCTCAATGGTGGAAGGTGGTAACGAAGTGGGGAGGAGCAAGTACACAAACCCCCGATGTGAGCATTGTGGGAAGTTTCACATGGGAGAGTGCTTCAAGTTATTTAGAGCATGTTTTTGATGTAGAGATAAGGGACACATGATCAGGGACTGTCCCCAAGTAATAAGGCAAGAGGGGCCGCAATTTCAAGCCCCAAAGAGAGTAGAAACCGTGGCAACCAGGCCAGTCACTGAGGTGGGTAGTTCTAGAGCTGCAAGGAAGGCTATTCCTTTAGGAAGACCAAGGGGTCAGACATAGGCAAGAGTGTTTACCATGACCAGAGAGGAAGCTGCAGCCGCACCTGAAGTTGTCACGGGTATGACTCAGTTATTTAATTATGAAGTATATGTCTTGATTGATTCTGACTCCATGCATTCATTTGTTTCAGCAAGCATAACATTACATGATGTTGATTTGATGCCATTGGATAGTCCTTTGATTATTAGTACTCCTCTAAGGAGGAATGTGATTATAAGTCAATTATATAAAAGTTGTGAGCTCTTCATTGAGGGTGCTCAACTGGTAGTAGACTTACTACCCTTAGACCTAAAGGGGCTAGATGTCATATTGAGAATGGATGTTATGGAGAAATATCATGCGAATTGGATTGTGGTCTTAAGGAGGTAGAATTTTATCTAGGCAATAGTGACCTAAAAGGGTGTCGCCCTTGCGAGGCGCGGGCGAGGGAGACCTGCCTCTTGTTTTTTGTTTCTCCCGACATCCTAACTTCCAAAATTCATATCTTTTGACCCATAACTCCAAAATTTGCAAATTTAATATCACTGGAAAGATAAACGAAAGCTCGACAACTTCTATGGAGAACTTAAAAATAATTTCAATCTCTAAAAGGGTCAAAAGTCCACGACAAAGTGACTGTCCGACAATTTCATCCTAAACAGCATCATAACTTCTAAAAATCATAACTTTCTACTCAATTGTCCAAAAATTTCGTACTTTATATCAACGAAAAGATAAAAAGATAGTCTACAACTTTAATGAAGAACTTAAAAGCAATTTCTACCTCTATAAGGGTCAAAATTTCAATCAAAGTGGTTGTCCCAAAAGTTCACCCTAAACAACATACAAACTTCAAATGATCATAACTTCCAGCCCTAACACCCAAAAATATCATACTTTATAGCGTTAGAAAGCTGGAAAGATAAGCTACAACTTTCATTAAGACAACTTTGGCTAATTCTATCTAGATCAATACAGAAAATTTATGCAAGTTTAGGTCAAAACTTCAACTCTCTCATACTATTCATTCCCAAAATTTTCAGACTTCAAAGTTTTAAAAACACAAACAACAATTCAACTTTTTATTCTAGTCATTTCCACTCCATTTTTACCAACTTATTCATCATAAATTTCATAGCACTACATAAAAATACAAGACAAGTTTCTCATCACCCACAACACATACATACACAAAACACCCATTTCATGCATTAATCTCAAAATATCATTGCAATTTCTCCAATTAACATTACCTAGTAAAACATTAAACACCACCAATTCTTCATTTAATTTCATTTAATAAATCAAATTTCCAAGAAAAGTTCGGGGTCCAACAATTCTCCTCCTCTAAAAAAAAATTCGTCCTCGAAATTCTTACCTGAGTAATCAAACAACGAAGGTAATGTTGTCTTATGTTTTCCTTCATCTCCTCAGTAACTTATTCTCTCAAATAATTTCTTTCAAATGACCATAGTCAATAGACTCACTTGGTCTTTAGTCAAATCACTTTCTTAACTAATTTCTCATTATATATATATCTCAACTTACTCATAATTTTTCACTACTTGTGTCAATAACACCAATATCATGTCAAATCAATATTTCTTAACATATTTACACAAGTCAATGGTCCAATTCTTAATAACCTTAATATGAACTAATACCATTCAATTCAACCTTTTGAACTTCTATATATATATCTCTATCATTCATCTCATCTTTCAAGTATCCTTTATTGCATCTCATATATGTATATTCGAAATCAATTCAACAAAATTGTAGAAGTATAATTATCATGAAATTTTAATCTCAATTCCACACATTCTTATAATCGATCAAAACTCTTGTTACCTTAATCAAACAACCACTTTGGTTCTTCAAATAATTCATGAAAATACATTCACATCATTATCACATTCAGGGATATACTCCACAATACAATATTGGTGTCATATCCAATTCCACCAACACAAATGCATTGACTCATTGTCTGTCAAATTTAACCATTTCTCATATCATGAAAGAGTATTGCTTTTCTCACTAATTCAATTTTATCAATTCAAACTCTTAACAATTTCTCATGCATGTGACTTAGGATCAATCGCTAATGCCTACCATGACATGTTCACAATGCATGTACTCTGACACATAATACGAAAACGCCCATGTAAGATCTCAATTCTGGCGCTCTGATACCACTCATGTTGAGCCCCGTTTCCGGAACCCAACCTTCGAAAATATAAAGCGTGTGTACAGAATTTCTCGAAATACAAACGTGGGCGAAAACGAAAAACCAACGAACTCAAAACGCTTAAGATCAAAACTTTTAATTCCGACATCCGAAAACGCATACTTTAGAAAACGTTGGAAAACTATAAAGACAAGTTACATCTTCCAGAATACGATTTGGTCTAAACCAATCCAAATCGGTATAGTTTTTTTTACAACGCCATTCAAAGCAATTCAAAATTCAAATGGTATTCATAGATCCCTCACCTCAATTCATTTGATTCTTCATATTCAATCATGTCTCATCATTTAAAAAAAATCCTATCTTTCTTTTTTTCATAAAACTCTCCCACACATATATATATACCAACAATTTATATACAAATTTCATCAACTTAAATGGAAAACTTCTTCCGATACATTACATTTGAGCTAAACTCATTTCATCCATATACACTTCACATGCCATATCCATACACAAATTTACATTTCATCAACACCATAAGGTAAATGTTTACAAACTTTAATAGTGATTCCAAATCGCATTACATCACCTATACCGAAATCCAAAATACAAAAGATACCAAAGCCCAAATTTCTAAACAAAAAGTCTAACGTCTTAATCTTAAAACCAACTAACTTAAAATACAACATATGCAAAAACAAACGAATGTCTTGACTTTCTTTCACCCGATCTTTTCCTCATCACCTGGGGATGAGAATGAAAGGGGTAAGCTTTAAGCTCGTGGGTAACATGCTTATAATCGAGAAACAAGCGAAAATTGTTGAAATATTTATTTCCATTGAAAAATTCACATTGAAAGCCATGCAACATATATCTCCCAAATTCGCAACTTATCAAGCAATTTATAAACATCATGAATCATGATTCAATGCATCATCACATGAAACACATTTGATGAAATTCTTACTTTAAAGCATAATATTCACTTCATCATATCTTAACACACCAAAATGCAAATGCACACATAATTGGCTTGAGGATTCCGTGAACAGAACAGAGAAATCGAAGTTTACTCAGTGAACAAAACGAGTCCATTTTTGGATCTCGTGGGCCACAAGCTGGCAGCCGGAAAAATGCTTTACGTCGACGTGCACGTGACTATAAAATGTTTCCTCTCTCGTCTAAGCACAATCAAATCACTTACATAATTCAATCATTCACAAATTCACATTCTCATGATTTTTCTTCTTTCCATTTACTCAAAATGCCATGATAAAAGACATAGCATAATCATGCTCACAATTAAATCTTTATCACAATGCCATACATCTTTCAATGCATAACATAACATAAAACACATCATAGCAATTCGCAATTTATCAATTCAAGCATATAAACACATGAAAGCAAATTCTCAAATTAATCAAAAACAATAAAGCAACATTTAATGGAAATCCTTTTATTTTCTTGATTTGGAAAGAAACCTTAGTAGCTCATTACTCAAATTATAAACATGAAACCCACCTTATTTCCTTGCTTAATACTTGTTCAAAAAGCCTCTACTCTTGCTACTTTTTGCCTCTCTTACTTTCCTTCACAATGGCAAAATTCCCAAATCAATAGGAATTCAAATTGGACAACCCATAACACATAATCACAAAATTGATCTTAGAAAACTTAAACACATACATTTCTTAAGCTTCAGGAACCAAAATCTTTCTAAAAATCCAACAAATCAAACATACTCTTACTTTGATCCTTCACCAAATGAAGGGTTTCTTGGCTTGAATGGAAGCTCTCATCATCCTCTTCCTTTTTCCTTCTTGAATAAACTTCAAAATGCATCTTGAAATCCAAGACATGAAGAAACCCTAACTTTTGCTTCTTCTTCTCTCCAAAACCAACACTCTCCTCTCTTCTCTTCTTTTTTGTTCTTTTTTTTCTCAATTTCGTGCTTCCCTCTTCCTTAAAAGCAAGCCCACAATTCTTATTTACAATCTTTCTATTAATGAGTGTACAAAGACCCATATGCCCTTCCTTACATGCCTTGCAACTTAAATGGCTTAAGTGATCTTCCCAAAATGCCCTCATACATATATACTCTTGCTACTTAATGCAATTAATCCATATTTTAAAATCCAACCAACTTTAACACAATAATTAACTCCAAATAAAATAATTTATCTTGCAAAACCTCAAAATTATTTAAAATCATGCTTAACCCCTTCCAAAAATCAAGACCTTTTTCTAGTCATGCAATTGAAGGAATTTGATAGCACTTCCTTCTAAAAAATGTTCTTCATTGTCTCAATTTTCTAATGACATCAAAATCATTCGATTTGGTTCCATAGTCTAAAAGTTATACCCAAACATTTCGGACTGTTCTTATACTGAAACAATATTCTGTGCTCAACTTCCATCCAAAGATTGGCACTCTTAGAGAATGAATTTAAATTCAATTTCATCGGACAATTTGTAGCTTTATCTCTCTAGTTTAATCCAAATTAAGAATCATCTCATTTGGATAATTAAAGCAAAAGTTATGACTAAAACACTGAAGCATACTCAATGAACATGTTTCCATTACATTTTCCGGCTTTTAACTTCCAACATTTCACATATAACTCATCTTGTATCTAAACCATCTTTTCTATTTCCTTTCAATAGTTTCTCATTTAATAGAAAAGTTCAGGGTCCAACAATAATATATCTAATTTGACCAGCGAATAACATTAGTTATTTATTTAAAGATGTTTGGTAAAGTTAACTGTTTGATATTAGTTGTTTATATGTAAAATGAATTATAAGGGCGTGACTTAAAAAAAGATTTATAAGGACATGAGTATTATATCTTAGTATTTTTTAATATTCTCATAAGAATTTAAATAAAACAAAAGAAGTCAACATCATTATTCAAAGCAAAAAATTCCAACAAAAAAAACGAGTATGTGAGTGAGAAGGGAAAAAGGAGATGACAAACTTAGAATCTCTATCTCTATCTTTCTCTTTTTTCTCTCCTTTCCTCTCTTAGCTTCGTATCAGCAGTAATAAAAGATGAGGTAATTTGTAATACCTTTTGGGCACAATCATCTTTTTTTCCCTTGATTTCTCAATCACTGGAGCAAAACGCTCCTATGAGGAGCATTTTCAAAAATAGTGGATTGAGTTCAATCTGCCAACCCAATCAGTTGATTACCAAACATAATTATCAGCGATTTAATATGGTCAAACAACTAAATACCCCTCAATTTGTCAAAAAATAGTTGATCAGCTATTTACCAAACAAGGCCATTATTTCCTATAGTAAGTGGAAAACCACATACGTTATTTCACCCTTCGCAGACTTTACCAATTCAGGGATTCGTAGCCTCTGTGTGGAGAGAAAATGCTGAGGAGTTCATCACAATCGCTCCCAACTCAATTGATCATATGAGGGAAGTTTTTTGTATTCCTATTCCTCTTGTACACTTCTTAATTAAATCTCAGTGGATTTAAATCTAACTGAGTTATTATTTTCTTCTTGCTTATCCTAAAAGTGATGGAGTTATGACTTCATAAAGTCAAGAACTCCCTTTGTTATCTACTTAGGTACTTAACTTACCCGTACTTATTTACTTACTCTCATGCAGTGTGTGATTGCATTACCGATAAAGATACTTCGATGTTTAGAGTCTCCAAAACAATATTAGGTTCTAATCAAAGTCTGAGCAGTGTTTGCACGCTAGGAGTTGATCTCAGGTACTATAGAGAACAACCTCTTTAACCCCCTCTAGAGTCCTCTCCTTGCTTTTAAATCTCCTAGCATTCCATTCACCCCATATCTTATATATGCATGTACATGTCGCTATGAAATAAGCTTCTTAATAACTTAAGGAATTCTGGAATTTTTCAATAGCCATTGGATCACCGTCGGTAATGAAAATGCAAAAATGGTACAGTTAAATTTGCAATGGGCTTATAGGCCCACACGAGGAGGAAAGTTAGACCACGCAAAAATCCAAGTGAGGTTCCATCCTAAAATCAATTGACAATTGGAGGATCGTAGCTCACTAAGCCTGATGTTAGCCTTCTTTCCCCTTTTTCTTCAATATGTGAAACTCACATATGGGTATTCTCAACAATCCCCCTCACATATGAGTCCTTTTTCACTTGAGCAATATGGAGAGGTATGTTGGACCCCGATCCCGGAGCCCAATTCTCTTACACGAATACCTAAACCAAATGATTTAAACATATCATCGATAGGGTTATCACCTCGGAACTCCTCAGCTATCATCGGTTTAACCTTATTTGAATTCTTATAATATTCCAAAAATTTGCCCATAATCTATCCAATGGCGTGCCCAAACAAAACAAATCACTAAGATCAACCCCGATTCTCATGAAGGCGAACAAAGTTGGAAATGTTTTTCAATTTAAATTTCAATTTGACTTCCTCAATTCGAACCTTCACTAAATTTTATGCTACTTCCTCGAAGCAACTCCAAATGGTACCAACCTCTTATGCATAAAAGGATACATGTTCTAGAAATCTATTGATTCAAGAATCACTTCAATTGGGGGTCAGAAGAGTGAGTT
>JANKOE010000004.1:47253081-47275489 GCA_026284465.1 Erythroxylum citrifolium
CTGATCTTGTTTATGTTTTATTATCCTTATACCATATCATGTATGGATTGGCATGTTGATTTGGATATGTTGCTTCCACTGCAAAATGATTTCTTAAAAAGTTTTGAAATCTACCGTTTCTCCAAATAATGCATGCTTTCCTTTTCCGATCTAATAATCTCTTCCCTCATTGCATCCTATTATAAATCTGCAAGAGGAACAATATTAACTTCTGTAAAAGTATATGGATCCACTATGTATGATATTATAATCTTTTTACCCAGATAGACTATGTAATTAGATAAAATTGCAGGTTTTCTCACTCTAGTGAATCTCCTTAATTGAATTTATTCAATATGTATATGTATCTTAGGAACCTTATTTGGTACAAGTATAGGTTCCTATTCCTGTATTGATACAATACTAAGACTTAGATCTACTAGTTTAATGGAAATGAAATAACTATAGTACTTACTCTTCTATCATCTGAAGGGTGAGAATAACCACCCTTAACAAAAGAAGATGGACCAATCTCATCATAGAAATTATGCTCCAAAAACATAATTGTTTATGACTCCACAACTTTAGATTCTCTATTTCTACAGTAAAATCTATATCCCTCAAAGTGGTTAGGATATCCAACAAAGTAATAATGAGTGGAACGAGAATGCAACTTATTTTCATAAGCATTATACATAAGTACCTCAGCAAGCTAGCCCCATACATGAAGATGAGTGAGGCTAGGCTTTCGGCCCTTTCCAAATTTCAAAAATCATTTTTTAAATTGATTTACTTCGGACTCTATTAAGTATGTACAAGTTAGTCTTTATGGATTTACCCTAAGATAATTAAGTAAATTAGTCCTACTATGTATCACCCTCATCAAGTCCTTTAAGGTGCGATTTCATCTTTTGATCACATCATTTTGCTCAAGACTACTTAGGATAGTAAACTAAGTCATTATTCCACATGATTTTAAATATTTGGAAAACAAACCTTTTTGTGTGCTAAAACCCCATGTATATCAAAATATTCACCTCTATAGTTAATCCTGACAATCTTAGTTGACTTTCCCAATTAGTTCTCAACTTCAATCTTAAAGATCTTAAATTTATCAAGAACTTTAGCCTTTTCTATAAGTAAGAACATAAATCCATAACAAGAATAGTCATCAATAAATATCAGAAAATATCTTGAATTACTTAATGCGGCTGTATAGGGTCCACATATATCTATACATATGAGTTCTAATAAGCCAAAAGCACGAGTTGACCTTTTTCTTTATTTTGATCAATTTACCCTTGCAACAGTCGACATATGTTTTCATATTGTCATAATCTAGACTTAGGTGAATGTTATCCTTTATCAATTTCTCAACCTTTCTCTAGAAATGTGGTCTAATCTTTAATGCAACAATATAGATGACTTTTCTTTTACAAGGGGTCTCTTTTTAGTAACATTCTCGACAATATAGGAAGAAGCATAAATCTCATCATGGGCAAGACACATTATTTATAAATCGTCTAATAAAAAGGCCATATCGATATGTTTTATATTGAAAGATTATTTTACAACCAAATTTCTAAATACAAATCTATAACCTTCTCTATCCAAAACAGATACAAAGATCAATTTTTTCTAAAAGAAAGTATATAGATGTGTCATACAAAATAAGTACATCCCAGTTCAAACACATATCTAGTACAAATACTACATATATTTCGTCATTATTTCCTGCCATCAGTTTTCCTCTTCTTTATTATTCTTTCCCTTTATTATGAATCCCTATATTTTTTATGCAACATGATTAGAATCTCCACTATCTAGCCACTAAGAACGTCATGTAGCTTTAGAAAAATTAGATTCATGTACCATATAGTCGATGGAGTTACCAGATTATTCATGCCTTTCTTTCTAACCTGATTATGCATGTCTTTCTTTCTAGTTTTTGTATTTCTGGTGTTTGAACTTCCTATGTCCCTTCTTTTATACAAAAAAAACATCACACACTTATACTAATTAGACCCTTAGTTGTGATCGAATGGCTTATGTCTTTACATGGAGGAAGTTTAGATTTCTTACCTTTAAACTTCCAGGGCATCACCTTTGACTTTCCATTGGTTGCTATTAAATTTTGAGATTGTTTTGTTCGATAGTATGTTGACGTCAACATGCACACATGTATTGCACGCGCCAGTGCCTCACGCGACATTAGATGAGTAAGGTGTATGCAACACTCTCACTAGACGCATATAGAGGCATGTGGATCTCCATGGCCCATGTGGTGCACACGTCAAACGTACACAGATGCTCCTATCACCTTTATGGTGCATAGATCACATGCGTGAGACACGCAACTGCACCCACCACCATAGATGTGTACGTCTCACGCATTGAACACGTATCCAGAGCACGTGAGATGCCTGCATCAACTATTCGGCACATGTGGATTACATGCACTGAAGGTTAGGCGCATCCTAGAAGCCTTAGAACGTTTCTACATTGCGTCTGCCCCCAGTTTTTGGGAAGAGGTGATTTTTGGCAACTATTTTCAGTGATTTTCATCATATTCCAATGTTTTTTACTATTCACACCGAAGTTCGTCTTTTTGCCCTTTTTTCTAGCGAACTCATCAAAGTTCAATCCAAACAACATATATGTAGTTTATATAAGCAAAAAAAGATAAATTTCTCTAATTTATTTATGAAGAATTGTAAAAACTTCGTTAAAATTCATGCAATCATGAAACCACTCTAATACAACATGCATAACTTAATACAAACCTTAACTTTAAGTTAACGATCTACTATGAACTTGTATAAATAAAGATAATGCAAAAAAGTACCTATTTTGTTATCCATAACTCGATGAACAAGCTTCTCAGCTGCTTGAATAAGCTTTTAGATCCTTTGAACAAGCTTTTTAATGTATAAATGAGCTTCTGTGACATCCCTTATGTTGTTAACGTCTTTCGCGCCTTTCTAAACCTGTTAACCTCCTAACATATTAGAGTAACCTTACGTCCACGAATTTCTATCAGTAGGTTGCAAAAGACCTTAACAACTATTTATAAAAATCTTATTGGGCTTTTCCATCACTAAGTCCAAAAGCAGATCTTCTTATATTGATTAGTCTATTTTTTTACTAAACTTTTGACTCATTTAACCATATCATTTATTAGACTTATTTATTATCTTTAATTTGGATCAAATTTAATTTTATAAAAATTTGTAATTAATAATTGTCTAATAAAATTTTTTAATTTCAATAACTTGTTAATATGCGATTTACTAAGAAGACTTGAATTTTGAACATTTCTAAGATTCTTAAAATCTTATCTCTAAAAGTTGATATAAAATGTCACGTGATTGCAATGAATTTCAAATGATACCTATTCTCTCTTAAATAATGGAAAGGCATTACACTAGAAAAAGTAGAGAGTGGCCATTGGGTAATCTAAAATGCCTTCTTTTTAGGTGGGTTAGGCGTGAGTTGAATGGTTCTTCCATGAAGCATGGAAATATTCAACCGCACAAACTACCATCAAGAATAATCACCATATACAATATCTTTATGGTTATTAGTACAATTATTCTTCTTGTCGTGGGAACAATTTAAGGTCCTTCTCCCCAAGACATACGACAGTAAGTACGGGATACTAATGGCATCTGGATTTCCCTTAAGAAGTATGTGGTTGGAATTCAGATTAAGAAGACCCATCGTGATTAGGATGAGACGTAGGTCACAGAGCAGAAGTATGTGAAAATACCAAGAGCTGATCAAATGAGCAAGAAGTCTTTTATTATGTTTAAGATTACAGAAAGTAAAACCAATTTAAAATTTAAATAGGGATTGTTTAAATGCAAAAATATAAACTCTATTTTTCTTAATAAAATTTTCTAAAAGTCTATTTTCTGTTTTTCACAACTAATCAATCGATCGCTAACCCCTCTGCACATCATGATTAATTTGGTTGGATTAAGAGCACTGGAAAGTTGAAACTCAAGCGAAAGTGAAAACTCGGAGCCCTACTAATCTCCAATCCAGTCATTCACAGGAATTTTTCTGGATTTAAGGGCTGCTTTTTATACCGAAAAGTACGATCTCGCATATGTTCTTGCATTGGTATGCTCTCCAACTAATTGCTGGCGTCAGTTTATTCTGATTCCCACGTAAAACTCCATATAGTATGTGTTGGAGCAGCTATTACACGGACACGTTTCGCCAGAGCCAAAAAGGAAAAAAGGGAAAAGAAAAGCCGTGTTTTTGTTTTTTATTTGGGTTTCCGAAGAAACAGCCTTTCAAGTGCAACAAGAGTGGTCTTTCATTGAGGTTAAACGCCCTCTGATAACCCTGAAGGGTCAGTTTTTTGGATAACGTCCGGCCAAGATACGTCCCTCCCTATTATACGATTCTTATTGTCGGGTCGAAGTCTTAATAATAATTAATTAATTAATTTACGCTTCGATCAACACCAAACACTACTTCGAAAACGTCGAATGTTTTGTGCCGAACATATCGATTTTAAGCTCCAACTTCCAGGAGCAAGTTGGCAGTTAAGATACAGCTATCAGTCCAAGACTAAAACAAGAAGGAAAACAATGTCTACGTAGCCTAAGCGAGCTGTTGAAAATTTCGCGTTATTATATGAATTGTCCAAGAAAGAACTAAATCTTTTGTCTTATAACATTCAGGAAGGTGGGGATTGGATTTGGATGGATGGGAGAAAAGAATTTTCCAAGCATATGGTGCCTAAATTTATGAAGATTCAGAATGAAAAAAGTGTTTCTGCTTTTCATATATGCCTTTGAATTTCAATCTGAACAGGACTTGGAACAGGGTTCTCAAACCTCAACTTGCCTGTAACGTCTACACCTGTATGAAGTCTTTTGCAACTTGTTGTCTCTTTTTATATAAGGTGCTTGTGAAATAAATCCTTCTCAAATTCTGCTTATAATGAAGAAGGTTAGACATGGTTAAGGAAACAGACAAATTTTTGATCGTTTTCAATTGATTTGGGACCCGAAATTGGAACCTCGTTATTATCTTCTGATGATCAAGAAGCAGTACCTAATATCAGATGTCAACTTTATTTAGTTGCATAGGTAAAAATGAAAATTATGTTTGAATAAGAAAAAAGATGTGATCTTTTATAATTTATTAAACCTTAAATTTAAACTTAAATCACACAAAAAAAATTTAAACATCACAACAACAACAAAAATAATGCAATTTACCATTTTCATTTTAATTTACTTAACAATTATAATTTGAATGAATCTAATTTGAAATAATACAGTATTCATAATCATAATATTCATAGAACTGAATGATACAAATTATAAGAGAGACGAGACATTGATACTTAGGTAAATATAAAGATATGACTTGAAACTAATCAAGACAAATTTCAAGTATGAGAATGAATTTACACACGAAAACATTTCCAAATACATAACCGTGCAGTTGTTTAAGTGTTCCAAAACCGCTAATTATACTATTTTTAACTTCAATTGATCGGCTTCAAGTGCTAATAGTGGTTAGACAAAATTTTGATATTAGAAAATGATTTATAAGCATCTTGCTTGTATCATGTGCTTTAATCCAGGGTTGCTCTTCTATTAAACAAGGTTTAAGGAGTATTAAATCATTCTGAACCAAAGATAGTGTATTATTCAACCATTTTTCCTATTAATATTCTACTCAGTTGCATCCATTACTGTTCCTAGTCCCTGATTAAAGAGAAATCTTGTTTTTTTGACGCGGGGGTATCCTTAGCATGGACGGATCTAAAGTGTGGATTTAATTGGTTAGACCTATTTAATTATACGTGAACTAGTTGTTACAAATGAACTATTTATGAAAAGATTGTTAAATATAAGACAAACTTTATTGATCGACTCAATATCAGGATTGTACTTGTATAAAGCGGAGATATTACATAATTGTACTAGTTTTGTTATCAATTTCTATATGAGCAAGCTCCTTCACCTTTGAATAAGTTATTGAAACTTTCAATGTCCTTAACAAAATTTGCTTTAAACTATCCTGATAAAGTTTTCTGTGCCTTTCTTAAAGTACAAAACTCCTAACGAGTTAAAGGTTTCTTTATTTTTGTGAACTTAATTAAGCAAACAACATGAGATTTAGCAACTATTTATAGTAGCCTTATTAAGACTCCATAATAGACCCATTAAGTAACTTACTCACACTAATGAGATGTTATTTTTTATCATTGGACTTAAAAATGATTTAATTGATCCTTTATTAGACTACTTTATTATTTTATTCTAAATCAAAATTTAATTCTTCTTAGTGTTAATTTTCAAAATGTAACTAATAAATGTCCAAATGGAAATTTAAAATTCCAACATTCACCTCCTTAGATAAATATTAAATGCTATATTTATTATAAAGAAAAATAATAAAAGCAAAAGAATAGAACCTGAATTGATCAAACCTTTAAAACCAATTTGATTTAGAGATAACGAAAGACCATCATTTGATCATGTAAGGCTTTTAATTTCGGAAGGTAATATAAACATATATCATATACGACATAGATCCAATACAATCACACATATCTAATGATCTCACTAACACGAATGGGATAATAAGGTGTGACAAACAACGACGATACCTATATTATGACATTGCATAACAATTTGTATGACGACGAATAAAATCATGATCATCAACATATGTAAATAATCAACGTTGTTATAATACATGAAGAACAACAATTATATTAGGAGCAAAAAAAATACAATAATTCCTAACTAACAGTGTTAGGGGACTTCAACAGACCCATGTTGTAGACATGTCTCTAAATAATAATAAGGCAACGTTCCTTAATTAGCAGATCAACTAAGATGTACTTAGTCAAAATGTGCTCCTCCATAATGTTACCATTTTGTATAGGCACTTTAATAGTCAAACACTTGACTCCTAAATGCTTAAACCCTGTGAAATTTATTGTTATTATTAAACTCACAATGGAAAAATTATCATAATATACTCAGATGGGTTTAGCTACCAAATTAATCATAGATAACTCATAAATCAAGTTTATTAACCAAACTGTCTACGAAGCAGCCTCATATCATTTAATAAAATATAGTTGCATAGTTAAAGTGGTCACAAGTGCCTACTTGATGTTTTTTATGAAATGGCATCATTTACTAACATGAAAAAGTAATTTGATGTGGACTTCCTGATATCTAAGCATACAAAAAAATCTAAATCTATATAACCAGTCACATCTAAACTCTCAAATTCTCTGTATGTCAGCGTATAATACTTTGCTCTTTGTAGACATCTTAAAACCTATTTGATTGCATTTCAGTGATATATATATATATGGGTTATATAAATATCTACCTAATATTCTAACAAAGAACGCAATGTTCTCTTTAGTGAATACCTAAGCATACATTAGGCTGCCAACAAAACTAGCTTAAGGATCATTCTTCATAGCCTCCTTTTTCACTTTATTATTTGGACACTATGTCAAAGATAATCTCTTTTTGTAAAGATTGGTGCTTCACAAGATTTATATATCTCTATATTAAAATTAGGCATGTACTACCTTTTGTGATAATCTAATAAGTTTTGAGATCTACCTTAGTGATTCTAAATACCAAGGACAAAAATGCTTTAGCAAGGTCCTTTTTATCAAAATGATTGGTTAATACTTGTTTAACTTCATGCAACATAGTCAAAGTCATTTGACCCAGGTGAGATATCATCCATATGCAAAAGTAGAATAATAATCTTACTTCCCCTTACCTTGTAGTACAAGTATCTTTCAACTTTAGTCTTCATAAAACCAAGTGAGCTAATGGCCTCATCAAACTTCAAGTACCACTTTCCATAATCCTATTTCAATTTGCATAATGATTTCCTTTTTAAACCATATAACTTTTTTTATGATCCTAAAACCCTTCAGACTACTCCCTATTAACCTTCGTATAAAAGTCTCCATTCAAGAAAGTGCTTTTGAAATCCATTTGATGTAAATCTATCTCATAATCAGTTACCATTGTTTTAAATACCTTAAATGCATCCTTAGACAACACAGGAGAGAAGGTGACATTAAAGTCTATTCCTTCTCCTTGAATGAAACCCTTGGCAATTTGTCTAGCTTTAAACTACTCAACTTTACCCTGGGAGTCCTTTTCGTCTTATAAACCCATTTTCAGTCAATAGGCTTATAGTTATAAGGTAAATTTACAAGCTCTCGTACATGATTATACCTCCTGGACTTTATTTCATTTCTCATTACATTCCATTATAACTCTGCACAGGGACTAGAAAGTATTTGAAAAAGTAACTAGATATATAACATGTCTTATATTATAGTCATTTTCACTCAAATGACTATGTAATCAGATGATATAATAGGTCTCCTCACTGTAGTGATTCTCCTTAAAAATTATTAATCTCGTGCCATAGGAACCTCACTCTATCCTATATTGGTTCATATTTCTATATTAGAATGGCACTAGACCTAATATCCACTAACCAAACTGAATGGGTAAAGAATATGAAATAATAGTTGTACTAAATCTAATATCATCTAAAATGTGAGAAGGACCAATTTCATCATAGAATTCATATTCTAAAAACTTAGTTATTTATGACTCCATAATTCTAGATCCTCCCTCTCTACAGCAAAAGCTATAGCCTTTAGAATGGTCAGGACAACCTATACAATAGAAACAAGTGGAACAAGAATCCAGTTTATCTTTATTAGGATTATATATGTGGACCTCAATAGAAAAGCCCTAGATACAAAGATAAGTGAGGCCCAATTTCCACCTTTTTCATAGTTCTAAAGGTGTCTCTAGTATTAATTTATTTGGGAATCTAATAAGAATATATAAAATAGTCTTAATAGCTTCACTCTAAAGATAATTTGGCAAGTTAGACCTACTTTGCATGCTCCTTATCATATTTTTTAAGGTACATTTTTTCCCTTCAATGACACCATTATGTTTAAGATTACTTGGCATAGTAAACTGAGCCATTATTCTCATGATTATAAATATTTGGCAAATGAATTTTTTTCTTATCTTGAAACTCAATACTTCCTATAATGCTCATCTCCATGATCAGATCTAACAATCTTGATCAATTTTACCAATGGGTTCTCAACCTCAGTCTTAAAAATCTTAAATTTATCAATAACTTCAAACTTTTCTTAATTAAGAGCACATAACCATAATGTGAATAATCATCAATGAAAGTTAAAAAATATTTAGACTTATAGATATCATTAAATCACTCTAGCTATAGAAGCATCCAGGATACTCAATAAACTGATCTCCTATAATGGCATTTTTCAATATCATAATAGATGTAGAGAATTCAGTATCACTCATTTGACCTTTACTAATGACCTTCTATTGCTATTTGATGTTGATTTACAATCCATTAAGATAATATTGGGTATTCTGGACTTATTCTCAACTTGTTCTAGTTTAAAGGTCAATATTAGCAAAAGCAACATGTTTATTTCTTCTTATGTGAGGAGTCAATCTAAATTGAGCAGAAGAGTTAGATATAGAATTCAATATCCACCATTAAAATATCTTGGCATCACCATTTCTACTATTAAACCAAAAATTAGATTATTTAAATCCATATGTAGAAACTAGCTCAATAATACATATAAGATGAAAGAATACAAACTAACAAATCATAAGAAAAATTTTAGGTAGATGACTAAAAACAAACATATAAATATTGAATTCATACATCAACAACTAAATCATAAGGCTGCAAATGACTAAAAGAACATACACATAAATATTAAATTGAAATATCAATAATAAAATCACAAGGTTGATATCTATCTAAAATTAGAGACAACAAAGTTGTCGTGCCTCAAAGATTTTTTTTTAAAGAACAAATACAACCAATACCTACCCAAGTGAATCATATATAAATCATATAAATGTTAATAAAAAGAACAAAAAACATTAAACATAATTAATAAAAAAACATATTAGAAGAGAAATTTCTATAATATCATAAATAGATTAAAAAAAGCTTTTGTTGTAGGTGTGAAGGTAAATAATTATAAATGCCTAATTGGGAGATCTTGTATTCTTTCATACCTATGGTGAATCCCAAAAGTGGAATTACAATATGTTTTTATCGAGATATGAGGAGTATATGGAGCGCATTGGGGAGATCATCTTTAGCATATAATAATGTAAGGTATGCTTTTTTTTACCCGTAATTTGAAGGGATGCTAAAGAATTTACAAAAAGATGTGACAAGTGTTAAGGTATTTCAATTCGTATTATTCGCCTATGATCGATTATAAAGAAGTATCTAGTTTGATCCCTTTTACCCAAAAGGGAAATGGATGTCTATGTACCATTTTTTGTCCAATATAAGGCAAATTAAATTCTTTTTAATGGGTTGAATATTTTTTAAGCTAGGTAGAAGAAGATCCATTAAGCAATGTGACATAAAAGACATCAGAAAGCTTTTTGAAGAAAAATATCATATGAAAATATTACACTCCTCTAGTAATTTTTATGTATAATGGTACCTAATTTGAAAAAAATAGCATTTAGAGAATTTTCCAACAAAAAACCTTACTTTGCAACCGTAGCATATCCATAGTCTAATAGATTGGTTGAAATCACAAATAGAATTATATTGCATGTTTTAAAGGCTAAAGTTGAGGATGTTAAAGGAATATGGGCCGATGAGATGTATGATATATTATAGGTATATGAATAATCCCAATAATACCTACTAATAGAACATCATGTAACCTCACATTCAATTTCTTTATAAAGTTGAAGTTACCAAGGCTGAGGATGTGTATATATCAACAAGAGGAAGACAATAAGCATCTATGCTTAGAATTGGTTATAATTAAAAAAACACAAGAACATTACATGCATATAAAAAATGAAGCATACTAATAAAAGTCAAACAACTAAATTCTTAGAAGACAAGACACCAAAATCTTCAAAAGGGTGACATATATTTTTAGGAAATTAAATTTTCAAAAGGATGTAATTCATAAAGAAAGCTCACATTATATTAGTCAAGGACCTATTATGTCAAATTTGTAAACCAACTTAAGAGTTTTAAAATCGAGAAGTTGAATGACTTTGAAGTACTATATGACTCATCTAAGGAAATATTTCCATTATACAAAATTTTAAGTTTATTTACTTTGTTTAAATACACATTTTTTTAATAATATGTTAAATATTTGATCTCCAAATAAATTAACCTCAAAATTCAAAACCTACATGTTGAAAAATCTTAAGAAAAGCACCCTTAGTTCCCTTGTTCAAAATTGAAAACCTATAGGTAA
The DNA here is from genome assembly GCA_026284465.1 of Erythroxylum citrifolium. Classification (NCBI taxonomy): domain Eukaryota; kingdom Viridiplantae; phylum Streptophyta; class Magnoliopsida; order Malpighiales; family Erythroxylaceae; genus Erythroxylum; species Erythroxylum citrifolium. The sequence goes on from JANKOE010000004.1 coordinate 47,264,408, forward strand.
AATAAGTCTTAAGTCTACGAAAAACCTCCTCTAACTACCCAGATCAAAAATAAAAACCTATATGCCAAAAAGTTGCAAGTTTAGAAGAAGCCTTTTCAACTCCCAAACTTAAAAAGAGTAGCAGGAGATAAAGTATCCCCCTGAAGAGATATGAATAACTTCATCAAAATTGGAAAAGACAAGATAGAGCGAGACTTTATAGGCCTTTCAAATTCTTTTTTTAATTTATTAAAATTTGATAAGGTAGCAAGACTACAGATATATCAAATTCATTTACTTGAATTCATAAAATTTCATAAGGTGAGATCAGGAAAAATTCTACAAGAATCTTAAATTTATTTATTCAAAATTTATTAACATTTGATAAGGTGAAATAGATCGAGACCTTACAAACATATTAAATTTATCTATTTAAACTAATTAAAATTTGATAAGGTGAGTCAACAAGATTTTTTAGACTTAAAAATTCATTTATTTAAATTTATTACATTTCTATAAGAAAAGATAGAGTGCAACTTTACAAACATGTCGAATTTATTGCCATAATTGTATTAAAATATAAAGAGGTGAGATGCCTATGTGAAATTACTTTACTTAAATTCATTTAAATTTGATGATGTAAGATAGAGAAATACTCCACATGTCTATCAAATTCATTTACTTAATTTTATTAAAATTTAATAAGGTAAGATAGAACAAACCTCTAAATTCCTTTTAAATTTGTTTACTTAAATTGAATAAAATCTAATAAGTCAAGATAGAGTGAGATCTTAAGAGCTTATCAAATTTATTTATAAAAATTAATTAAATTTTAATAAAGTGATTTACTTAAATTTATTAAAATTTGATGCAAGCTAAACCTGGGCATTGACCCCATTGTGAAACGGGAGTCACCACAAAACTCGCGGGGAGACTCCTCCTTTAAAGAGAGAAAGAGGTCATGTTATCATGGGTTATAAGTCTATCAAATTTATTTACCTAAATTCATTAAAATTTGACAAATGTATAGCCAAGATTCCATAAGACTATCAAGTTTATCTATTTAATTTTTTTAAAATTGGTCATGATGAGAGAATTAGACTTTATAGGCCTATCAAATTTTCTTTGTTAAACTTCTTCCAAAATTTTCAAGACAAGAGAGTTAAATGCAATAAACATCAAATCTTATAAACCATTATATCTAAGAAACATTCATCAAATTAATGAAAAATAAAGGGATAAATGTGCCTAAATTATTTATGTGACTACATCCATACAAACAAAAAGAGGGATAGAGTAAGCAAGATAAGGATAAGTCTTATATGGTGATTAGGATGTTATTAGATGTAGCAAGATTGGAAGGAGTAGGGTTAAGGGATTTATTGCCTATGGGACTGATGATCTCCTTCTTATTAATCTTACAAAGCTCCTCAGTTCCTTAGCCTCGGTTTACACAAGCTCAATAAAAATCATCATCAATGTCTAGATTAGTAAAAGATAAGTTTGATACTTCTTCTATATTCACTTTTTATAAGCCTCGAGTCCTACATCGAAATATTGATCAAATTAGTTCTAATTTTGGACAAACTTAAAATTGCTATAACAATGAATGACTTCAGACTTAAAGTCATATCCTTTGATTTTTCTCAATTAGTCCTTGAGCATTCCCATCAAGCATACAACCTTGTCCATCAACATTGAATTCTTATTTTTAAGCTTATTGAGATGCTTGAAATACTCCCTAATAGTCACATGTTTCTTGCTAAAAAGGCCTCAGAATATTTGAATACCTTTAGGGTTAGTGCTTTTAACCGTTTCCTTTTCCTTTGCATGACTATCTAACTCTTTGTGGGCCTTCTTATAGACTAGTACCACAAAACAAAAACCAAAAATCAAAAACCAAAAACCAAAATGTCAATCATAAAAACAAAAGAAATTAACTAAACCAAATAGACTTACCTTGCATAAGTGCATCGCATTGACAGTGTAGATGGAGTCCATATTTATGTTCTTTAACCTTTCTATATCCCTTAAGGTCACCATCCCTAGAACCATTTCTAACCCATGCTATCCTTCTTGAAGACAATATCTCTTTTCTTCACAATGAATTGAGGAAAAAAAAAGTGGTCATCATTTTCATTAGCTTATGAGACACAAGGAGGGTAACAAAGTTTTCTTGGGTAGAAGGTAAGTAAATGAAGAAGATAAGGACATATGGATGGATAGAAGCCACTAAGGATGTAGGTGATGTGATGTATCCAAAACAAAATAATACTAATGATCATTAGGAAAGTGTGTATTATTATTATTATATTATAGTATATCCATATGATATCCAAAAGTTTGTTAGTTATGTATTATTATAGGCAGAGTCCTTTGGCAGATTCCACACTCCAAATGAATACTCACATTCAAAGAACATATGAGTAATTGATTCCAAGTCTTCCTTACAAAGAGGGCAAGTACCAGGTAGATTCATAAAGCTTAGTCTATCTAAAGTACGAAGTCAGTTCTTCATTTCCATCTATAGAAAGAAGGAGGTTCTTGGCATAAGGCATCCATTCCATATTAGCTTAGTCTATCTGATCGTAGGTTCTTTAGTCCATATCCATTCCCTATATGCCTTGTTACTAAACTTCCCACTAACATATTATTCCATTTATAGTGATCGATTTAGTATGGCTTTTAGGGGTATTAAGGGAGTCATTATTCCATTCCTCTCAGGTAATTATCCCATTTACTATCATTTATCCATCTACGCACACTAGCCTTATTAGGGATATTTATCAAAGCCTAAATTACCTTTTGATTCCTTATTAGGGCTCCTCCCCTTTCTTAATTGTCAAACTATAGTGTGGCTATTTCCCTATCCCCCACTATCTAACCAATATTTTGTTCAATAAATCCCTTAGTTTAAGCAATTGATTTAAGTAGGAATAGATAGGTTTAATGACAATCCCCATAAGCTTCACCCCTTCAAGAAGTAGTTGCACATCCACTTTATCCTGAGGGAGTCTTTATGTACTAAGACCCTCCATACTCTCTTCCCTCGCAATACTTTATTGTTTAAATTAGTTAGGGTTATATCTGAACCCCTTTTATCAATTAGTTTACACAATTCCCTCCATCTAACCTTGACTTTAAATCATCCCCTATTATTTCTTCCCTATAAAAATCTCCTCATTATCTCCTCCAAAGTTTTAACTAATTTTTTAGAAAGGAAAATGTGTGAACTCCAATAAATATGTATTGATTTCTAAATAGTTTGGATCAATTGCACTATGCTTCCATATGAAAGAGCTCTATTACCTCTTTTAAATCTTCTCTAAATGTGAAAGAAATTCATATAAATGGAATCTTCTTGTGGTAAGAGGAAGGCCTAAACAAATGAAGGAGGGCTACTTGATTTTCAAATTTTTGAAAAGAGTTACCATGATAAAACAATGTTTCAACATACCTATTGTTAGTTTTACTTTTTAGTAAAGTTTAAAAAGAATAAACCTGGAGATATAACATATGTATGAGATGAGCTCGATTTATTTAGCCAACTCCAATTTATTTATTTAAGCTTGATGACTTATATCTCCTTTGTATGGATCTCTTTTCTAGGCCTACCATCATCTAGCCTATTTAAAAGCCTCATAGATGCTTAAAAAATAAGATTCAATTTATTCATAAGGATGAATCAATTAAGATATAACTTATTTAAATGTAGAAATAGGGTCGCAACCAAAGATTAATCAAGCTTCTTATAGAGATGGATTCAGCTATAACCAGATAGTTAGAACCTAACTCTACTTCTTAAGGATTAATTAAAAACAAAATAAAAAGAGACACCCCCAGGTAAGTATACATTACAATCATCATTAATTCACTTTAAGAATTCTCTTGCATACTTAGCACCATTTGCTTTTACTAACTTAGTGTCAAAATGTCTTCATCGCGAGCAACCTACGCACTAACTATTTATTTGTATAAGCTTGCGAACTTGAGAGCAATGCAATATGCCTACCTCAATTTCAATTTACGGATGAGATATTTATTAAAATAATAATAATCGGTATATATTCTATCAATTAATATCAACAAATTAAAATTTTATACAAAAAATTCCCAAATTATCTAAAATAAACATGGTTTAATTGTTTTGAATATGACCTATTCCCACTCGAGGAATTGTGCTATTCTCATTTTATTTTAAATAGTTTATGTATCATTCTAACAAATTTTTAAGTTTGTTAATAATTAATAGAACATGTACAATTTAGGATCTTTTGAACAATTATCTCTTAATTTTTAGTAATATATCTTTTAATTACTGGAAAATTCATTGCCACAACTCCTTAAATACATATTAATTAAACCATAAGGTACACAAAATAAAATATTAACTCAAGTATAACTATATCAAGATTCTACTACTAACCATTCGTAAATCAATATATGCAATTCATAATAGTGCAATGAGATATATTTGACTCAAAATATATACATATTTCGAATGGTATGTTAAAACTACTTCAAAATGGGAAGGAGTAGTTTTTTTTTTTTTTGATCCTAGACCAGGGTATTCACCGGCGGACCCAATAACTAATCTCTTTGCTGGTTTGTAGAAGGAGTAGTTTTTAGTTATCTATCTCAATATTTTGTTTCAGAATCTTTACTGTCGCGTTTCATTTGTACTTTGACATTAAAATAAACAACAGCGTAAGAACTTTTCGTAATTCCGGATTCATACTTTTCAAGATGCAGTCTTGAGGGAAGGGAAGGGAAGGGCAAAGGAATTTTATCTCTCTATTTTAGGATAAGAAGTTCGATTCATATTTCTGTATCGTTTATATATTGTTGGTAATTGGCTAAAGTGATTTTATCCGCACCTTTAGCAGGAATATTAGCAGATCTGTTGCAGTGAATTTATGCGAAGGATCCCATTATATAATTCAGCAACAGTCACAGATGCCCGTAACATTATTCGCCATTTCTTCTTATTTTTAAATCTACAACACTTGTTTGGGATCCTTCAAACTTACCAGAAGACAGTTGATTGTTTTTCTACAGAAGACAACGTTGAGTTGTACTTGTCTGTTTGTTTTTAATGGATTTTATTTATTTGGTTATTTTTGCTTAGGTTATGTCAATAGATCATTGTTCATTCCTATCCACTTAAAAGGCTTACACAGTTTCATTGTGGGTATATATATTCATTTCTTACTCATGAAGTCTTTTGGAATATCGGAAAGATTTCTTTTCAGGCATTTGAATTCAATATGTTTGTTTTATCTGCATCTTTGCTTTGCTTTTTGCTGCCAGATTTTGCGTGTATCTTGCGCGGATTTCACAGCTTATATAATTCGCAGTAGTATGTATTCTGATACACTTTTTGATGCAAGCCAAGAAATCTAAACAAAGTTTCTCTCTGCTAGATTTTCCTGTTGATCTATTACCCTTGCAAGTATTTTCATTTGTAAATGAACACATCGAGAATTGATTTCCAAGAACGAGTTCAACCAAATCATGGGCTGATTGGTGAGTTCAGCAATCTTTCCTCCCAATATTATGATCACCATCTGGGGATGAACATGGTAAATTGTGTTCAGTCGCATGACTTGGAGGCAGGCACAGAACAGAAATACCTGAGGCCTCATAAACCATCTACCAGCATAATGAGCAGGTTCGACTCACCAGCCTCAGCTTTTTATGCAACAGAACGATACATGGGCTTCCTGGACTACGATGATCATGTTGACAGTCCTCTGTCTTCTCAGTACTCCAAATCCTATGTTTCATCAATCCCTGCACATAACTCTGTCAAGGAAAATTATTCTATTGAAACAGAAGAAACGACGAACAATAACCTTGAACCAACAAACACCTTGCAGTCAGTTGTAAAAGTTCAATTTCCTGGGTATGATCACCGCCATAAGTTTTACGGCAAGTCCTTTAAAAGTCAGTCCGGCAGTGCTTTGTATAACAAGCATGAGCTAGACAAGTCGATTAGTCTTGATCCTGCCTCTTTCGGGAGTCACTTTTCAGTTCCCTCCCAGGGAAGTCAAGAGCACAGAGTATGTACATCAAATTTTACGTTTTACTGTTGCCTTTTTATCAACAATCCAATTGGACAACGGCTACTTGCTTTCTAACAGGTTAGACATGTTCTTCCGTGTGATTCTTCATTTGCACAGCTGAACTTCTCTTCCATTCAAGAGAAGCTGCCTTCAAGGGTTTCTTCCGAAGGTGTTTCTGTATGTTCTGGCAACCGGGTGCCAACTGGAGTGGTGCTTCCCAATAAAACAAGAATAAGATGGACTCAAGATCTTCATGAGAAGTTTGTGGAGTGTGTAAATCGCCTTGGAGGTGCTGATAGTAAGTAACCTATACACAAGCTCTTAGTCAACTAAGAAGTAAACTTATCATCTGGTTATGAGCAAATTGATTGCATGATTTGTAGAAGCAACACCGAAGGCTATACTGAAGCTGATGGACTCAGGTGGTTTGACTATCTTTCATGTGAAAAGCCATTTGCAGGTAATAACTCACTTTGCAATGGCTACGTTATTCTAGGCCACCATTTCAGATATTTGTTACAGTGCTCTGAACTGTCGCTTCTCTGACCCTGCAGAAATATAGAACTGCAAAATACATGCCATATTCTGCTGATGGTAAGCCCTTGTTCTAATTAATATTCATGACTGTGGTATCTGTTGGTACAAACTTTGGCAACCTTCATTCAGAGTTATAATGTCATACATTAAGTTGGCAAGATTTGTACATCAAGTACTTGCATCTAATTACATGATCCTTCAGTTTACTTATCCCCTTTTTTTTTCCCCTTTCGGTCTCTATTCCGAGTATTCAACCAAAATCTTCTCTTGTGATGATGGGTTTAACTAGTTAACTTTTAGCCCTTGTTATGCTTGATGATGGCTAAGAATTTGTTGGACAATGTTTGTCATTGGGTGCAATCGTTTAGATCTCATACACCCTGCACAGTCGTCTAGTAGAAGATCTTGCGTGTGACCTAAATTCTGTTTAGTTAGGTTTCTAAATTCTACATAAGCAATGTGGCACTATTACTCGTATGTTAAGCTAACTATTAGCATTTTTCTATATGAAATGGTTAAATATTTGATGTTTTTCCAGATCCTCTTTGCTGCAGATCTGCACGCTTTTGAATCAATGGAGAGAGGTTATTCTACTTAAATTGTTGGATGATTCTGAACCAAATGAAATTCTTATTGCAGGGAGGGCAGAGAAAAGAAATAGCACATGCGAAATGCAGCACCTCGATGTGAAAAGGTAAACTAGTTTTCTTCTAGATTATCAATACATATTTCTGGTTTCTTTAGCATGGGCAAACATTTGACTCTGGAACGTGTCTACTGTTATTGATACCTCTTGCAGCAGCACACATCTCAGAGAAGCACTGCAATTGCAACTAGATGTCCAGAGGCGCCTACACGAGCAGTTGGAGGTAATTCAATGGAGTTTCCTTGTTAAGTGAATGTTGTTTGACTCATTTTTTATTATTCTTCAGAATTGAACTTGCCTGCGTTAAAGTTTACTTGGGAGTTGGGCCTGCTTCTTATGCTTATTAAACCATGAACAAAACATTTTTTATTACCCATTTTTAAGAATCTTTGGCTCGTCTTTTCATTTAAGTGAAGGTTTGTAAAAGCAGGGAGAAGCTTAACACAAAAATTCCTGACATTTTTGAACTTGCCTTGTTTGCAATGTTTGTGCCAGATTCAAAGAAATCTACAACTACGGATTGAAGAACAAGGCAGACAACTCAAGATGATGTTTGATGAGCAACAGAAAACAAAAAATTGCCTTTTGAATAATTAAAACTTGGGCTTTTAGTCCCAATACGAGCCAGAATTCGAGGAAGTTGAGATTTCCACTTCAGGGACAGGAAGTCCTAACAATACCCACTCCCATCTAAGATCAGTTAGGGCTTCAAGAAATTCCGAGGTCGCGGGATTCCGCGTAATTTATTTCCAGAATTACAGCTACATCAGAACAGAAATTACAAAGTTTTATCTGTAAAGAAAAGAAAATTATTTGTAATAACTCTACTCCTCGAAACGAGTACTTAGAAAAGATAAAAGTGGATATGATCTGTGCTCTTGGTACATAACAGGCTTAAAAACTTGGCTCTCGTGGCGTCCAGCTTCGAAGTTGAGTATCAGATAGAAAACATAGCAAGCATGTATCTTCTGTTCATTTTATTCTGTCTTTATTCTGTCTCATTAATCTTAATTATATTTACGTGGAAACCACATAAATAAATGGCTGAAATTGATAAGATAGAATAGGAACAGGATAAAATGAACAGAAAATCCAAAGTCTATATTATTGCTTACGGTGACAAATTTTGTTATACATAATAAGGATTGCAGTTTTGATACTCACCTATTAGCTTGGCCTCGCATCAGTAAGAGGAAATTCTATCCGTTTACATGTAAGCATGTTTGTAGAGGAAATTCTAGCTCTGTGGCGCTGTTAGGTTGAACTTAAGTAGATAAATGGATTTTTTTTTTTTAAACGTTGGCATGTGCGCTCAGCACATATTATTCATGTCGAAAGATAAAACGTCGTACAGAAAATAAGGAAGGCATACCCCCCATATTGTTGCTTCAACTAGCAGCTTTGTGCCCCATTCCTTTTAGATTATAATAGCTCTTAAGTTCATACTAAAATGTACTCCTCCTAATATTTTGTAACATTAAATTAAGTTCGTAATATTACCAAATAAACAATTTAATCTTTATTAAGAAGAAAATTGTATCATATAATCTAAATTTAATTATTATAAGTTGCATTATGGAAGTAAAAAATCAAAGAGGAGATGAAGGAGCATTAATTAAGAAATCATGAGAATTAGTGTCGAAAATTCTCACTAGTTACTTGTGAGAGGAAAGTGACCAGGTAAGACAAGTCACTAATTCAAATCTCATTTTCAAACTCAAACCTTAGTGAGACAAGTGGTCAAAATTTGATCCTCCATACCACACGCATCAAAACTAATCTTCAATCTCAAAGTACTAAGTTGTATATAAAGCTAAATTAGTACTTAAAGGATCCATCTAAAGTTATTGTATCCCACTTTCATGATACTTTTATTTATTTGATGTTTTGTAACCACATTTCTTATTTATAGGAATTTTTCAAATTAAGAAATTTGTTTCTACAATTTCTGGCATATAAGTTTCTTTGTTATGTGGTTCATTCTTTTCCTTTCTTTTTGACCTTTTAGGTATACTATGCATCACTCTTATGGTTAGAAGTTATTTGGCTTCATGATCATTAGGAGGTAAAAAATTATTCCTTTATTAAGTTACAATATATGGTAAACATGATCCTTTATTAAGTTACAATATATGGTAAACATGTATATATAATATTGTATCTTGTAACATAAAGCAATAAAATCCTAAATCATTTTCTTGGAGTGGTGAATTGCAGTTGTATATGCATATTGATAAGCATATAAGTCTCTTGTCCTATATGTGTGCTCTCTAATAAGCTGTATAATAGTGTGCGTGGCATCATCCCTTCTAAGCCCATTTACTTTATCACCATTTTATAGTATGCTCCACTTTATTGCATCTTTTTTTACTTTTTTAAGTTTTTTGATGATTGATAGAACAATGTTAGTTTTCTAGTTATTTATATATTATATCCTTATTGTATGCCTTTCTAGTTTTAGTAGTCTTTACCACATTGATTACTAGCCTATCTCTAGCTAGCAATATCTAACAGTTAAATGTTCCACACATATTGTTATTCATAACTAGGATTCGTGCTTTCTTCACCATATCTGTATATATGAGTGAGTAATTGTCCTTGATGTTCTATCTTTAGGAAAAGGTCATCCATACTTATAATAGGCCTAAGATGTTACCACCATTGCTTCATTGAATAGGATTATATATAGATCCTATTAAACTACATAATATTTACATCTTGGTTTTTTGATACCTAAATTTTTGCAAGTCCAACTGTATTTCCTGGTTTCAACTAATCAATGTAGCCATACAACTTTGCATACTCATTTATGTAATCCCTTACTATTTCTTTGTACACCTTCTCATCAGCCCTACACATTTAGTAATTCATTAAACATTGGGCTTCTTACTGTATTCTTTAACCATTTTAGCTATCTTAATACCAGGCTTATCCAATTTTTAATGTTTGAAATTTGAAATTAGATGAAACTAATCTTGGTTTACTGGTGGTGAATTAATAATGATTTAGGTTGTAATCCCTCACCTTGAAACACTTATCATTGTTATCATAAATACTAAATAAATACCATTTGCAGCCCTCAATTCATCTATATATGACTCTTAGATTAATAATTCTTGAATATGATATTGAATCCATATAACATTGAATAATCAGTTATAGATTCTTTAAATTGCTTTGCAATCTTAAACATCATTCCTAATCTTCATTCTATTATCTTTTCACTTCGTTCATGCCTTACTATTTCATATAGCCTCCTCAAAATTACATCAAACTCCTCCTTACATGGGTTTTAGTCACTGTTTAGAAAGCTCTAACAATTATATGAATCAATTTGAACCTCTTCATAACCTTGAGGTAAGTCAACATATAATTCATTTGCCCCAAATTCACTTCCTTCATATGTCACCTTCTCATGATACCAAAAGTCTACTTAATTTTGAAGGATAGATTTGTTTCCCTCTAGAATACAATGATGATGTGAGATGTTAAGGTTATTTCGCAAGGTTTAAGCAACATTTTCAATCATTAGGATAAGGATAACATCAATTTACAACTTTTATCTAAAAGATTTTCCAACGCCCAAGATCATATTCCTTCTCATCCTTATTAGTGAGCCTAGTTTGATCAAAGTAAGGTTGTTGTATAGAGTGCAAGCCTACAGGTTTCTTCTTTTGTTCTATTTTTAAGTTTCCTATATTGACTAGTCCTCTCAAATCCCTATTATTTGTACTTATATATATGAATTGGATGATCACTTTCTGTTAGCCCCAAAAATTTTTTTTTATGATAAATCATGATTAGCCTAATAAATTAAATTAGGTTAGCATTAATTAAGTAAGATTATGTTAGTAA
>JANKOE010000004.1:47328478-47339280 GCA_026284465.1 Erythroxylum citrifolium
ATAATTATCATAATTTAAAACAATTAAATTGATAAGAATAATTAAAGAAACATAATAAGAATTAATAATAATATAAATTATGATAATTATAAGGAAAATAAATATAATAATAATATAATAATTGTTAACAGTAAGTGGAAGAATAATAATAATAATGAATAAGAATAAGAATATTCATATTTTGTTAGTATATTTGACCCATTTATGATTAATATAGAAATATTAAAAGAATTATTATTATTATTATTATTATTAAATTCTTTATTGATATTAAATTTGTTGCGTTCGCCGTTGTTGCCGTCGCTTGCGGCTACGGCCGCCGTAGCCGCCGTCACCGCCGTCGTAGCTGCTGCCGACGCCGCTGCGGCTGCGACTGCTGCTGCTTGGATAAGAATTTGTTTAAGGCAACTATTTGGTTTTGCACAAAAACAGGTAGAAGATGGCCATCAGTTATTCTCATGTAGTGCTTACTGGAAATATTTAACTGATTTGGAAGAATATAATCTTCATATTGCATCAAATGCAAACATTCTTAGTTCGTAACGGTTGCTTGTGTATAATTCATATGTTCTGCTGTGTTTGGGAAAAGGCAAGGTACTAAATGCTCGACGAAGGAGCTGTTTTTATTATGGTGCATTGATGAAAGGCATAGGTCGAACATTTTTGCTCATGTTTCTCAAGCTTCGAACCAATTAGTGGGAAGAAAGGGAAATAATTTAGGAATGAGTTATTTAGCCACTGTTTTGGCTGTGCATTTTGAGATTGATGTTAGTGAACTAACCTTGGTGGATTATCGATATTTTGATGTACCGTACTTAAAACGTTCGGAGATCATAGAACACAATAGCTTGCAGTTCTGAGATCTTCGGACACGTACAACAGTTAAGCATAGGTTTTCAAGTGCAGCTTTAAGTTCTAGACGATTTTTCATTAAGTGAGGGGGAACAATAAAAACCCCAACAACAGCAGCAACCTGGTTGGGCTATGGTTTACACACTCATAGTTTAAAACAACATAAATACACAGTAGCAGCTAAATGAAATGAATCAGCGAATGGACCAGATATCCCAAGATGTGCGATACGTGAGCGGCAAAATGCACAAGTCTTGGGAGATGCAAGGACTCGACGTGCCTTCTCCAACCCCAATGCCTCCGGGATTTTCACATGCTTCGTGAATAGTACAACTATGAGATTTGTATATATGGATGTGGTAGACCTGAATTACACTTATTTTTAATTATCTTCTTCTTAATATTAAATTTATTATTCTTATTAGTATTAATTTTGTACTTACTGTTATTAATTTATTATTAATTTTGTACTTATGCGAGTTTTCCTCTAATGTAAAATATTTTTCACATTTTTTTCAGAAATGCATTTCGCAGAAATTCAAAGCCTTAAAAATTCAAACTCCATAATTAATTACTCATATATACTTAAAAATTTCCTACATAATAAAATTACATTGCAGTAACATATTAATTAAACATTTTCGCAGTTAATGAATTACATTGAATGAACATATAAATAGTTATTTAAGAATTGCATAAATCACCAACTTCTAGTAAATGTTAAGTTTCTTTACTCATGCAATTACAACATTTGTCAAAGAAAATACTAACTTTTAAATTGTTTACTTCTTCCAAATTTGCTACACCAAATGTCTGTTGTACTTATAAATCAATATGCATGTTAAATAATTCAAACAAAAAAAACATGTAATGCAATTATTAAAAAATTGAAATTAAGACAAATTTTTTTCAATTTATCATAAGTAAATCAGTCATGCGCATTGAGGGTGGGATAACAACACTAATATTTTGTTGACTTGTTTCAACATCATTGACCTAACATAATAAATGATTTAAAAATTAATAACACATTATAAACATAAAATATTACAAACAATACAAACAAATAATTAAAGAATACTAGAGGATTTGTTGTATAACGATAATGAGTGTATAGCATTGTTGGCTTATCCATATGAACACTTATTGGCTGCATTAAGTTATTGTTATAACTAATTAGTTGATAAATAAAAATGTAAATTGTTTACAATTATTATACCCATAAGATGATATCAAAAATAGAACCTGAAATTGTTATATACAATCTTCATGATTGCAAACTATACTTGTCAATTTCTTACAAATAGAAACTGTCTGCATTTGGTATTTCTCGTTAGCAATAAAAGTAAATTTTGTTGAAAAGAAATAGCACAACACATGCAGACATTATTAATTACCCAATGCTAATTTGTTGATGTAATATAGGGGTTTGTATGCTGGAGATAATATGAGTTTGTTGAGAATTATGTTCAGATTCTTCAATAAATTCGTTTAGGCAAAAATTACTTAAAATTATCAGTATAAAAATTTTATGCATCATTTCAAAACAATATCACCAAAATTTTAACCTGAGTATTAGAAAGGGGGATTACTGTCGAATATGCCATATTTATTGAAGTCTTACATTTCTTCATATTCGTTCTCTTCATTGAATTTTTCTCTATTTTACCCCTCAATCTCTTAATTGATGTAGGTATCTCTTCATTTTCACACCTCTTATGTGATTTATTTCAGAAAAATTAATGTCAGCTTTATTCAGTATATTCATTTCAGTATTGGAGCGTTGGCTAAGCTCTTGATATTGTGATATTTGATTCTCTTGATCAACTATATCTTCACCTTCCAATTTCTCATCAACCATGGTCAACACGTTGAAAATATGATCTTTCACATTTTTATATGCATCTCTCTCCTCTGTTGCTCTTATAACCAATCGCATGCTTAATGTACACAATTCTTTTTTACCTTATAGTTCACAGCAGTTTAGGATCCATATTGGTTTCATAGACAGTTGGCTCCTTACAAGCAATCGTTCGGCATTTTGCTTACTTTGTCCATCTTTTCAAAATATACTTATTTGGAATTTTCAAATATTTTTGAAGTTATAAACCTTCAACATATGAGAGCATAAAATGCCAAAAAACTCCAACTTCCCACATCTATGATGAACTTCATCATTACATGAATCATAACGAACCAATTTATAGTAGCTCTTTTCAGCAACACTGATCTTATATTTCTCAACCGTTCCATCTTCACCGCAAAGACGAAAATTAGAATCATGACAATGATTCCATTGATCTTGAAAACATTTAAAAACTTCTGGTGTGTAGATAGTAGCTGCATGCTTTAAAATTTTAACCGGTACTGACAATGTTAGACTGCTGACATTACTTCTAAAATCAACTTTTAACTCCTCAAATCGACGATCATCAATAAGCCGCTGGAAGTGATTAAGAAATTGTAATAAGTTATGTTGATAACCGATGTACCTTTTTATCATACTATTCATGCTCTTACTTCGTTGGTTGGTCATCATGTTTATACAAAATATTTTGTGCCCATAAATCAAAGCCTATTTTCCTTAACATGATATATACGTTTCAACCAAACATTATCTTTAAATTCATATTTTTCTAACATCTTATTCTATGCAACGCGAAATTTTCTTCTTCATAATCATATATCTATGAGCTGAAATTTCTTGAAAATTCTTTAAACTTAGAAAATACATTACTCAAATGGATGCCATCATTTTGATAAATGTGCCAAATACACAGTCGATGATGAGTCTTTGGCCATCTTGAAGTTAATGCCTTTGCGATTGCCACATCCTGATCAGTAAGAATAGTTGTAGGCCTTTTGCTAGACATCGTTCTATCAAAGATCTTGCAGAACCACTCAAATGTAAGAGCAGTTTCATCATAGAGGAGTGTAACATCAAAAACTGTTGTTTACTTATAGTGGTTGACATCGACAAACAAAGCAAGTGTACGACCCTCACCATTCTTTTTGTAAGTAGTATCGAAGCCGACTACATCACCAAAGTCTAAGTAGTCATTTCTCATTTTTGCGTTAGGCCAAAATATGTTAGTGATTAAATTATCTTCATCTGCTTGAATGGTATAAAAGAAATTTGGATCTTCCACCTGCATCGTATACAAATATTCTAACAGCTTACGTGTATTTCCCTTTTTCATATCTTTTGTTCGTTTAGATCTTAAATAATTCTTCTAATCATTCGAAATAAAGCCAACACTATTTCTCTCACCTACTTGTCTCATCATAAGATCGTGGGATGATTTTGGTCAAATTCTCACACCATTAATCATTTTAATTTGCATTGCCGCAACTAAAGGTATCTTTCTGTGACTTCTATGCAAATGTGTTTTGTTTGAGGATGAAAGGTAGTGATTGTATTCCTTCACAAATTGAATGATAAAATTTTTCAGTTTGTACACTATTCACTTTCATCCTTGCCTCAACTAAAATATTGTTTCTGATCATTATTGGTTGTGTTAATAATTATATATGAAAATAATGGTCCTTGCTTTTTAATTTCATAGGTGTGAAAATAGATGACACATCGACTCTATGCCATCGTTTAAATTATGAAATTGATAATGAGCAACGTAACAATGATATTGGCTTTGGGAATGAGAGAAGGAATATGAATGCAAGAGATTTGGTTGGAAGAGAGTTAGTATCGAAAATTAACATGTAATTCGCGACAGAAGAAGAAGCTTATCAATTTTATTTAACTTATGCAAAGCATATGGGTTTTGAAATTAGAAGAAGTAAAAGTCACAAAGATAAAAGTAGTAAGTTGATTTGTAGACTTTTTTTATTGTAATGCTGAGAGTAAACGGATGACCGATAGAAGAGATTTGTATGTAGGAGCTTAAAGGCCAGAAACAAGATTTGGTTGTGAGGCAAGGATGAAAGTGAATAGAGTGTAAACTGAAAAATTTCAAGTCATTCAATTTGTGAAAGAGCACAATCATTACCTTTCATCCCCAAATAAAATACATTTGCATAGAAGTCACATAAAGATATCTTCAGTTGCGGTAATGCAAATTTAAAGGGTTAATGGTGTGGGAATTCGACCGAAAGCATCCCATGATCTTATGGTGAGACAAGCAGGTGGGAGAAATAATGTTGGCTTTATTCCGGATGATTACAAGAATTATTTAAGGTCTAAACGAACATGAGACATGAAAAAGGGAATACACGTGAGGTGTTATAATATTTGTATAAAATACAGGTGGAATATCTAAATTTCTTTTATGCCATTCAAGTAGACGAAGATGATTTGATCACTAACATATTTTGGCTTGACGCAAAAATAAAGAATGATTACTTAGATTTTGGTGATGTAGTATGCTTCGATACTACTCCTAAGAAGAATGGTGAGGGTTGTCTATTTACTTTGTTTTTCGGTGTCAACCATCATAAGCAAACAATAGTTTTTGGTGTTGCACTCCTCTATGATGAAACTGCTCTTGCATTTGAGTGGTTGTTCGAAACATTTGATAGAACGATGTCTGACAAAAAGCTTGCAACTATTCTTACTGATCAGGATGCGGCATTCGCAAAGACATTAGCTTCAAGATGGCCAAAGACTCATCATCGACTGTGTATTTGACACGTTATCAAAATGTTGTCATTTATTTTAGTGATGTATTTTTTAAGTTTAAAGAGTTTTTAAGGAATTTCAGCTCATACATATATATGACTATGAAGAAGAAGAAGATTCTCGCGTTGCATAGAATAAGATGTTGAAAAAATATGAACTTGAAGATAATGTATAGTTGAAACGTATGTATCATATTAAGAAAAATGAGCTTTGGTTTATGGGCACAAAATATTTTGTGCAGACATGATGATTACACAACGAAGTGAGAGCATGAATAGTTGATAAAAAGGTACGTCAGTTATGAACATAATTTATTATAATTTTTTAATCACTTTCAGCGACTTATTGATGATCGTCGATTTGAGGAGTTAAAAGCTGATTTTAGAAGTAATGTTAGCAGTTCAACATTGTTAGCATCGGTTAAAATTTTAAAGCATGCAGCTACTGTTTACACGCTAGAAGTTTTTAAATGTTTTCAAGATCAATGGAATCATTGTCATGATTCTAATTTTCGTCTTTGCGGTAAATATGGAACGATTGAGAAATATAAGATCAGTGTTGCTGGAAAGAGCTACTCTAAATTGGTCAGTTATGATTCATATAATGATGAAGTTCATTGTAGTTGTGGGAAGTTTGAGTTTGTTGGCATTTTATGCTCTCATGTGTTGAAGGATTATAACTTCAAAAATATTTGGACAATTCCAAGTAAGTATATTTTGAAAAGATGGATAAGGAAAGCAAAATGTTGGATGATTGTTAGTAAAGAGTCAACTGTCAATGAAGCTGATATGGATCCTAAACTATTGTCAACTATAAGATATAAAGAATTGTGTACATTAAGCATGCGATTGGTTACAAGAGCAGCAGAGGGGAGAGATGCATATAAAATTGTGAAAGATTATCTTTTCAACATGTTGAAAATGGTTGATGAGAAATTGGAAGGTGAAGAAATAGTTGATCAAGAGAACCAAATATCACAACATCAAGAGTTTAGCCAACGCTCAAATATTGAAATGAATGTGCTGAATGAAACTGACATTAATTTTGCTTCATTGAATCACATAAGAGGTGTGAAAATGAAGAAAAATCCTACATCGAGTAAAAGATTAAGGGGTGGACTAGAGAAAAATTCAAAGAAACGAACGAATGTGAAAAAATGTAAGATTTCAACAAATATGGAAGATTTGACAGTAATCTCCCTTTCTAATACTCAGGTTAAAATTTTAGTGATATTGTTTTGAAAGGATGTGTAAAATTTTTGTACTGATAATTTTAAATAATTTTTGCCTAAGCGATTTTATTTAGGAATCTGAACATAATTCCTAACAAATTCAGATTATCATCAGCATACAAGTTCCCATATTACATCAACAACAGGTTGGCATTAGGTAATTAATAATGTCTGTATGTGTTGTGGTATGTGCTTTAAACAAAATTTGCTTTTATTGCTAATGAGAAATATCAAATGCAAACAATTTCTATTTGTAAGGAATTGACAAGTATGATTTGTAATCATGAAGATTGTATAGAACAATCTCAGGTTCTATTTCTAATATTGTCTTATGGGTATAATAATTTTAAATAATTTATATTTTTATTTATCAACCAATTGGTTATGTTAATAACAAAATGCAACCAATAGGTGTTCATATGGTTAAGTCAACAATACTATGCACTCATCATCATTATGTAACAAATTCTTTGGTATTCTTTGTTTAACTATTTGTTTCTATTGTTTGTAATATTTTATGTTTGTAACGTGTTATTAATTTTTGAATCATTTATCATGTTAGGTCAATGATGTTAAAACAAGTCAACAAAATATTAGTGTTGTTATCTCACCTTCAATGCGCATGACTGATTTGCTTATGATAAATTGAAGAAAATTTGTCTTAATTTTAATTTTTTTAATAATTGCATTATTTTTTTTGTTTGAATTATTTAACATGCATATTGATTTACAAGCACAACAGACATTTGGTGTAGCAAATTTGGAAGAAGTAAACAATTTAGGAGTTGGTATTCCATTGACAAATGTTGTAGTTGTCTTCGTGCTGAAAAGTTCTGTACTTGTAACAGATTATTCTAATAATAATGTAAGCTAAAATTGATTGTTGATTGCTGATGTAAACAAACTAAACATTTACTAAACTTGGTGACTCATGCAATTCTTAAATAGTTGCATAAGTAAACAAACTTAACATTTATTGGAAGTTAGTGACTTATGCAATTCTTTAAAAGTTGCATGAGTAAAGAAACTTAACATTTACTGGAAGTTGGTGACTTGTGCAATTCTTAAATAGTCGCTTATATGCTCATTCAATGTAATTCATTAACTGCGGAAATGTTTAATTAATATGTTACTGCAATGTAATTTTATTATGTGGGAAATTGTTAAGTATATATGAGTAATGAACTATAGAGTTTTGAATTTTTAAGGCTTTGAATTTCTGCGAAATGCATTTCTGGAAAAATGTGGGAAACGTTTTGCATTTGAGGAAAACTCGCATAAGTACAAAATTAATAGCAATAAGTACAAAATTAATACTGGTAAGACTAATAAAATTAATATTAAGAAGCAGATAATTAATAATAAGTGTAATTCAGGTCTACCACATTCACATATACTAATCTCATAGTTGTACTATTCACGAAGTTTATGGAGATCCCGGGGGCTTGGGGTTGAGATGGCACGTCGAGTCTTTGAATCTCCCAAGACTTGTACATTTTGCCGCTCACGTATCGCACATCCTAAGATATCTAGTCCATTCGCTGATTTATAAAATTCAGCCGCTGATTCATTTCATTCAGCTACTGCTGTGTATTTCTGTTATTTTGAACCATGAGTGTGTAAACCCTGGCCTAACCAGGTTGCTACGATTGTTGTGGTTCTTGTTGTTCCTCCTCACTTGATGAAAAATCGTCTATAGGTTGAAGTGTAGAACTTGAAGCTGCACTTGAAAACCTGTGCTTAACTGTTGTACGTGTCCGAGGATCTCAGAGCTGCATGTTGTTGTATTCTATGATCTTCGAACATTTTAAGTACGACACATCAAAATACTGATAATCTACCAAGGTTAGTTCACTAACATCAAAACCAAATAGTTGTCCTAACAAATTCTCATGCAAACAATAAGTCTGTCCTAGTAATCTAAACCATAATTGGTTTGCTTGACTCAAACCTCAAAGAAGTGAAAAACTCTAGTGTCAGTTCACGGTAAATAAGATAACTAATACGCACAAATTGTTCTCATTTACCTCTCTCACAGAATCTCAACAATTTATGTTTCAACCCTATTTGTTCTAGCACATTAAAATTAAAATATGTATGTACTTCAATGGTTTTAATTTTTAGAATATTGTACCTCACACCTTCGTCTGAGAAAATGGAAAAAATGGCATCATAAACAGCTGCAATGTCTGTAGCATTGTTCTCTCTCATCTTAGCTACGATAGTTTTCTAGATCTTCGAGGGGGCATTATGACGGTAAATACTCCAAAAATCAGAAATAGACAACCCAACTCTAGTCGGTGTCAACCTAACTCCAGTGTTGTAACCCTCAACCTTAGATAACAATAAATAGACAATTTACGCAGAAATAGACGTTCACCGGAGAACAACAGACAGTCTCAGGAGAAGAAGAGAGAACGCCAGTGAGAAATGAAGAAAGGGAGAAGATAACCGAATTTCAATTTGATTTTAAACAGTGAAACTGACGACTAATACTTACGTTTTTTCTTTCTTTTAATTTATTAAAATATTTACAAATATTTCAATTAAAATATTTATTTCTAATATTTTAACTAACAAAATTGTTATTATTCTATCTTAATAAGAAAAATAATAAAATTCAATAAATTTAATAATAAATAAAATAAAATTGATAATAATGAGGAATTTAATAATAATAATAATAAGGATTTAAATCTTATATTAAATTAATACTAATAAGGAATTTAATAATAATCAGAAAAAAATTATAATAATAATTTTTTTAATAACAATAATAACGACAAAACATATATGCTTGCATGTCCTGGGTGTGCAATATATATATATATATATATATATATATATATCAATGACTACACATCGAATGTCTTTCTCTCTTGTAACAACAATGTATCAATAAATAAACTCCTCTTTTTATATTTCTTCTGTGCCTTTTAGCATTAAAATAAGAGTACCACTTCAAACACTTTCTTAACTAAGTTCTTCCGCCTAGAGGTAGAAAACGAAAGTAGGCTGTGCTGGAGGTGACTGAAGGAACTATAGGAGAGTTACCTATGCTTGTAGGTTGAGGTTGAGACGCCTGGTAAAAGTTCCGTGGTAAGACTCGGTAGTACTCCGGTCAAAACGAATTCAGGTAAGGAAGCGTGTTGGACCCTTTTACTCTACTTTTAATTCTAATATGTGCATAGAAGAAATATAAGAAATCATTTACAAATGGACATTGAAGCTTATGGAGAATAAATATTTTAATAAATGAGTTAAGATCTCAATATGATCCAGAAGTAGAAAATAATAAAGATAGAGAAGCAAGAAGACCAGATTATAAGCTTATAATGTATTTTCTGTTAAAACAAATACAGATTCTTGAATATATGAGAAATTCTCGATATGAAAACATAACCTTAATAGATTTTAAGTCAACCGAAGCCGCGAAAAACGACCCCTATCCTAAAATGGTATCAGAGCCACTAGAGCCCATTCACATAAGATGGATAAAAAATTTAACATATTAAAAGAATAAGAAAATTCGTCAAAAATAGATAAAGAGATAATTGAAATACAAAAAACAATAATTTATTATGGACAAAGAATTTTACAATATTGTGAACAGATGACCCTTGATATAGAATCAAATAATAAATCATAAGACTAGTGAAAAAGATAAAGAGAAACAGATAATTAGTATAGAACAAAAAGATACAAAAATAAATAAAAGTCTTTTTATTATTCACTTAGAAAAGCTAAAAGATGTCAATAAGTAGTGTTGACAGTGATCAATCTCTTCTACCTGATATGGATAACTTAGTAACAGAAATTGGAAACTTAGATCTTCAAGATAATTTTATTAATATTAAACCAACAGGAATAAAAGTTGCACTACAAGAGTTAAGATATTTAGTGACAATTTTTGTGACTAACTATTATTTCGTCACATATACGAGGTTTTTTGTGACAAAACAATGGATGGTCACTATTGTTTGGCTTAACTGTAATGATTTATTTATTTTTGTCACTAATACAATAGTAATTGTGACCATTTAGTATCATTCACAATTAAGTTGTCACTATAAATATGTTAAT
>JANKOE010000004.1:47339380-47351518 GCA_026284465.1 Erythroxylum citrifolium
TTTCGGATTAGTCTAAAGTTTCCAACGCGACTCGATAGTTTTATCCGATACACCTTCTCGGATGTCGGATCTTCGTTTGGTTCGATATATGATTAAGCCATTTTCAATTCTTCGATTTCCGTCTTCGCTTTTGTTTCCGTTTTCGTTTTCCAGTTGGGATCCGGTTCCTGAGATTGGGTTCCAACACTAAGAACATTTAGGAATAATACATAAATGCAATATGAATCTCATAATTATATTGTCATTATAATTTCAATTGCAATGTATAATTATCCCATGGACTTTATCATATATATCTAAACATGTACAAGATAAAGTATGCCTTTAAATAATTTTTAACTAAACTACGACCAAAGCGATTGGCTATAAGACATAAATCAACACATGCAACTCATGAAACGACTTAAACAAAAATGGGCACTTAGGGATGAATTACCCTTGATAGGTGTGGGATATAATTACTATGTGGCAAGGTCTGCAAATGTGGAAGACTACAACCCTTTTTTCACCTAAGTCCACTAGGTTATTAACAACCACTATTTCTCCATTAAAAAATGGATACCAAATTTTGAATCAAATGACAAACCTATAAGATTCCTCACTGCTTGGGTAAGGATCTCCGACCTATCAGGAGAATACTTTGATGATAAATTTCTCAAGAAAGTTAGGGAAAAATTTGGGGAAATTATTTGCATTGATAAGCATACAGTGGAAGCAGGAGGGGGAAAGTTCATTAGAATAAGTGTTAAGGTGGATTTTAAGAAGCCACTCCTATCAATGTTTCGAATGAGAGGGAAAGTATGGAAAGTGCAATATGAAGGCCTTAGACTCATTTCTACAAATGTGGTCGAACAAGGCATAAGGAAGATGAGTGTGAACAATAATATAAACAAGTTAAAGAGGAGGCCAATTGTGAGAAATAAAAGACTGCTCATGAAAGTCACAATGCTGATAATGCAAACCATTCACATAATAATAAAGGGTCAAAACTTTATGTGCCATGGATAATGATTAAAAAATCACAAAGGAGTAGAAATTAGAAGGTTTAAGGGCAAGATCAAGGCAACAATGGCGGAACTCAATCCAAATCATGAATGGGTCTCCCCAATGTGTCAAGATAAAACCCGAGGCACAAAAAAGCAAGCTCAAGATTTAAAATTTTGAATGATAATTTTAAGGATGGAAAATCACACTGATAATTTCCACATAGATAATGCATTTGTAAACCTTCTTGAGGAAAATAATTCAAGTGAGATTTTGAGGATGGATGTGGATACAAGAAACTAGACCACTAGACAATGGAGTTCTCTCACTGAAATTAGTGCTCTGGCTTCTCAGTAAAATTTATCATCCTACCCTTACTCCATCCTTTTCTAAAAGTTTTCCCACCTGCTACCATCAATTAGAAACATCGCCTCCCCAGCTTAGGCACTGAATGCTCTTCCTTTGGAGGGTCTTTTAGGCTTGAGGATGGATAATGAGGGCAACATAACTCCTAATTTATCCTTGGAGGCTTTCCCAGCTTTTCCATCTTCGCCTAATGTGATGAAGACAGGGGGTAGCACGCGGGAGGCTTCAACGAAACCCACTATTGAAGCGTGGAAATCTAAGCCTCGAATCCAATGCAATAGAGGTGAGCTACAACACTTCCCTAATGCCATAAAGGATGGCATCCTGACTCCTCCCGTGGACTCCTCAACGCAGGAGTAAATGTATGGGCGTCTACATTGGTGGGAGTTTTCTGAATGCTAAACTTTGTGTTAAGGTGAGAAGAGGCACCACTCTTCCTGATCAGTTACCTATCATGAAGTTAGGAGCAGAGAGCATGTTGTATTTATTTCCTATCCTTGGAAGCCCAGCACGAACAAGAAAAACTAAAAGCCTACTGAAAAATTGTTCGGATATGAGAATCACGACGAGCTCATGGGTGTCAATGAACCAGAGACCTCAGAAGGACAAGTAACAGTTGAGGTAATAGGATCATTATTGAGCAATCCTTAAAGCATAAAGTTTCTGGGGAGAGGATCATTCTTGAGCAAGGAGAAGAATTGTCAGCAAATAAGTTGGAGATCCTTCCTAAAGCTAACATGGAGATGCAATGTGAGGCAATTGAAGACATTTATGCTAATGTTGTCTTGCACTAGATTTGGTGAATAGGCCTCTTGATAACATGAATGTAGAGGGAAATGTAACTGTTAAGTAGTTAGAAATAGATGAGCAATTAGAATATGTTGAGTAGTTAGTATTAGTTGAGCAGTTAGAATCTATTGAGCAAGTAACAACATCAAAAGAGCAGTTAGAATCTGAGAACTCTGATGTTACAAGCAAGGAGTATCCAGCGGTGAGTGAAACGGATAGCCAAAAAGTAGATTTTATTGATCCTTTGACAAATAAGTCTTTAGCAAAATGTAATCAGTAGGAAGGAAAGGGTTGACAGTGTGGGCAGTAGTCCAATATGTGCAATCAGTTGAAGATTTAACACAGGGACAATGTGCTAAGCCAATTACTTATGCAATTTTATCCGAACATTCTCTTTACACCATGACAGTTTAGGAGAAAATAGGAGATGATAAATTGATGAAGGACGTTCAAATATGTGAACAAGTGGAACATTCTAAAGATGAGTTAAGATCAGACATCATACAAATCATTCCTACAATTGCTCCCAATGCTCAAATTAACCTAATTATGGAAGAGGGGGAAATAACCAATGAACAAATGGTCTACATGGGTACTGAAATTCAGGCTGAGGCTAAACCTTTGGATAAATTAGCACCACAAATAGTTGGTTCGAAGAAGAGGTCGTAAAGGAGAAGGGGCACAAATAAACTCAAAGGGGAACCTCCTTAAATGATTTTAGTAGGGAATGTTAACGAATTAAATGACCTCTTAAAAAAGTAATGGTTATGGAAAAAAGAAAAAGCCTCTTATAGTAGGGCTTTCAGAAACTAAAATAAATCCTGTTCATATAGCCTTTACATCGAAACTTTTGGGAGTGGATTGGCAAGCTATCTCTAATTATGCATCGCATGATGATGGAAGGATCCTTTGCTTCTTTGACTTTAATGAAATAATAGTCCATGTAGCTGCAGAAATGGAACAACATATTCATATGAATTGTAAGTTGATTGGGGCCTCCACATAATTTGCTATTTCCTTAATATATGCTTCCAATTTTCAATTTCAAAGAGATACTCTATAAAAAAAAACCTTGTATTCCATGGCAATGGCAATCAATATTCCTTGGCTTTTAATCGGTGACTACAATTGCATTCTTCCTAATAATGAAGTAGGAGGTCGAAGGTTTCACACAGTAATAGGATGGGAGTTAGTAGAGTTGTTCGCAGCATACTCGCGCAGGATATATAGGGTGTGGCTAGAATTTTTTTTATTAGTATGAATTATCTTTTTCCTTTTAGTCTATTAGTAAAAAAAATCTAACTATTAATTTTTATAAAATCTCCCTTAATATTAATTGATCAAAATAATAGATCATAAGATAAAAAGTGTCATATTTATTAACAAGACATATTGTTGTAAAATCTTTATATAAAGTTGTGGTTTCGTGTGTTTATCACATATAGGATATGTGTAATTTTTATTATTGTTGTTTGCTAAACGAATCATTACACAATACTTGTTGATAATATAATTTTGTTATTCTTGCTTATTATGCATTAGTCACAATATTATCTTTGTTGGTAGTGCTAATTATGTATTTCTAATGGAATTCTTATTGTTCTAATTTTAATTCTCTTTTGATTGATTTATATGAAAATAGTAAACAATTGAAAGAAATAATTAAATGTTTTGTAAGAGTGAACTAAAAATTGAAAGATAATTTTTAATTTTACTTTGAAAAGGTAAATTTAAATAGTTTTAATTATAAGTAAATATATATAGCCGATGTGGATTTATGAACGTCAATTTTGGCCCGCCTGACCCAAGTTGATCGAGTCACTGGCTAAAGTGCTCAGGCTGATTGAGGTAAACGACGGATAGGTCAATCCATGGTCGGTGGCCGCTCTAGTCCAACCCGTTGACATCCCTATGTAGACTTGAAATATGAAAATGTTAAACTCAAATTTAGTAATTATTCGAGAAGATAAGAGTTGTATCAAATTCATTAAAGATATATGAATAATGATTAGCTTTTCTTTAATTCTAATTTTTAAGACGTTAGAGAGATTATAATAGTGTTGTTAAACAAATATTTCTAATACTAAAAGGAGTCCTGAATTCACAATTAACTTTTGAGAAAATTCACCAACTAGCTAACGATGAGAACTATAGAATAGCACAAATTATAACCCATGAATAACAGTGCTTTCTTTCTGTTGAACTTATAGGAAATAGGAGACTATAAATACCAATGCACCTGTCAAACTTCTTTGTCTACTAGGAGTTGATTTGTTACTCGTCTATTTACACGGTATACGGACACGAAATAATCAGATTGCTTAGTTCAAGAGACAAACCCTCTTCTCGATTAGCCGGCGAACTTGGTTGTCGATGGAGGACATGAAGAAGAGGAAGATGGATGACTTGAATAACGGCGGTGATTTTTCATCTACAACAGTTGAAAACCTTCGCTCTCTTCTTGACCCTCTCAGCAAATCCCTGCTTATCGATCTTCTCTCTAGGCTGTGCGTCTATCTTTATCTTTATCTTTAATTCTTTTCTTTATCATAATTATTTCCTTTCGTTTCTTACCCCTTTGGCCTTTTCTTTTTCTAGTTTTAGCAATTCGCGTAAGATTCGTTGTTTGATATTTTTGTTTTGTGGCGTTGATAGTATTTAGACCTTGAATTCAAATTATAAGAACTGGAATTGATTAACAATATAAATCCAACTGCAAGATTTGATTTTGCAGTGATGACGAGTATAATTGCGATTTAGTATTATACCCGTTAAAAGGCTGCTAGGAGAGAAACTAAGCACCACTTTGTTGCTCTGATTTAAACTTAAGCTTCGACTCTGTCTTTTTGTACCCTCTTTCATTTCAGTGAAAGTTAGTGTTTTCAAGTTATATTTTTTATATTAGTACGAACACTTCCTGTCTTAGCGTTGGATCATTGCTTTTCTTTTAGGCCCTCTCTTTCTTTCTTTCTTTCGATTTTTCCCCCTCTTCTCTGAATGTCTTGGAAGAGGGATGGGCGAGGTATGGAGTGCTTCTTTTCTGTGTGTCTAATTTCAACAATTAAATGTTAACCATTTCCGTATAGAATGTTTTCCTTGTCCCTAGTGAATGATGGCATGTAAAACTGCTGCTTCAACTGTATGTCTGTGTGATTGACGCTGTGTGTGTGTGTTTGTTTGCATGTTGAGGTATAAAGAGGGTCCCAATATCCTTCAATTGCTGAAGAAATTAAAACTCTGGCCAGAGCAGATCCAGTCCATCGAAAGCTTTTTGTTCGTGGCTTGGCCTGGAATACTACCTCAGAAACATTGTGTGCTGTGAGTGCATTGCTGATTGTTGTGTGTGCTTTTGTGTGCCATGGGAATGATTATCCATATCACACAAAATTTGAACAAAATTTTTTGTGAAAAAACCCTCTTACTTTTTGCTTTAATTTATTACCATGTCTTCTAAGAGCTTAAACAGTTTGATCAATTATATTTTTTCCTTCAGGCATTTCAAGTACATGGTGAAATAGAAGAAGGTGCTGTTATTTATGATAAAGCGTCCGGAAAATCACGTGGCTATGGTTTCATTACTTACAAACATATGGAATCAGCACATAAAGCACTTGTGGCTCCAAGCAAGATGATTGATGTAAGCATTTTATTTGTTAAATTAACATACATGATTATTTTATTTGGATTTTATTGAATTTTTTCACCAACATAATGTTATGCATTAGGTGATATTACTTATATCTGCTTGAGCATGTTGCAGCATGCTTTGTGTGTCGTAGGATACTTGGAGTAATAGATAAGCGTTAAGAAAGAGACTTGTTGGAGGATGAATGCTGTATGATTTGATGGACAGCTTTATGATAACGATCGATGACCAAGGTGTCCTACAAAAAATGGATGCATTTCAAATTGATCCGGCTCCATATAAGTTACACTGTCAACCCTAATATGAGATACAGTTCTTGTCACCAGGCAAATGACTATTTATAGACATACTACAAGGCCTTATCTAAGATAAATGAGATGATCCTTTAATCTCTCTCTCTCTCTCTCTCTCTCTCATGCACACACAATTAAACATTGGCATGCGGTATCTACATGGTAGCATTCTTGGTTAATTAATTAGGACAATTGTTTTTCCCTGGATACTGTCTGGTCACCATTAATCATCTACAAGGTTTTTGGTTTGGATTTTCTGGTCACTAATTAATAACTTTATTGCATAATTGTATGGAAGAATGACGGCCTTCACTTTTATTTGTGATTCCCGTTCATATAATGTTTGCAATGGTAGCCAGGTCCTTGTTGGTTGCTAGCCTAATTGTTTAACTTCTAGACAATTGTGAATAGCCTCCTATCTATAATCTTATTATTGATCGTCCTTATAAATGATATTATTCCAGGGGCGGATGGCTGTTTGTAATTTAGCTTGTGAAGGGTTGACGGGGGCAAATGCTACATCTGATCTATCCCACAGGAAACTCTACATAGGGGGTTTGGCACCAGAAATTACAAGTGAGTTGCTGCTTAACTACTTCTCTAGGCATGGCGAGATTGAAGAAGGTTCAGTTGCTTATGACAAAGATACTAATGAATCACGGTATTGTACTTTTTGTCTTGTTACATCTGTGCCTGTATGAGTACATTGAGGATGAAATTTCATTTGTAGGATGTTATCTAGTTCTTAGTTACGCCACTATTTGTCAATTAAGTCATTTTATTTCCCCCTTCAATTGTGCAGTGGGTTTGGATTTGCTACATACAGAACGGCAGAGGCCGCAAAGAAGGCTATTGATGATCCACAAAAAATGCTTGGGGTAAGTTGATATCTGATCACAAAATGTTCTTTGGGAGGGCATTACCTTACCACATATCTGTAGTGATTGTTGTTAGTGGGTAGCCAAATCTTCTGAATGACTAACCAACTATATTTTGATGTAAGTATTGAAACCTAATAGCTCATTCATCATTGCCCAGAGACATCGAACCAGTATATTTAGATGTTTCATGAGTCAATTAGATTGTGTACATTGCAGCT
Organism: Erythroxylum citrifolium; assembly: GCA_026284465.1. Taxonomy (NCBI): domain Eukaryota; kingdom Viridiplantae; phylum Streptophyta; class Magnoliopsida; order Malpighiales; family Erythroxylaceae; genus Erythroxylum; species Erythroxylum citrifolium. The sequence continues at coordinate 47,346,558 of JANKOE010000004.1, forward strand.
AGTGAGGCACTGTAAGTTGACTTAACTTATGACCCAGGACCTTACTGCTATACTTTGAACAGTAAATAGCGGTTTTTGGAGAAGTAAAAAAATGTTCAAGAGCAATCAACCTTTTTCAGGGAATATATTTAATTGATGGTAATATTGTCCTCTATATGGTTGTGCATAGTGCAGCGTATAATCATGAAAATAAAGGTTGGTGCTCAACAATGACTTGAGGATTTGATAAAAAAACTTCAGAATACAACATAAACTCAAATTAAGATAAAAATTTGTAGTGTTATTAATGTTGTCTTCCAAAAGAAATAGAAATATCTTAATTGAAACATAGAATATCTTAATTGAATGAAGAAAATATTGAAAGGAAAGACTTAGTAAAATAAGAAAAGTATGTATTCCTGGTTGAATAAGGAAAATACTAGAACTCTTTTGATTTGGTTTACACATCCCAATTATTCCCCTCCATTTAAGAAAATTTTGACCTTGAGTTGTTGTCTTTGACATTTGGATAATCAAAATGGATTAATATATGCCACATTTAATATTTCAGAAATATCATATTTCTTAGGTCTACAATATAAGCATTATCGTTGATCTCCAAAAATCTGATGTGGTCCGTACTTTTGGTTTGCAGCTTGTTATAAGTCGACTAGAATTCTTTCTTTTTTTTCTGAAACACCATAATGTGATTCTTTATTACCAAATATTTGTATCCTTTGATGTTGGTATATTGCTTTTTTATTCTTGAATTTAGCTCCCTTTCGTTTATGTTTGTCCTTTATTTGAGCATCTTGTAGCAACAAGTTAAGTACTTCTGGATACTCTTATTGTTTTTTATCTTCGTTGAATGTCAGCACCTATTTCATAACAAAAGCATGCACTTTCTTCGACTTTTATCTTTGTTGAATGTCAGCACCTATTTCATAACAAAAGCATGCACTTTCTTCGACTTCTCTCCACTTTAGAAGTTTTGGTTTAAAGCCTTCTTTTAATAGCAATAAGGTAAACTTCATGCCATCTATATCCAACTTGGAAGACATTTCTAATCTATAATCTTTGGCTGCTACATCAAACTGTCCAGGTCTGTTAAGTGACAAGTGACAAGCATCTATATCCACTACATTAAAATATACCTCATCTTTGGACTTGCCCATAGACAAGGTACATTGTATTTGTATCATTCTATTATTGGAATCTTCTCTACTTTCTTAATTTAACTAATGAAATATGGATTATAATGTCTTTCATTCTTTAAACATAGACTCTTTCCAACATCATCCCCAATAATATTCTCCCAATTACCGCTTTCAATAATCACATCAAACAAACAATCAATGACAGTGCACCTAGTTTGGAACAATTGATGTCTTTGACTGTTATTCTCTTGTTTTGGAGATAACATCATCTGCCTCATCATGTAACTCTGTGCATCATCACTATCATCCTCATACTTGTCATCGCCATCAAAACCACAACAAATCACATGATTGTCCTTCTCTTATTGTACCACACGAAATGCTTTTTGTAGACGACAATCACTAGATCTCTGGCCAAATTGGTTGCACTTGAAAAACTTCTTGGAAACTGATTTGGTATGAGGATTCATAGTTTTTCCCCTTCCTTCTCTATCACCTTCTGATTTGTAATTGCTTCGGTTATTGCATACCATATATAGAACGGCACGTTCTTAATAATTACCCCCATGTAATTCCTGCGAAAATAATCCAGCATATTCTTTTCCACAACATCAATTTAGAGTCTAGAGCAATACTTTGTGCTTTAGATAAATTTCTCAATACGTTTTGTCTTTGATATCTGGATTTAAGCCCTTCAAATATTTGGCAACTTGCTGGCTTTTAGTCTCCCCCAAATCATTCCTTTTTCAGTCTCATAAGTTCTGCCATATATTCGTGTACAGGTTTCTAACCTTAACGACATCTTTGATATCACTGGCATAAAATATGTTCCTAATCAGGAGGAAGAAATTCCTTTAGTAAAATCGGTTCATTTCCTACCAGGTTCCGACTGATGCTCAACCCTTACAGAACCTTCTGGACTGTATTATTTCCACCATGTAGAAGGTCCACCTTTTGATGTACATGTGAAAAGTTTCACCTTGTCCCTTTTTTGATGTCCATATACTTGAAACTTATTTACTTCTGTGATTCAATCTTAAGATTCTTCAGTTTTCAGTTTTCCACTAAAAAAGAAGTATATACCTTTAACCTGAAGTTGCTACTATCCTTGTCGTCATACATAAACATTTCTTCCTTATCCAGCATTTCTCATAGGTTTTGCAAAGGAAGCATCCTCTTCATTTAAATCCTCCATGGAGATCTGTTGCCTACGACAGCATAACCATTTCTTCCTTATCCAACATGTCTCATAGGTTTTGCAAACGAAGCATCCTCTTCATCTACATCCTCCATGTAGATCTGTTGTCTAAGAACCTATGCAGGAATTGGTCTACCAATGGGTTAACAGCGAGTTAAATCTTCTTCAGTATGTGCTCTTTTGTTATTCTAGTTTATGGTGGTGTCTATGCTTAAAGGGTCAAACCTATCTGTAGCTTCTTTAAAACATCGTTCCAATTACTGGAGTTTGAGTTCCTTTCATTGCTCTAAAGCTTTCAATGCCAGCCTTTGATTTGGTATGATAGATCTCTAGGTTTTGGTCTTCTGATCTCCATCATGAGAACTGCCGACTATTTCACTTTGGTCACCTACTATTAGATTGGGCGATATTTTTAACTCTAAAACTACCTGAGGCTACATATAACAAGAACAAAGACTACCACTTGATTATACTTTTAGGATTTGATGAAAACACAAAAATAAGCTTAACTTGGAAATAAACTTCCTTAGTGTTATTAGCGTTGAGAAAAATACTAAAACATAGGATTCCTAGTTGAATAAGGAAAGCTACTAAAACTCATTTAATTGAGCTTGCATGTCCATGTCATTGTGTGAGTATAAGCACATGTATGTCTATGTCTCTGTGATCACTTTCATTTTATTTTATATTTGAGGCGAAAAAGTCTCAGTTCTTCCATGAGTTTTTGGGTAACTGTGATTGTAGAACTAGAAATATTCAACTGGCAAGGTAGATTCCCTTCTTTGGGCAACCCTTGGATGTGCCCACATTTCTCTTGTTTCTGTTTTTCTCATTTTACATGGCCTCCCCTTAATAACTGGTATTCGAAGACCTGTAATGGCCAGTGTGTTGAAAGGATTCCAGTATTTGCCATTCCCAACTTCCTACAGTCCCTCAACATTGCATAATAGTTGAGCGAGATGTTTAAATAACGTGTTTTGTATCTAATGCTGTCTGCTATTCCTTGGTCTCCTGGTTTTTTATTTCGTTCCAGGGTAGGATGATGATAGTGAAGTATGCTGATACTCACAAGAGTAAAACAACTCAGACGCAATTACCTCCACCAAGGGCTCCTGGACCCTTACCAGCAGTCACTGGATATTCGCAACCTGGAAAAGTACATGCTGGGACTTCACCTCTTGGCTACGGGTATCCTCAGGCTATGCCATCATATGATTCATATCCTTCTCCATATCCTGGTCCTCCCATAGTACCTGCTCCATATCCACCACAACCTCAAATTCCTTATGGGCAAGTTGGGATGAAGAAAGAATCTTTAGGCTTTTCACCACCACCACCTGTAGGATTGGGCGGATACCCATATTATCACCTTCCTAAACAATAAAATCTTACATTAGTGTAATGTAAATGATTTTAAAGCTTCAACTTCTTGGATCTTTTCAAGTAGATTAATGGATATTTTGAAGAGAATGGATATAAGATGCTTATATTTGCGGGGCATTCTAAAGTCTTGGCATTGGGTATGACTTTTCATTGTAGTTTCGCCAACTTTGTTTTATATGCTCCCCCGAGACAGGATATTTCTTAGTTAATTGTGTGTTGATATTTTTGCGACGATATCGGTTGCATTTACATAACTCGATTCTTATGGTTGCCCAACCTATGCGTGTGGTGGCTATCGACTTGGAATATGATATTATTTGTGTGAAGGATGAGGCCGACCAAAAATATTCATATCCAGTGCTAGAGTAATGGAAACTAGAAAAAATGATCGAGCAGCTCGAGAAACCTCTGGCAATTATCTCTGAACCACTTGGCGATCTGGGAAATAAGATCCAGTTCATATTAGGATTCTCAAATCTTGATAAAAACAAGAATCAAGTCTTCATTTTAAAGCTTCTTCGATCCAAGGTTCTGGAAGATTCTTTCATTTAACATTTTGTATTCTCCATGTAAAAGTTTGAGCCTTTTATCTGTGCATCTCTAATTTAGTGCCTGTTTGGTTCGGCTTTTGAAAGTCTTAAAAGCACTTTTTCATACTGCAAAAGTCATTTTAAGGAAAAAATGATTGTTTGGCTGGAAATTTAAAAAGTGCTTTTGAAATAAAAACAGCTTTTTTAAAAACTAGAATACAGCTTTTTGAGAAGCCAAAATTTGGAGCTTTTCAGAAAAGCCCAAATACCGGCTTTTTCGGGAAGCTGTTTTAAATCTTTAAAATTTCCGTCACTTGTTTACGTAAAGAACGTCTCTTCTTTCGTTTCTTCTGTTCCTCGCCAAAATACCAAGACACCAGTCTCTTTCTTCTGTACTCACAGGTTAGATCCATACCTATTCCCTCCATCTTCTTGTACGTTTATCTTCCACTCCCACAGCCTCACTGAACCCCAACACTTTATCTGTGTTAAAAAGACAGGTTTGGTGGATGGGACGAGCGTCTCCTTTGTTCTGTGTTAACAATAGCCGACTCTCTGTGTTTCCTCTACCCCTCTCATCAGGTTCGTTCTTCTTCTTTATTTTTTTCCCTTAAAAATTTATGTTTTAACGCAGACGACTTGCCGTTGTTGTTTCTGGGTCTAAAAGAAATCTACCTATCGTAGCCTTTGATGAAGGATATACCCAACTTTTTG
>JANKOE010000004.1:47357025-47384241 GCA_026284465.1 Erythroxylum citrifolium
TGCAATAACTTTCTTACCAAATCTATACATTTTATTATTATCAAAACATTAAGGGATTTATTTTGTCAACCACCATTAGTCCAACACGTCATAGATGTTAGTTTGTGCTCTACAGCCAATCGCTTTGGTTGTAGTTTGGTGACAATTATTTAAAGGCATTCTTTATCTTATACATGTTTAGATGTATATGATAAAGTCTATGGATTAATTGTACATTGCAAATGAAATTATAATGAGATTATAATTACGAGTTTCATACTGCATTTATCTGTTATTCCTAAATTGTTCCTAGTCATTGTTCAATTAAGATTGGACATTAACAGAATGCAAAAAGACTAGCACACATTATCTTTTTCTTTATGAAGGAAGTAGCCGATCTCATAGACTAAAGTATGAAGAATCTTAAAGAAACGTGTGGGTACTTATTAGAGAACAAGTTTACTAGACAGATCCGATATGAGAAATCCATTTGGAACATTACTTATATGACAATGGAATTTTCATTGAGATGATTGTATAAGTGATCCTTTGACTTGAGGTCACCAAAGTTATCTTGTATAAGGATTGCTATGTTTTGATATTAATTATGACCTATTTAATCATGAGTCGGTCAATCAGTAGTCATTAGATGTAGCATAAATTATATGGAGATAGTTGTGTGATCAATATATGATTCATCACCCAAAAATAATTAGGGAGAATGTTCCGTTGTTCTCAATTAGTATTGATTTAGGAAATCCTTGGCCAAAGTGTGGAATGACAATTTGTAAGTAATTTACAAATATTGTTAATTGAATCGATGACTAATGGCGGAGAACTAATATGATTGGACTTAAAAAGAGTAGACATTAATTCCTTGCTTTGTTTAATCATAACATTATATGATGAAAGGATTGAATTATATGAAAAATCATGTACAGAAAGGTTAGTCAAAACTACTTTGACATTCCTAAATATTTAGATAGCTAGATGTCAATTTTGATCTATGATTATAAATTATTTCATTGGAGAAATAAAGCTAAATTAAAAGGAGTTTTAATTTACCTAATTATAATTATAATTCTAATTATGAATTAGAATTATAATTTATAATCATTGCGAACATATTTGTGAACCTAATGGGTCTCATATAAAGAATGGGTTAAAAAGAGCAAAGTTATTTTAATCAAGTTACACTTGATTGTAAAGTTTTAGGAACTTTATGATTAAATATGAGATATTTAATAAATAAGGATCAATATGAGATTTTGAATCTAATTTGCACATAATTGGTATTTAATTAGAATTATTTATAATTTTAATAAAATTAGAATTAAAATTAGATTTTAATTTCAATTAAATTACTAAAATGTTCAAAACCTAGTATAAATAGACTTAAGCTCTATGGATGTAACACCCCACTCCCGCAGGACTCGAACCCAACATCGATGGTGATATCCGAATCCGTGTCCCGCGAGGGTGGCGTGCTACATCACTTATTCAAAAACTCAGTATAAAAATTTATTTTTTATTTTCAAGCGTACTAAAATGTGCAAATCAAGAATCGCAACTTTGGGCCCACTTTTATTTAGAAATATTTTCATTTACAAGAGTTACCAAATTTTTGTTTTCAAAAATTAGAATTTCGATTTGCACATTCCACAAACAAATCACATTACACTATGATCAATCTCTTTTGCAAACCTTTTTCCAATCGAAAAGTTATACACAACAAATATATTCAAATACACTAAATACAATACTTTGCGGAAAATACAATTCAGTGTGAAAAGAAAAAGACACAAGGCAGACGTGAACTGATCCCGACTTTTAGCTTTGCCTTGTATGCAGTAATTTTACTCCCGTTTACCGAACGGGGTATTCTTCATATCCTGAAAATAATTGCAAATTTTGGGTGAGTTTTGTCAACGTGATCCACCAAAATTCATTTGTCTTTCAACAGCCACTTTATTCTGATTCCAGTTTCATTTCACTCACTAACGGTATCCCAAATTTGTTCTGGCTTTTAATTATTCTTTTAGGCCCTCTCCATTACAATGTAAGGGTGAACGACTCTTTTTGTCGTCTAACACCTCATAGAGTATCCTAATGGTATCACCAGGACAACGATTATTGTGCCTGTAGTCAACTTGCACTATACATTAATCCCATGTTCCTATGATCTCCAAAATATAACTTTTACACTTGTCTCCAATAGTCAAGGCTATTGGCAACTTAAACGTGTAATCACTCGGTTCTACATTCTTAGCCATCAATTGCTCTTTCAATGTACTCTTGCTAGGACATTTAGCTTCGATTGTTTCTTGTGTTTACTCTAACAGTCTCTTCTACTACCGGTAAACAATCAATCTGCCACTTGACATTTTTCCTAGTCTGAAAAAATTACCCCGAAATTTTCAGGAAAATTTCTAAAATTCTCCAAAAATTCAAAACTCACAAAAACCCACTCCAATTCAATTTTCAAGTACAAAAATCATATTTTTCACAATAAGCACCTTAGGGACACATATACCGGGAAATGCCATGAATGCATGTACAATCATTACATGTGCAAAATTTACTATTCATAGATATATATGAATGCATGAACATAGCAAAACAATTTTCACCACTCCTAACCCGTTCCAAATTTCTATTTTACCCTTCCCATTGATGACGGGATGTTACACATAGCCTTCCAACTATACATCAAATGTATCAACATAGACACTAGTTTTAATTGAATATATTATTATGATATTTGAACTTTTCAAATTTCATCTTACTCTCGTTACTTATCTTGAAAACTATCTCCTATAAATATTCATTGAAACAAATAATTTGTTTAATGCGTCTATAAGATTATATCTAACCTTTTATCTTATATTATCTAATTTAGTTCTAAATTTAGTGGATAATATATGCTTCAACTAAGCATCACATCTCAAAGTCATTTATTTTGAATATTTTAAAGTCTTAATGTTTCGTATTTAATATGAAATTAATTATTATAATTGGAACTTTCAAAGGTAAGTTGCAATACTAAGCTTAGCTATAGAAGAAATAAATATTGTATTATACAGTATCTCATATTATAGTTTTCTCCTTATACAAATCCATACTCGAAACTCATTCTTTATAGATAACAAATTTTTTTTTAATATCATCAAGTTGATCTCATCGAAGTGCTTCATCATTCTCAATGTTTAATTTCCACTTAGATTTAAATAATCTGAACTTTGCAACAAATTGAAATCAATATTTCATTTTATTCATATGACTATATCATATAAGACATTAGTATATTTAACAAAATAAAAGTATCATCTTTTTATGAATTGTTATTCTATCCAATATATCATATGTATATATTTAACAATTCGACCACTTGGTGAAAGGTTATTCTTCAACCTAATAAGCTTCATAAGTTTCACATGGTTCATAATCAAAAGTATACATCTATCCTTGTATGTAATATATGGTTCTCAATTACATTGATTTAACCAACCTTGTATTAAAAATAGTCTCGGTTTTCTAACTTTATATTTTTTTTCCATTTATGTTAAGCATAAGTCTTTCGTGATCCAACATATACAAAATATTTGTATAAATTTAGATCAATTACTTTTACTTAACATTGTATGTCATACCATGCATTCAACATTGTAATAATGTTGAATTTCAATTCAGTATCAAATGTTCATAAGCATAAACTAGAAATATATATGACCTCTATCATATCACATATAAGCAAGAGAATTCATGCAATCATTTTTCTTCTAATGAAAATTATTATCATATTATAACAAAGTTTTTAATTAATGTCCATGATTATGCTTTTAGTAGGAGAAATTGAGTGAAACAATTTTATCAATGTACTATACCTTTCAGCTCTACTTCATGCAACTTCTTACATCTTGCTATCATGATGTTGACATACATCTTATATATTGTAATCAAAGTTTATGAGACATTAGTTAACTCAAAATATGATTACATTTTGTTATCTACATGATATTAACATATCTTTAAAAAAGCTTGACATTTTTTTCAGAAAAATAGAGAAACACCAGAGTTTATAGAGGTATGATAAAGTATTGAAAAAGGAAAAGACCAAAGGGAAGCATGTGGAATCTTTAATTTCATAATCATAGCAAATAGGAAACCAAACTTGTAAAAAATCAAAATCAATGAGGCACTCATATTTCGATTTTAATTTCTAGAAAATTAAAACAAAACCCTAGTTAAACAGTGTTCTAATCAATATTATAGAATTCATTAAAAAGAAGTTTTAAGCATTAATTTTTTAATTAAATCAACAATGTAGTAATTTGATCAAATTATAGATTTAAAGTAGATTGTGTAATAGAATAATTACAAAACTTTTTATTTTCATTTTCTAAAGCCAAGATTACTTCAATTCTATAAAATAATTAATACATAAAATATTATAAAGTATGAATCATAATTCATACATTATTTTAAAGCTTGATCATTTTCTTGTCGCTTCCTTCGAATTATTTCTAAAAATTGATTTATTTTAATCATCGTAGTCACCTAAATGTCTGCCCTCTAATAGTATCTACAAAGCGTGTTAAGAGAACTCTACTACTATTGTAGAGATGGTTAGACAAGAAGTGCTAATTCTCTTGGAGTCTAAGCCTATTTATAATAAGTTTTATATATTTTAATAATTTAATTAAAATTTAAATTCTAATTTCAATTAAGCTTTAATTAGAATTATATTCTCAAATAAGATTCAATATCTAATATTAATCTTTATTTGTTAAATATCCATATTAATCATAAAGTATAAGAAGTCTAACTTGATTAAAATATTTCTCTCTTTAACTCATTCTTTGTGTGTGACCTATTAGATTCTCAAATTTATTGATTCTTGTTCATATGGACAAAGGTCTTCAAATTTTTTGTGATTGTGTGATCTAGAAGAGTCTAGATTGAGAGCTGTGGTTATTCTGGATCTGTTGTTTGTGATTCATGTTCTCTTTGTCGTGGTCATTGTTATCGTTACATATGGTGTTATCACCAAGAACGTGGGGGTGAGGAGGTTGGGATCCTACGAAGCTTTACCTACCAATGCAGCTGCTGATTCTACTCACATTCAAATGAAGGCTTTGACTGGCACACAGGCTTGATCTTTCTTTCTCTCTTTCTTTTCTGTGTTCTTTTTCACATTTTCTTTCTTGATATTATTATTATTATTATTATTATCATCATCATCATCATCATCATCATTATTATTATTATTATTATTATTATTATTATTATTATTATTATCCTTTTATTAAGTTTCTTATTAGTTTCATTTTTTTATATTATTATTATTATTATTATTTTCCTTTTATTGAGTTTCTTATTAGTTTCAGTTTTATTATTATTATTATTATCATCATTTTGTATTTTTATTTTCATTTTTAGTATTAAGTATTTTTTCGTATTATTATTATTATTTGTGATTTATTATTCTTACTTTATTTTACTTCTTTTATTTTGATAACCTGTATCACTATTTTTCTATCACATTTGCTTGTGGGTCTACCGGAAACAACCTCTCTACTATGTAGGGGTAAGGCTGCGTACTATCAGACCTCCGCAGATCACGCTTCAATGAGGGACTTCAGACTGAGTGTGATGATGATGATGAGATACAAATTATAACTCCAGATCATATTTACGATCAAATAAATTAAACTCCTTTAAATCATCTTTAATTATCTATTTAATCAATTTATATCCATAGATTAATATTAACATCTAGCAACACATCTTGACCACTCAAATATTTGAGAATGTCAAAATGATTTTGACTAATATTTATGTACATCTTCAATTATTACAATATTCTGATTGGACATAGAACATGGAAATAATATATACTTTATTTGAGTCCAATCATGTCAACTCTCCACCATTGGTAATTGATTCGATTAATGACATCTGAAAAATATTTTTGAAATGTCATTCAATCTTAGCCAAGGATTTCTCGAATCAATACTAATCGAGATTAACAGAAAATTTTTATAATTATTTTAGAGTGATGAAACCTATATTGATCACTCAACTACCTGTATATAGTTTATATTATATCCAATGACCACTGACTGAACAACTCTTGATTAGAACAAGTCATACGTAGTATTAGAATATGACAATCCTTATATGAGATAACTTTAGAGATTTCAAGTCAAAGAATCACTTGTACAATTATCAAAATAGGAATTTCTATAAATATACAAGTAGCGATCCAAATGGAATTCTCATATAGGGTTAGTTCAGTAAACTTGTTCTCTAATAGGCACTCATACTTGTGTTTAAGTATCTCCATACTTTAGTTTATGAGATTAACTACTTTCTCTAAAAGGAAGAAATATAATGTGTGCTAGTCTTTATAGTCTCTATTAATGTCTAGCCTCAATAAAAAAAAAGAACAATTTATGGATAATATACAAATGCAATATGAATCTCATACTTGTGATCTCATCATAATTTCATTTTCAATAAATATTTATCGTATGCATTTTATCATATACATCTAAATATGTATAAGATAAAGAATGATTTTAAATAGTTATGTCACTAAACTATAACTAATTGATTGGCTGTAAGGAATAAACCAATAGGATAAATTTAGTTAGCAGTCAAATTTTAACTTACGTGGCATACATGATTTTTTAAAATTATACAGAAAATATACCAAAGCATTTTATGATACAAATTATTAAAATACATGAATATCCATAACAAAATTCATTTTTAAGTAATTTTTTCTTTTTTTATAACAATGCTTTAGAATTTTATCATATTTATTTTTCTTTTTTTGATGGTTAAATATATATTTAACTTATTATATTGTATGATTTTTTTTGTTTTTCATTTTATAGTTAAAATACTATATTATATTATGAGCTTTAGTTTTGTCTATAAAAACTTTTATTAGAACTTAATAACCAAACGTTGAATGTGATGTTACAGTTACATCTAAAATTAACATTAAGGTATGTTTTTGAATATCATTAACCACCTATAGTTTGTTTTATGATCACTTAAAACATGAACAAAAATATTAGAATTAGATTGATATATGGGTTGGGTTTAATTAATGTCCAAATAAAAATTTAAATTAATATTCAACCCACTCTATAAAATAGACTTAATTTCAAACTTAAATATGGCTTATTCTAATAAAATTTGAACCAAATTCATAAGTTTTCACCTTTTAAAAAATTTAATGATTATATAAAATATGATTATAACACACTAATATTGATTTATATCTTAATATATAAAATTATTTCAGGCTAATTATTGATAGTTAAGAAACACTTGTTAATGTTGTTGATGTTGTTGTTGTTGTTATTATTATTGTTTCTTAATTAATTAGTTTTATAAAATAAAATAAAGTTTTTATATATGCTGGGGAAATGGAGTTATTCAATTATCTCTTTTTTGAAAAATTGCAAATACTGACATTACATTTCAGCTTCATTTTTATATAATTTCTGATATTGTCCAATAATTTGCCTTTTGTTTCCAATAAATTATTTCATGTATGAGTATTTTTCACTTGGACTCAAAACGTGGAACGCCCACCCTAGGCGCCCTTACACTCCGACCTGACATTGTGTGAGGGAAATAAATCACGGTTTGATCTCAGCCAGCTTCTCAGCAAGATGGCCCAACGCCCATTGCCGAGCTTCAAACCTGAGACCTTGGACTAACTGCCTTGCTAATGACCAACTGAGTTACCTGTGCGGGCTGAGTATTTTTCACTGAAATTCAAAGGATGTGGCTCTATACGATCAGGCCCTCCCAACAAAGTGCACGGAAGGAAGAAAATGGATCCGTTCAACGATGTAAAATATCAAATAAAAGAGATCCTATAATTTTCGTTAGGAATTCGAAAATCTTTCTTCATTTCACTATTTAGTAACTCATTTCGATTAACAAAACATGTATACAACACGCTTCTCTGCTATCTTCCACTTCCACCTCACTCACTTCTATTTTATAGTTCGTTGCTCAGTTATCTCAGCCCCCCAGTTTAACCATCATCAGCCCTCGAACTTGGTTAATGTCACCCTGGTTTAAGTTTCAACCTTTTCACTTGCTTTCTCTTTCCTCACTTCATTTCTAATCTGGATCATCTTTAGATCCTCATTCAGATCATAGCTTTTCCCGATTTATTTTCTCTCTTTCCTTGTTCACTTTAGCAAGCCATTTCATTTTCTTGGTCAAATGTGGTTCTTATTTGTCGTAATGAGATTCTAAGAAGTGGGCATCGTGTAACAAAATATGCAGATCGGGGATATCTACAAGGTCAGCTTCTTCTCTATTCTTTCAGCAGCGGTTGAGAAAAAATAAAGTTATGTTTCTGTAATGTGGTCAATGTACTAACAGTTTAAAGTTGTCTTTTTGGTTGGGTGAAGTGGCAGAACGATATGTTTGACTCTTTAATAGCTTGAACTGCATTTTATGTTGATAGGATAGAAGATATGATCTCTCATAAGTCATAATACGGATTATTTGGGCGTAAAGTTTATATAGATACGATGTAGGTTTCAGTTGTTTAGTGGAATGCGTTTGCTCCAGTGCTTACAATTTATGATGTCGCCTTCTGTAAACTGCGGTGCATTTCATGCCATATGATTCATCTCCCCTGTCCCTGCCCCTGTCCCCTCCCCCATTATTTTATCACCAATTTGCTGATGAAATTGAATCAGGAATTGATTTTTCTTTTTCAGAACTATATAAGAAGCCAAGTAAGGATTTCCTGCTTAGACTATTCCTGAATCAGGTTTAACCTCCACCGAACTTGAACTTGTGGAACATCTTTCATGGTTTTTTTTTTCTTTTATTTGGTGGTGTTAGGGACATTAACTTTGCAGTCCTGTTCAAACAATCAAGAAGCCAATAAACTAGTTTGTAGAATAAGTTGGCATGAGCTACCTTTATTTATTCCTCATCTCATGAGTGGATCAAAATCCCCAAAGGAGAGAAAACATGAACAAAGATAGAAGAACCCATACAACAATAAAAAGCAGTAACACCCCATAACCCATAAGGAGTTTATTGGATTTATAAGCATTAATAAGATTGAGAAACGTGAACATCTTGCCATGTGATTATTGCTTAAATTATATAATAAAAGAATTTTGAGTTATAATTTATACCCTAGAAAATCAAGTTTATTATATGTCTTATGTTCAAATTTGGTGGTCTGTGCTTAGTTATAGATTGTTGTCTTAGACTGTGAGTCTAACCTTATCACAGTCAACTCTATGCAGAAGTATTAGTTTATGAGATTCTAGGTCTTTTTGGAATATGGGAAGAGGTAGAGGAAAAGGGAAGAAACAGACTCTTATTGCTTCGCATGAAAATAATGGACATGATGAAGAAGAAAACTTTCCAACTTATAAAATAGGAGGAAAGTCGATAAAACCCATGAAAGACGAAATTGGAGAAGAAGAACTTGAGAAGATAGAGGAACATATTGATAATGGAATAGATTCAATCTCAGGGAAAGATGTTAAAACTTTGGAATCTGCTGGGAATGGAAGGAAGAGGAAAATGTCTGAACATGCCAAAGAAAATACAATTTCCATGAAAGAGGAAGATGGAAATGGGACAAGGTTAACTACTGATGGTGCAATGAAGACGGTTGGGTTCCGACAAAATGGGAGCAGAAGGAAAAACAAGCCTAGACGAGCTGCAGAAGTGGGTATTGAGTGCTAATGAAGTTTTGTTTTGCTGTTTTCTTGGTTTCTTAGACGGGTAAACATTATTACTTATAAAGTCGGGATTTTTTGTTTACATATCATATCTCCTTTTGTTAAGTGCTCAACTCCTTACATTATCTCCTGAGTTCAATGTAGTAGGACTGGATGTTTACATTGAGGGCTTTCAAACAAAATAAATTGCATCCAGAAAACTACCTTAACCCAAAAAAAAAAAAAGAAAGAGAAAATCGCTCCTCTCCTTTCATTATCCTTTCCCTCTCATCAGATGCTTCATTTTCTTCTTGTTTATCTAATGTTTTTGGCTGTGAGAAGGGCCATATTGTATTGGATAAGCATACTGATATTTGGTGAGGATTTATTAGTTTAAAGAGCTTTATTTTGGCTTTTATTGTCGGATAATTACCCAACAAAAATTCTGTCAATGATGCTTGAAATTTGAGCTATCTAAACTTGATTAGAATCACACGTGCAAACTTGAGAATGGATGCTCTGTTGCAGAGCAGGACTCAGAAGAATAAGATGAGTGCACGCAAAAGAGGCCCTGTAATGGATAAGTGAATCATCTTACTGATACCTGCGAGCACAGATGCTCAGTAGATACATCTTGATGCGTAGTCTTTGCATATTGATGACCAATGGCCTCTAGTTGTATGATGAAAGGTGAACGAATCTTAGTAAAATAGTGATCTTATGCATACCACTCAAACTCTGCTTTTTGTCTTCACAATGTTGAGAGTTTTGACCATAATTCTTGGTCATACAATAGAAGCATGTTGTATGAAAGTTTATGGCTAATATCAATCGACCTTTCTATTCTCTTAAAGGGAACGTGTCTATGAGAAATAATGTATATGAACATCTCTCAGATTGGTCATTCTATGCAGCTTTTAGCTGTCAAATATTTGAATGTCTTCTCTTAAATGCAGGTTCTGCAGCTATTTGCTAGCCTTTTTCCTAGAAAATTTTTCTTGAAGGTTCCTAATAAATCGCTTATACTTATGCAACTTTTAGCTTCAAGACTAAACACATAATATCAATTAAGATTACTGATCATACTACTACATTTATTCCATTTTTTTTGTAAAATAAGATTTATAGTCCTTGGCAGTAGCATCACATTAATGTTGGTTTGGATGCAAATGATCTATGACTGAAATTAAAATATGTTCTCATGGGTAGTATCAGCTGTAGGGGCTGAACTCTGAAGTTTGCATTCTGAATACACTGCACTTCTCATTGGAGCTTTTGAATGACTTCAGATGACAGTAAGAACTTAAGAGGGAAACATATGAACTTTAAAAGTGTAAAGTACATTGATTTTTGCATTCGAGACCATTATTTGAAAGGATGGCCAACAAGAAAAAAGTAAAATCCCCTGGAGGATATAAGAGGTTGGAAGCAAAGGTTTAATTGTTCGTTAAAAAGGAGACAAAGTCATCATATATTTTTTAGCCTGCCAGTCTATTTTCTTATTCTTCTGTTGATTTTGAGATGTATGGTAAAGGAAAAAAATGGGTTTTGGTATCATCCTGATAATCAGACAAAAATGGATGACATTTGGGTTTGAGTTTGGCATCGTGTTTTTGGACTTGGTCTGGTTAAAAACATGAACTGTAACTTTCCATTTCCTGATTTAAGGGTTTGAATTGTTGGTACGTAACATTCATTATCGCCATTTTTGTGGCAAGTTTTGTAGGTTAAACAAGCAACAACAGAGTCCGTCCTCCAGAACTTTTCAACCCAAGAGAGGAAAGGTAATGATTAAAGAGAAGATATTCAACACTTAGTTTAAGTCCATAGACATCAGCTGCCTGATAGAGTTTGAATTGCAGCATCTATAGGAATCTTGCCATATCTCGTTTTCGTCAAATGACTCGCATGTAATCTTTAATACTTTATACGACAACTCCATACGGTGTTCTGATTCCCGTGAAAACTTCACTTTGATTGATATTGTTCTTCATTCCTCTTCCTCCAATAAAACATCTCAATTCATTATTTATACTCCCAACGATAACACTTTTGGAACAGATAAATATTGCTTCATTGACGCATAATATTTATGTGTATTAGGGTCAATCACAACATTAAAGGCACTAGACAAGGTATAGGGTATGGTGAAGTAATCTCGTTTCTGACAAGTGCTCTTTGTTATAATTTGTTATGATCATCAACTGTCGTGCAAAAGCTACCCGTTTCCTTGGTTTCCTATACAATTTCGTTCATCTTGCTTATTTACTGTATTTATAGAAACCTAAATTTTAGAGAGCTAGCACTAACTTGTGTAATTAATAAAAACTACTTTTGGTCCTCGCGGTGGAGCTGATTGTGTTGCACTCCAAGGTTGTTTCCTTGGGCTCTGCCAAAAAGTAGTTTACCAGGAGGATTTCAACACTGCACTGTAATATGTGATGTTCTGATATTTCTATATCAGTATGTCACACCAACATAAACTTTTGGAACAGAAAAAGTTGATGATATCTCATGTCTGCCAATGAGAAATCCAGAAATGCATGCTAAAGTGTTTCTCTTTTCTTTGCTCTTAAGCCCCACAAAGCCTTTCCAGGAAACCTAGATTTTCTTGTTTTTGTTTATTTATACACACTAGCAAGTCTATGCTAGGCCCATCTTCCTCCAGGTGTACATAGTTTTCAATTCAAAGATATTATTACGAAGACATTCACGTAGGGATGGCAAAACCGGCCAGGTTCGGTCTGATTTTGGCCTAGTTTAAACGAGCCACGGGTTCATTATGGTCAGGCCGACCGAGCCACGGGCAGACCACGGCTTGGCCTGTGGCCTGACTATTCCTTCAAAAATGATGTCGTTTCTAACTTTTTCTTTAAAAATATATATATGACGGGCCAGTCAGTCCGTGGTTAGGTTGGGCCACGGACCGACCCATCCCGACCTACCAGGCCGCGAGCCACACAGGCTGGGGACTGCCCATGGCCCGATCCGGCTCATTGACATCCTTAAATTTACAAGAGTTTGTCTAGAAAGCCAAAAAAAATTTAAAATGAGAAAGAGAAGGTATGTCTAGACATTTAGTCTTTAATAAAATTTTTAATGTTACAAAATTAGATAATCAATATTTTGTTTTGATACTTGGTGGTTAGGATTAGAACACAACTCCAATAAGAGTAGCCTCTCTGTTTTAGCAGGCATGAGAGATCTAGATAAAATAAGGCATATTATTGGTCTCAACTCTATCTCAACTACCTTCTGCTCTCTTGGAGTTCCCATTACAGCTTCTAAGCCTAAGTTCCACGATTGCTTAACGGTTATTAAAAGACTCAAATCTATAGTGATGGCATGGCAAAGCAAATTCCTATCTTATGGTATAAGAATAACACTTATCATTTCGGTTTTTAACAGTTTGCATCTTCATTGGATTGCACATATTGCTTTGCCTAGGAGAGCTATAAAGGAGATGGACATAATAATGAAGACGTTCTTATGGACAAGTCAAATTGGAAACTCTAGGAATGCAACTAGTTTTAGTAAAGAATAGAAAGGTAGAGAAGCTCTGCCTTCTCTCTAGCCATGGGCCGGAGGTCCAAGCGAACTTCAGCCTCCAATCACTCCCCCAAGCCCATCCCCATCTTTCCTCCATGCCCATTGCCCCTCACTGTCCCCTCCACCGCGCCTGCCGCCGTACCCACCGCCGTCTCCGACGCCGGTGCTAGCTCCGGTGATTCTCTCCCCTCCTTACCACCCTCATCCTCTTCGCCGCCTCCTGCTCTTCCCAACCATGCCCTCCTTTTCGTCCAACACTCCCCCGATCCGGCTAGATCTAGGTTCAACGCTTTGGACGCCGACGAGCCTCCTCCTCACACCGCTGCCCATTCCTCTGTCCCCCACCCCTCACCCCTTACCTATATGGCTTCGTCTCCTCCTGCTCTACCCAACCCACCAATTGGATTCCCCATCGGCGTCCTCTCCGCCGGCAAAGGAGCGCTCGCGCATTCGGGCGATATCGCCCCCCTCCCCCTTTCGACTTTGACGCCTTCCCTCCCCTCTCTAACGGCGTCTCTCCCTCCCCGGTGCTCCCCTCCCCGGCTGCGGTCGTTGCTGGCCCGTCCTCGTCGGTCGTTGCCCTCCCTGGTGTCGGGCTTGGACGCCTGCAGGTCGACGTCTGCCTCTCGCACGCGCCTGGCCACGCAAACCGGGCTACACGTGTGCTGCAGCCCTCCCCCCTTAGGCCCATGCTGGCCCCTCCCTTAGGGCCTTCCCCTAGGCTGTAGGGGCAAGCCGTTGCTCCTGGCCCAGCAGCCTTAGGTGATTCTAGTGGGCAGCAGCCTACTTTGAAGGGAACGGCTTTATCTGGGCTCCCAGCCCATTTTTCCCCAATTGTTAGCAGCTCTCAGGCCATTGGAGGGGGTTTTTCCCATATCACTGCTATTAATTCTGATGCTGCTGCTGTGCATTTGCCTACCGGTTTAGGTAAATCTCGACCACCCACTAAAAAATCTTCAGATTTTTCTTGGGTCGAACGAGTTCGCGTTTCCAGTTTTTTAACTGGCCTTAAATTATCGGGTAACTCCCATGCTCGATTGTCTGGGCCTGTGGTCTTCCCAGACCAAGCTATCCTGGGCAATCTTCATCAGTGGACCCGATGTTTAGTCGGGTTTTCCCGGGGCATTCTATGCCTTTCCTCGCTGTTAAATCTCTTGCGATACGAGTTTAGAAGACCCATGGATTGAAGGATGTTATATCTACGGGTACTGGTTTTTTCCTGTTTCGCTTCACGTCGGAGGAAGCTCTTCATTCGGTCCTTGAGCAAGGTCCTTGGTTTTTCGGCGGGAAATTCATAGTTTTGCAGCAGTGGCATTTCCGTTTTATTTTTGATAAATCACGGGTGTCACACGTTCCGATTTGGGTTCGCCTGCATGATTTACCATTTCCTGCATGGAATGTCGAGTGCCTTGAGATCCTCGCTGGTCAGCTTAGACGACCCCTCAGTTGTGACCGTTATACTGCGGATAGGACCCGCCTCTCCTTTGCGCGGGTTTGTGCGGAGCTCTCCGCCACTGATGAGCCGATTCACGAGCTCGAGACCATTAGCTGTCTGCATGACGAGTCCCATCGTGTCTGGGTGGAGTATCAGTGGACCCCTAAGCGGTGTGCCAAGTGTGGTATTTTTGGACATTCGTGTGCCACCCCGAAGCCTATAGCGCCTCCCGTTGTTGCCCCCCTTAGTGAGGCGGCCCTCGGCCCACGCCCTAGCGCTTTAGCCCACGTCCCGGGTTCTTCAGCTGCCCCTGTTGTTGCTCCTGCGATGGCCCCCCCATGGCGCCCGACCCTGCTTCTCCTGCGATCCAGACTAGTCCGCCTCCCACCCCTAGTTCTGCTGCGGCTCCGGCCCTGTTGCTCTCCTCCAGCCCGCTTCCCAGTTCTCACTGCCCGATTGGCACCCCTAGCCCAGCTTTGCTTCTCGAGCTGCTGACCACGCCTAGCCCGACCTCGACTGCTGCTGTTGTTGCTCCTGCAGCGGCCCTCCCCATGGAGCTCGACCCTATTTCTTCTCCTGTGGACAGGGCCGTTCTCTTGCCTCCCTCTGATCTTCTGGGATCTTCGGCTGCTCTGCTCCTGCTGCTGCTCCTGCGCCGGCCCCCCAGCACTGTCGCTCCCTCGTCCCATGGAGTCCGGCCCTGCTTCTTCTCCTGAGCTCCAGACTAGTCCGCCTCCTACCCCTAGTCCTGTCGCTACTACAGCCATGTTGTCCTCCTCTCGCCCGCTTCCCGGTTCTCTCAACCCGACTTGCACCCCTTGGCCAGATTTGCATCCAGCGCTGCAGACCACACCTAGTTCGATGCCCTGCGTCCTGAGTTCGGAGGCCTCCATCCCTAGTAGCATCCACAGACCTAGGTATGCTGGCACTTTGGGTGATCTCCTTTTTGATGCTGCTTTAGCTCCCGCAGCCCTCCTCCCTGATCGGCAGTTGGACTCTTAGGGGCTTTCCTGGTCCCTTCTCTCAGCAAGTCGTTCCGCGCATGGTTCACCTTCTTGGACTTGGCTTCCGGTGGCCCCCTCCAGCGGCACTGCTGGCGCGTTTTCTCCTAGTGGTTTTCTGTCTTATTTTGTGAGTCCTCTGTGGCCTTTTTTGGTTTTGTTTTTGGAGAGCCACTTCTGATTTCTTCCTTTTGTTTTGCGAGCTGCCTGAGGCTTCTTGGTTTTGATTTGTTGACCGCCTGTGGCCAAAGCTGCGGCCCACGCCTAGTCCGATGCCCTGGGTTTTTAGTTGCTCAGGAGATTTTTTCTTTTATTTGAGAAGAGTATCTTTACTCTCTCCAGGATTGTATATACTTTCTTTTATTGTTAATTTAATTACTGATTTACCCAAAAAAAATTAAGTAGAGTTAGGTAACTATCCCTAAAAAGCATGGAGGCCTCGGGATTTTCTCTATTACCAAAATGCAGAAAGTATTAATGTGTAAAAGGCTATGGAGGTTATATACTGTCATAATGCATTATGGATCAAACGAATGCATGGATATTACTTGAACTATACGAACTTCTGACAAGCTGATTACTCTAAAGATGGCTCTTCAATTATTAAATAGATGATGAAGTTATGGGAGACCATATGTCCTTGCATTAAACACAAAATTGGTAATGGTGAAAAGACATGGATATGGTTCGACAATTGGCTTGATATTAGCCCTATTGTACATGTTTCTGCATTACAACAACTAAGGAATTAACTGCCACTGCATCTTAAAGTTTCATCACTGATGTGAATGAAGAGTGGCAAGGAGATTTCAGAAGATTCCAATCCCTCTCGGAATACTTCCCATGATTAACTGATATTAAGAATAATGACGTTGTTATACGGGGGTTGACTCCAAATGGCCAATTCTTTAATCATTCTTGTTACCAGTTGTTTTCAAATAGTTATATCGACATCCCTTGGTTTAGTCTCTTGTGGAAGAATACTCTCAACCCCAAGGCCTCCTTCGTTACATGTCTTGCAATCAAGATTAGGCTTAAAAAAAGAACCAATGACACCGTAATGTCGATGATAATTGCATACTTTGTAACATGGAAATGGAGGATAGGGATCACCTTTTCTTCCTCTGTAGCTACTCCAAAGCAATCTGGGGCAGAATATTGCATATGTTACCAGATAATAATTGTTGATAAAATTGGGAACAAGTAATGAATTAGATCATTAGAAATTCTAAGCAAGGACAAACTAATGCTTCTCTTTACAAAGTAGCCTTCACTTTCTCAATCTACACTACTTGGAAGGAAAGAAATACCCGTAGATTCACTGATAAGAAAGAGGAGAAACATTAGATTGTAGATAAGATTGTAAACATGATCAGAGCTAGCATCTATGCCAAAAACGCACAACATACCCACTCTTTGGAAATGAAACGTAGATGGAGTCTAAACTTAGTTCTTTACTTTATGACATCTGTGTTGATTTTTCTTTTGGATCCTTTTACATCACTTTAAAATGAATGTAGGCTAGAACTCATTGTAATGTTGTAATAGTTCCACCTCTAGTAGATACATTATTCATTTTTTTTAAAAATATCTTGTTTTGATAAAACTATTCAAGCTAAAGGTGATGATGTTATTGGAAATTAATGGCCTTCAAGTGGAGGAAGATAACAAGGATTACAATTTGGCCAGGATGATATCAACATTAGTGAAGTGTTAGATGCTAATAGGGTTTCAGAGAAGGAGAATGGGAATGTAAAGGTGATGTTATTATTGGAAATTAATGGTAACATTTTAATAAGCTATTTGAAAATATTTTAATTGATTAGTATCTATGATTATTTTAGACATGGAGGGTTGACAGTGGCTAGGAAGTAGCAAGAAAAATAAAAGCTTTGTAAGTGATGGTGATGAGTGAATAACATATTGGATTAATGTATGCCCATAGTTTTTAGTTTGTACGTGAATAGTTTTGAAACTAAAGTTTAATACAAGGCATGAGGAGATGCTACAAACTAAAAAATATAAGATATACTAAACATAAAGGGACGTTTACAACGAAGGAAGATAAGCATGAGGAAGTCCCTAGGCGTATGGAGGCACTAATGGTAGAGAAAATAGATTTCCTAAGTCATGACAAGTGTCAATAAAAAAGAAGATAAAAATGAGGCTTTTAGTAGACAAGAGGAGACAACAATTAAGGAGAAGATAATGAAAAGGAACTTAAAAGAAATGGTATATATTAAAGAACCCTTTGTTATATTTGATTATAGTTTTAATGGAATTTGACATTTCAGTTAAATACAACCAATATTGAGTAAAAGGTAGGGACGCAAGAAGACATGGATGATGGATGTTTGAAGGGAAAAAGAGAAAGAAATATATATAAAGAATAAGCATCAATAAAGAGGTGTAATTATATGTTTAGAAGCCTAACCAAACAATTGTCTTTTTCGAAAGGAATTTGATAATATATAAATTGTACAATTTAGGTAACGAATGTAAATTTTTTAGGGCCTGGAGGTAAGCGTTGGTAATGCTCTACATATACAAATTTGGTGCCATTTGGGAAGAAATTTATGACTCTTAGAAGAATTCCAACTTTTGAATTGTGTATGTTAAGTAACTTCGAAGAACAAATAGTTCAAAATCAAGATAACATAGTAATTTTGTTAGGATAAAATTAGTTTTGATGCATATATTATTGCATATTATTTAACATTAATGTTTTTTTAGTAGAAATGTTCTGACATGTTTGTTGATAGTGAAATTGTTCAAAATGTTATGTTCGGAAAATCATTAAGCGATGACCTTTCATGTTTTAAGGCTAAGAACTGCATAATGGGTCATAATGTGCAAATTAACAAAATAAATTTTGTATTCCCTTTACAATATTTTGTTTCTTTATGAATATCTTATGATATGAATACTTGTTAGTTTATTAACCACTTTTTTGTCAATTTTATTACTTGAAAATGTTGTTATTGAAGTTTATTTGGGTAGATATGTTAGCTCAAGGTTTATGGTTAATGATTTTAATGAAAATTGTATAATATTTCAAATTTTTAATAGGATTTATTTCCTTGTATAATTAACAGTCTTGTTCTCAAAAGGAAATAAATTCATAAAAAATACGTTTTTTCTTACAGGAACCTTCTTTATGAACTTACCTTATTAGAAATTATTTATTCGAAAAGATCGTACTAATTATGAAGGTCATATATTAGCTCCATGATTATTGGGATATTTTTTAGTAAAGATGACATCTAAGTTATTCAAACTCAAATCAATCCAGTTGACTAAGGATACAAGTGAAGCAACGGTTAATTGAAGAAATGCCTATTTAAGGAAAAGTCAGTGCAACTGTGAAGAACAACTTAACGATACAAAAGCTTGCAAAGCTATATTGTCAAAATTCATCAAAAGCATATACATTCTTGAAAGTGATATCTTTGTAAAAATTCTCTTGTGTGTTAGAAAGTGAAATTCTATTGAGAGAGATTACTAAAGCTCATATCAAGCAAACCACGTTTTTTTAGAGTTTGTAAATGCTAGTGAAATACTACTAGCATAGAAGGTTAAAGAACCTTGAAAAATATAACTTGTGAGCTTAGAGAGGCTCGTCAAATTACTTAATTTTATAGTGAAACATTCAAGTTGGATGCTTGGGGAATGAACATAGGCTTGGGTTGTAAGCCGAATCAGTATAAATCGACTGTGTCCTTCTTCTCTCTCTCTCTCTCTCCTTATCTTTTATATTTCCGTGTTATATTGTGTGTGTTCATTTGAGCAAGAGGCTCCTTCACTTTTATAATAGGTCCTTTCTGTTTTCAACTTACTAACGGTTCCTTTCATTTTAACAAACGTCTTCTTTTTATTGTTTTCAATGGGACTTATGCTTTAGTAGGGTCTTATCGACTAACAGCTTACTATCTTCTAATAGGCTTCTATTGTTTTAATTTTTAACAAGCTCCTGTCTTTATATGAGTTGAAATATCACACTTCAACTACATTGGAAAAAAAGACGGAGGTAATGTTTATCTTTGCAGAAAAAAATAAAAGCAAAGGTTACCGGAATTGGTAAAATTGTTAATTCTGACTCTACCTCTATTGATAACATTCTCTTTGTTGATGGTTTGAAACCTAATATGTTGAGTGTAAGTCAGCTATGTAATAAAGCTTACAAAGTCATTTTCTATGCTTCTCATTGTGAAATTGTTGATATTCATAATGATAATATTGTGTTTGTGGGTTATAGAAATCATAATATATATTGTGCTCAATTGGAAGACATGTGTTCACAAAGTGTTAAGTGTTTTGTCTCTCTAGGAAAGAATTCATTTATCTGGCACAACAGATTTGGAGATGCCAACATAAGCATTCTATCAAAATTGACCAAAAATGAGTTGGTAAGAGGACTACCAACCTTAAAGTTTGAAAGAAATCAGGTTTGTGAGGCTTGATTAAAAGGTAAACAAGTCAGAAGTAACTTTCCTCCTTAAAATATTGTGTCTACTAGCCACCCACTTAAACTTGTGCACATGGATTTATTCAATCCCACTAGGACTCAAAGTTTTGGTGGTAAACATTACAGTTTTATTCTAGTAGATGATTACTCTAGATTTACATAGGTTTATTTATTATCAAATAAGGATGATGTTTTTGAAGTGTTTGAGAAGTTTTGCAGAAAAATTCAGACCAAAAAAGGATACTACATCACTTCAATTCGGAGCAATCATGGAGGAGAATTTGTTAATAGAAAGTTTGAAGAATTATGTGACAACAATGTATAACTCACAACTTCTCTTGTCCAAGGATGCCTCGACAAAAAGGAGTTATAGAGAAAAAGAACATAACTTTGGTTGATATGGCCAAGACCATGCTATGTGAAAGTGGACTACCTCATAGATACTAGGCAGAAGTAGTATCCACGACATGTTATATACTTAATAGATGTCTTATAAGATCTATTTTGAAAAGGACCCCTATAAGCTGTAGAAAGCAAGAAAACCAAATGTTGCTTACTTTTGAGAGTTTGGATGTAAGTGTTTTGTTCTAAACAATGAAAAAGACAACCTTGGAAAGTTCAATCCGAAATTAGACGAAGCTATTTTCTGGGCTACAGTACCGCCAATAAAGGATTCAAAATATATAATTAAAAAAACAAAGAAGATAGAGGAAAATGTGGTATTTGATGAAGCACTATCATCGACAATAATAGCTGATTCAGATGATGAAGAGCATCTTTTGATTCCTAAAAATATATTAGAGAATCAAACTACACCAATAATACCCTCAGAATTACAAAATCAGGAAAGCCCTTTTGAAACTAGAACAAAGCAGGTTCCTTCATCTCAGCAGGAGGCTATACAATAGAAAACATCAAGAGAATAAAGAGGTCTTGATACACATTAATATATTCTAGGAGCACTACAAGAAAATTACAAATTATCATTGGAATATAAGCGAAGGTAAAAACACCGTAGGCAATAAGTGACGAAAAATCAATTCCTATCTAAAAAATTATATTTAGCGATAGACAAATTTTCCTTCAGTAAAGATGAAGGGAAATTTCGCGACAAATTTTCCAACAGAATATAGCGACGGACTAACATTTTGATGTTAGTCACAGTGGTGACTTGCTAAGTCACCACTATGAGGTGGTGGCACTTGTGACCACTTTTCTTCCTTTTTTCTCTTTTCATGCAAAATTTTCGTAACTTTCTCTTCAACCTTCATGTAAAATTTAAAAAATAATCAAATTAACATTCATACAATATTCACACCATTTCCACTAAATTTATCTCATGTTTGGATCAAAATATAAGGAGTTGTAACCAAAATCAAGATATAAAGGTAATTAAAAGCAATAAAAACTAGACACAAAATAAAGAAACATGCCCGTGTAGGTTGACATACACGACATTGTATATGCCCGTGTTAAGCTTACACAACAATGTGAGGTCGCAATTAAGAGGGAATTTTGATATACACGATCATTACACATCCATGTAAGTGATAGTGTATATTTTAGAAAACCTAGTTTTTGCTATAAAAGGACATTATAAAGGTTATATAAAAGTGGCAGATTTAAGAGTTAGTATAAACACCAAAAAGGAAGGAAAACACCAAAAAATGAGGCTACACATATAAAAAAGAAGATTAAATGTGGAAACATCAAGATCAACTCCAACTTTCCAAATTTTCTATATCAAGGATTCAAATTGATTTCATTCTCTTCTCTTCTTCTATTTCATTGCCTTGTATGCTAAATCTAATAGTTGTGTTTTGAACATGATTATGATTGTTTTGTATAATTTTTATCTCGTTGAATTCAATATATTACTACTATTGTGATATTTTTTGTGCTTTTACTTAATTTGAATCGAGAGATTGAATCAAGATATTTATGTTAAGTTACACAATGAGAGTTAGTACCTTAATAAACTTACAAATATCTAGTCAATAAGCAATTGAAAAGAGATCTTAATTGTATGTTAATTATCCTTAGCATTGCTTCAAATCCAATCGAGTAGTTAGGAGTAGTTCTGAGAAATCGATAGATTGTAACTCAACTTTTTATTTATTTCAATTGAGATTACTTAATTAGATTTCAAGAAAGAGTAATCAAAACCTTTGGATATCTAGAAACAAGCACAGTTAAATTCACATGGTGAAAAGAAGACAAAGAAATGATAGAAAATTCCTAAGTTTCTGCTATTGAGTATCTTAAATTTCATTGTTATCTTTCGCTTGTTCATGCATCAAGATTTTTTGGTTTACTTTAATTTTTAGTTAAATCAACCTTTTTTTTTACCTTAAACAAAGCATAATTCAAATTGTTAGGTGACTATATCCAATCCTTGTGGGATTGATATCAACTGTACTAAAATATACAACTCGTATTTTTGTGGTATATTATAAAATCAACAAATAGGAATATACCCAAAAATATATATTCCCACTCTTACTTTAGGTAATATCTCTTCACCTTTATCTAGCCCATCATTGTCAACTATTTGGATAATAATGACATAGTGGCTATTTCAATTACAAATGCCTAGGCATTTTTTACTCTATGGATAACACAATGAAAATTCAATGGGACTTTACTAAAAACTTAAGAATGGACAATCCAATTGAGTAGGTTTAAGGGTATCTTGTGGTTGACAATCCCAATAGCTTCACCAACTGCATATTAAGTCATGGGTTAGAGAGGGTTTCTCCTCCCTCTCTCTAGGTGCAGTACAAGTATGATCGCATCCCTTTCATTCTCTCCTTGATTTCTTTTTCACCTCCAATACTTCTTCATCTTCGTCCTCCCTTGCATTCTTGCCATTACCTTACTTTTGGTTCCTAGATACAAGGGGCATTATAGTCCTTTCCACCAATTCACACTCTCCCTCCAACCTTTCTTTACCATCTTTTAACCACCTTTTGTCTATCCCTCATTCTGCAAAGCTATTCTTTTCAATTCTAAGCCTACCCCATAATGATGTTCAACACAGACTCCCAAAACATCTCTAAATTTACACCTTTTCCATCGCTCACCCGCACACCATAATCATCTTCCCTACACCGTGCTACTCCTCTTCCTCAAAAAACTTGGAAATAAGTGGTTGGAGACCACCCCACTTCAAACTTATCTTTCAAAATACCACTAGAAATGGATGATAAACTCATTGTATACCCTGATCTTGAGATTCTAAAAGAGGAAACACATAGTTGGGAGTCCCAGTTGTTGGATTCTTCTTCGACCAATGATCAGCTTTTCCAATTATACAAAGATGGGCCAACAAAATCTGGAAAAACAAATGATTAATAGATGTTCTTCTCTCAGAGGATAATCTCATCCTATTTACATTCTCCTTAACTTTTGAAGCTTAAAAGATACTTGAAGAGGGTCTATGGCATCTAGGCAATCAACTAATTTTCTTACAAACCTGGCAGCCCAACTTGAGATTAGAAACCATCAATATCCAAAGCTTTCCACTTTGGATAAACTTTCACAATGTACCCCTCGAATATTGGACTACCCAAGGGCTAAGATCTTTAGCTAGCTACATTAGAAGGCCACTTTGCATAGATGAGAACACTGTCAAGAAGAAAAGAATAGGATATGCAAGAATATGTGTCAGTATTGAACATTTTAAGGACCTTCCAAGTGAAATCCCAATAATGAGATTAGGAGATGACAAGAAGTTGTGGGAAGATAGCATAGCCATATCTTACCATTAGAATCCACCTTTAAGTCAGAAGGTAAGATTTGAAGAGCTATTGGGAAAACTTTCAAATCTATAAGTTAACAGAAGCTTATAAGGATACATATGGAAATTATGGAAAATCAAAATTCTGCAGACACAAATGCAGAGGGTATAGAAGTGCAGGATAAAATAAATGTGTTGACAACTCCTAAGCTAAATCCTAAATCTGAAACTATTATTGCTAAAGTAACTAAAATGCAGAAGGGGGGAAGCTTGAAGATAATTTTTGATATGAATGATCAAAACTTGGAAATAAAAGAAAATGGGAATAATATGGATATAAGAGATGCTAACAGTGAAAATAAAAAAAGGGAATTATGCAAGTACTATCCTCATGTGCTACTCCAAGAGGTTTGTATCACTTCACAGAGAGTATTACAAATTGCAACAACACAAAATCTGGGTATCAGCTGTCACAACAATAAATGCAAATGACTATACAACTCCTCCTGAGACTCAAAAAAAAGGTATCTCACTAGTTGAGAAATCCTGTATTCTAAAGGAAATTAATGATGCTGAAAGTAATGCTAAGTTCCAAATAGTGGAGAGAAGAAGATCATAAAATGGCAAGGAAAAGCTCCAAAGGACAATCTCTTTTATACGTCAATTATAACTTGAAATGTAAGAGGAATAACTCTCTCTAAGTTATCAGCATTAAGGGACTTTTTCATGATGGGAGAAGCCTCTTATTATAGGCTTACTCGAAACCAAAATAAGATTAGAAAATCTTGGCAAGTTAAGCATTTTGGGTTCTCAATGGAAAATGCTCACCAATCATAATCATCATGTTTTTGTTAGTATCATCATTTGCTATAAAAATGATGAAATTAAAGTGGACTTACTGGATCCTAACGATCAAGCAATGCACCTTAATATCTTCTTTTTGTAGGAAAATACTGACACGAACATCTCCTTTATTATATGAGCAATTTAGGACTTTATGAAAATAATCTCAAAACTGTCAGTAACATCTCTAAACCATTGATAATATGTAGAGATTTTAACTCAACCCTATAATTTTTAGAAGCTTAGGGAAACTGCAATTTAAGGAATTTCTCAATAGACTTTAAAGAATGTGTGGAAGATTTAGGGGCGATAAGTCTCAAATTTACTTGGTTTAGCAAAAAAAAAGATCAGATTGGTATATTAGGAAGGAGTTAGATCGTGCATTACTCAATTACATTTGGCTAGATCAATTTCCCAATAAAATTGTTAGGTTCAAAGACCCACTTTTCTGGGATCATACTCCAATTATAGTAAAGAACTTGTTCCATAAAATTGTTAAACATTACCCCTTCAAGTTCAATAATTATCTTGTCAATGAATTAGGTTTATCAAAGCCATACAAAAGGGGGGCAAACTAATATTGTGAGGGCACTAAGCAGTTCAGCTATATTCAAAAACTAAAGATTATTAAGAACGAGCTCAAAGTGTTAAACTTCTTGAAAGGTTCCGCTAAATCTACAATAAATTCCACCAAACTAGAACTTGAAGACACCCAATCCAGGATTGATTCTAATCCTAATAGTCAACTGCTATTGGATAAAGAGAAACTAGTTCTTCCTGATTTCATGTAGGCTGTTAAAAATCACAATTCTCTACCACAACAAAGGGCTAAAGTGAGTTGATGATGACAATTGCACAAGTTTCTTTTTCAATTCTATTCTTGCAAGGAAAAACCACAACAAAATCTATTCCATCACCTCAAAAGATTTTGGTGGATATTGAGAGGAAAAAACCCACTATGGGACAAATGGTTATACTCTTACTTACTCAAAGGTAGATCCATATAGAGAATCAACAAAGGTACCTCACACTCACATTTCCTAAACCAGCTATTGAAGTTTAGAGATATGTACAAGCTGATGTTTTATGTAAAATTAGGAATGGCAGGCTGGTATCTCCATGTTTTGATAACTGGTCGAGATAGGGACAAGTCCTAAAATCTCTTCACACCTTAAAGATTTGAACATTTTCATCACTCCATACTAGACTCAGCTCAGTGATCAATAAGAATTCCTAGTATTTTCCCCATAGATTGAGACATTTACAACCTACATATCCCATAACCTAAACTCTATAGACACTTTATACTAGAAAGATCAACTTGTCCACAAACTTACTAACAAAACCATCAAGGACTTGATACGAAGAAGAAGGTTCAAGGTAGATTGGCATAAGATTGTTTGGAGCAATTCCTTAACTTCTATAATATCCTTTATACTGTGGCTAGCAATAAAAAATAAGCTCAAAACCACAAATAGAATGCCTTACCTACAAGTTGATAAAACTTGTCCAATGTGTCGACTGTGTGAGGAAACAGGAGATCACATTCTCTTTACATGTCCATTCAATAACAGCATATGGGAATATGTCACTAGGAGTTATCTATGGTTAGATCCAAGGAACTCCTTCATAGATATTACACAAAGATTGTCTAATCAGACAACTTACTTGAAATTTGATAAGTTGATACACATCCTAGTTTTGGGGTTTTGTGTTTATACATTATGGAAAGAAAGGAATTTCATACGTTTTGTAAACAAAATCTCATCAATGGATTCCCTGAAATTAGAGATCATCAATGAAATCAGGGAGCTAGTGTTATTGAAAAATCTCAATCAGAATTGCAGTGCAAACATCCTATCTTCTTTAAACATCTAATCCTCTAAACATTTAATGTAATGCTTACTCTCGAGTAGTCTATACTCCTTGTATATAAATATGAGGATTGTAAAGGGTACACCCCTAAGTTACTACTTTGCTTGTAATACTTTCCTTATTTATTAATTAATTAACAGTTTCTTTCTCCAAAAAAAATTAATAGTGTAAGAGATAAGAAAGCTAGAACACAAGATATCACTAAAATAAAGCACTAAGATATCCCAAAGGGAAAAGGCAATTGATCAAATATTTTGTATGGATAAAGGAGGGAAAATAAAATCCATAAAAAGAAAATATTTTTCTTTCAAGTTTTAGCATATGAACATCGTAAAAGATAGGGGTGTTCAAAAAAACCTGCAAACATGTGAACCGGACCTGAACCGCATGAACCGAACCTGTAAATAAGGTTAACCGAACCTAAAAAATCAGGTTCATGGTTCAGGTTCATGTTTCTAACTTGCGGTTCTAGGTTAACCGAACCTAAACCGCACCTATAGCAGTTAACTGAATCGAAATTGATTGATAGGTTTAGGTTTAAAACTGAACCTGAAACACCCAAAAAACCTATCATATATTTAGATATAATTTAAGAGGATATT
>JANKOE010000004.1:47465019-47478084 GCA_026284465.1 Erythroxylum citrifolium
AACTCTTTTGTTTTATTAATAATAAATATTTTCATTACAAAACTGTAACTGAAGAAGATAAAGTTACATGTAAATACGCTTGCTTTCCAGGGCACTATATTTACATAACTCCAACACCTCTCTTGGCATGAATGCTATAACGTTTTCTACAAATGTTCAATTGCTTTCATTTTTAAACTATTAGAAAGAAGACATCGAGATCTACAACTTGTATTACAGACCTCAAAGCGAGATTCGGCCTCTAAACTGGTCAAAATCGTAAATTACTGAAGCTGACCCGAGAATATCCTGCATGTCCGTTTAACGGACACAGACTGGCCAAACTGCCCATTTTCGTCTGAGAAGGTCCGTTAAACGGATATCCATGTTCGTTTAACGGACATACATTGGGCAAAGGGTCCAAATTCACGCGAGAAGGTCCATTAGACGGATTTGCATGTCCGTTTAACGGACACACACTGGGCAAAGTGTCCCAAACCTTCTTCCAAGCCTCTCCAAAGCTTTCAACTTCCATCCTAACACCAAATGCATTCATAATCACCCCAAATTCAACCATTCAATTGCAACACAACTTCATAATCATACAAATACCAATCCAAATGCATCAAATTCCCAAATCTCATCTCAAATAACTCATACTAAACACAATCTCTACTAGTTCACCATAACTATCAAGTTCATGCCTCCTATACAACATCCTCACTTGCAAATGCTCATAACTCTCAACTTCAACATCTAAATATTCAAAACACACAAACTTCCCAACTCCAACATGCTATTCTAACACAAACAACAATTGGCAATCTCAACAATTAGAATATGCACATACAACATATTCAAACTTTAAAATCATACAATTATACAAAAAGGGAACTTTTTAAGTTCTCAATTCATTTCCAACACAAATGAAGTTCATACAAGCTTTCATTCATGGCTTTAATGACATATTGACATTACATAAAAACCTTAATACAAGTTACAAAATACATTGATGCTCAATGTTCAAAATGCTTATCACACTACAAAAATCTAGCTAACTTAATACAAAAGCTAAATTTCTCATAATTGTCCAAATGTCTGCAAGGATTCAATGACCTTCTTGATCTACACCTGAGGAGTGGGAAAAATTGGGTTGAGCTTCACAGCTCAGTGGCTAAACCATTTATAGCCATTGGCGTTGAGCCACACAAACAACCATACACATATATATATACAACATGCATATAGACATATACATCCCAATGAGAATTCACATTTACATTTCATATCATATTGCATAATTCATAACATCATCACATATTTGATGTAATTCAATTCAAAGCAAGCACATCAAATGCAAATGCACAATCAATTGGCTCGAGGGTTCCGTGAACAAAATGGTGAAACCAAAGTTTGCACCGTGAACAAAACGAGTCCATTTTCGGATCTCGTGGGCCACAAGCAGGTAGCCGGGAGAAGGCTTTTACGTCGACGTGCACATGACTACGAAATGGTTCCTCTCCCGCCCAAACAAATCACATAATCACCTTTTCATATTTTCATAATTTTTCTTCTTTTCATTAATCAAAATGCCATAACACAAGGCATAGCATCATCATGCTCAAATCAATCATTCATGTTCAAAATGCCATGATTCAATTCAATGGCATAACAATCATGTCAAAATATCAAGCAATTATCAATGCCTAACATGACATAAACATAATTCAATTGTTTTATCACAATGGTATACATCATAATGAGATATCAACATAAAAACAATTCCAATCAAGTCATTTAGCACACAATATCCATACAAGGCATTTTGCTCATATTTACACAACAACTATAAATAATTTACCCACTTTCTAATCTTGGAAATTCCGAAATCAATGGCCTCCTTCCTCTTGCCCTTAAATAGACTCTTGATTTCCTAAGACAATCAACAATTCTCATCAATTTCAATTCAATTGGAAAATCCCCAATTTTCCATAATCACCACAAACCCTAATCAAGCTTCAATGTAACCTACCCATGGTTCAAATAGGTTAGAAAACTCCAAACCTAGCTTAGAAACCCAAAAGCCCTATGGATTTCACCATCTTCTTCTTCCTCCAACCATTCCCAACACAAACCCCTTTCTCTCTCTAGAATTTCTCATTCACAAAACCACAACCCATTCCTTAACTAAAGCATGGAGAAGATGAAGAACTTACCTTGGAAAGTTTGATTCTTCTTCTTCCCACGAATTTTCCTCCTCTTTCCCTAGCTTTTCCACGATTTTCTCTCCTTTCTTCTCTTCTATTTCATGACTTTTCTTCTTCTTCTTTCTTATTCACGACACCTCCTCTCTTCTTCTTCTATTTTTAAACCATTTAATAGTTCTTTTCCCATTTTACCCTTCATTAATCTTGTCCTTCCCATTTTGCCCTCCTTTGGTCTTTAACATTAATATCTTATACTTCTAACTTCTTAACTAATAATCATGGAACAATTGAAGGAATTTGCTAACACTTCCTTCTAGAAAAATGTTCCTCATTGTCTTAATTTTCTAATGACACCAAAAATCATTCAATTTGGTTCGGTAATTTGAGAGTGATGTCCCAAATATTTCCGAACTATCCTTATACTGAAACAATATTTCGTGATCAATTTCTATCCCAAAATTGAAACTCTTAAGGACTGAATTAAAACTTAAGTTCATCAGATAATTTGTAGCCATATTTCTCTAGTTTAATTCAAATTAAAAATAGTCTCATTTCGATAACCAGAGAAAAAGTTATGGCTAAAACACCGAAGCATATTCAATGTAACATTTTCCAACTTTTAACTTCCAACATTTCACATATAATAGTTCTAACTTCCATGAACAATTTGGGATCTAACAATTCTCCCCCCTTAAAGAATTTCGTCCTCTAAATTCTTACTTGAGTGATCTAACAGATGAAGGTAATGCTATCATATGTTTTCCTCTTTTTCCCAAGTAACTTATTCACTCGAATAATTTCTCCCATATGATTATAGTCAAAAGACTCACTTTGTCTTTCAATCACCCATTTATTCGTTCACCTAATTGTAAGATCCCACATCGGTTGAGAAGGAGAACGAAGCACCCCTTATAAGGGTATGGATACCTTCCCCTTGCAGACACGTTTTTCATGCCCTAACGCACCGAATCCCATCAGAACTTTGAAGTTAAACGTGTTAGGGCCAGAGCAGTACCAAGATGGGTGACCTCCTGGGAAGTCCTATGGAAAAACAAAACCGTACGGACACGAGGCTCTAGAGGTCGAGGCCCAAAGCAGACAATATCAGCAAACAAGTGGGCGCGAGACCCGAGAGGCCGAGGTCTTATGGATGCGAGACCCGAGAGGCTGAGGTCCTACAGATTGGTATCAGAGACAGGACCCGAGCCGTTGTGCCAGCGAGGATGCTGGCTCCCCTAAGGGGGTGGATTGTAAGATCCCACATCGGTTAGGAAGGAGAACGAAGCACCCCTTATAAGGGTGTGGATAGCTTCCCCTTGCAGATGTGTTTTCTATGCCTTAACGCACCGGATTCCATCAGAACTCCGAAGTTAAATGTGCTAGGGTCAGAGCAGTACCAGGATGGGTGACCTCCTAGAAAGTCCTGTGGAAAAATAAAACCTTGCGGGTGCGAGGTCCTAGAGGCCGAGGCCCAAAGCGGACAATATCTGCAAGCGGGTGGGCGCGAAGCCCTTGAGGCCGAGGCCCTTTGGAGGACGCGAGGTCCGAGAGGCCGAGGTCCTACAGTCAACATATGTAGAAACCTAATACATAACTCAAAAAAATGAATGAAGAGAGAAAATATAATTTAATCAAGTTGCACTTGATTTTAAAGTTTTAGAAAAAAAACTTAATCAATATAAGACTTGATTGTAAAGTTTTTAAAATTTTATAGTTAAATTTAAGAAATTTGAAAAAATAATATTAGAAATGGGATTTCATTAGGATATAATTAGTATTTAATTTAATTTAAATTTAATTAGATTACTAAAACATTCAAATTATGTTATAAATAGAAGTAAGCTCTATAAGTGCTTTGTAAAGTTCTCTCACCTTATTAGTGTAGATACTTTTAGAGTCTAGATATTTGTGCGACTGTAGTGATTATAATCTATAAATTGAAGGAGAGTTATAGAAGAAAATTAAACTTTATAAAAAGATACAATTCATAATTCATGTTTTATTATATTTTGAAGGTTAATTATGTTATAAAATTAAAAAGATCTTGATTTTTAAAAATTATAAAATTATTTTCTTCTATTGCACACAACATGAGACGAGGTCCTAATTTTGCAATAATTACTTATATATTTATTTTTTATTAATAAAACATTTACGATTTATCTCATAAATTATAATGTTTTTCCCAAATTTTACAAAAATAGTTGTATTATCTATTTCATCATAGAATTCATAATTAACTTTGGCTAGTTTTGATGATAGTCTAAATAAGTGTAACTTCCGATTTAAACATCATAGTCATGTAAATAAGTATTTCTATTCATTAATTGCTAAAGTACATAGACCTCTGTAGTATGTTCTTGTCACTTGCAGCAAAGCTATCTTGATGTAATTGTATAGGACACAGTCCTAACACGTTCTTTATGTACTTTTATTGGAACACAGAAAGAACAAAATATATTTAGGCTAAATGACAGGACACTCTCTCTTAGTTATAAAACCACCGAATTTTGAATTCCACCATTACCAGAAGTAATAGGCAAGATATAACATTTGATAGATACGGCGTTGATTGTTACAACTTATACTCGCATTTGTCGAAAGAAACTTCCTTAACCTATATTTTATCGTGCTTTTAAATACGTTTCGTATCAAATTTATACAATTCGAGTTCTCGTTAAAATATGAAGGAAAAGGTGGTTGATTAATCAGCTGATCTATGATGGGCAGTGGGCACCACCTAAGAGTTTGGAAAAAAAGTAAAAAAGTTCCTAGTTCCGAGTGACTTAAATAGGACTTCCGATGTATGACCTACCAGCCCCGGTAGTGACAAGAGGAAAGGTTAAAAAAGGGTTGAAGTGAGAACTGTTTTAAGATTCCAATCATGAGATTTCCAGGTCAGGATTCCCTTCGCAAACTTTGGATTTCCTGTAAAGACTGATACTTGAAACAAACACACACAGCTTTTTCTCTTTTCTTTTTTTAAAGATAAGGTAATCTTTCAAATGAACCAATTTGTTGATTTTGACATTCTGCCGGGGGCCACTACTGCCACAAGACTCACCTCCTTTTCCATTTCCCAGTACTTAGCAGTTAAGGAACAGAAAAAGCATTCACATACAACCCGATTTGAATGTTTTCTTTAAACGTGAATTAACTACTTTTTAACAAATTTAATAATGAACCTTTAAACAAAATTAGTATATGGATAAATTCTTATTCCTATCGTATGATAATGTTAATAAAGTTGTTTTTGACCTTTTCTATAAATATTCATATTTTTTAACTTATAATGTGCCAGGGTCCATTCGGTCTCAATTCTATTTTGTTTTCGCTTTTTTAGTTTCTAAAGAGTAAATTCAGTAAAAAAGACTTGTTTAGAATTTCTGCATAAAAACTTATTTTAATTTCAATTTATTTGTACAATATATTTGTTATTAAATCAATAAATAAATAATATTAACTCATCATCATCATCATCATCATCATACTCCGAAGTCTTGCAATGAAGCAGAGTTTAAGAGGACCTGATAGTACACAGTCTTATCCCTATATTATAAAGAGGTTGTTTTCAATAGACCTACATGCATATATGACAGGATAATTGTGACGTAGATTAAAGGAATAAATACGTAAAAACTGACAATAGATATATATATATACTTGATGGTGACCATAACAGACATCATCATAGCAGTATAAAAAGTAATAAAGAAAACGATAAAATTAATAATAATATAAATAATAATATTAACTATTTAATATTAAATGATAATTAAGTAAAATAAACGTTAAAAATTTACTAATTATTCACTAATACTTAAAACACTTTAAATTAAAATTTCTAATTTTAAAATAGTTACTTGGTTGAATAAATTTTTAAAAATAATAAAATAAAATTCCAAATAAATATATTTCAATAAGTTTTATGGGTGGAGTTCGTTTTTAATATATGTGGTATTATAGAATTACTCTTTGGTAGGATCATTTCTCTTTTTTTTAACGGGAGGTAATTAAAATAAGTGATTCATAAATAAATTTGAATTTTAAATTATACAAGTTTCTTAGTTATTTAATTTCAATAAAAATATAATAATTTTATTCATAAAATAATTAAGTTTTATGTAGTAATAATAACATAATAATAAAAGTGTAAGTATAGATATTGCCGAGGCGAAACAAAATAAAATATCATAATGAAAACATAGGCGCGAAATCAAATTAAGCCATAATAATTAACCTTAGTTTGTCTTCTCTATCTTTTTTATAAATTTTGATTTTATTGCAGAAGCAATCTCCCTAGTAACTTAAACATAGCTTAAAGAGTGAACTGAGTGTTTGCCATGTCACCAACTCCCCTAAAGGCAAGAAAGGCTCTTCCTATAATTTCCTCGAAATAGTACCCCACCTCTGTCTCCGAGCTCTGGACTCTCTGTCTCTTTCACTCTCTCCATGTCTGTATTTTTTTTAACTTTCGGAGAGAGAAAGAGAGAGTATGGTTCCTGATTAATTCGTCAGTCTGTTTTTGTAGACCCCCTCTCGCTGGCATGGGCCAGTGTCAGGTGTCTGCTTTTTGCTACTTTTAACTCGTTTCCTCTCCCTGTACTAACCCGCCTCTTTCTCTCCACCAATATCTGTACTTTTTTTTTCTTTCTTCTCTTTCACAGTCGCAAAAACCCAAGCTTTTGCAGAGTCTCCGAATGACCCACAAAAAACTTGCCATGAATGAACTGTAGGCACCATTTATGGAAATGGGTTCTGGCTCTTTGGTAGATTCTGGCAGCTCAAATGCTCCCTCTCCACCAAATGAGTCAGTGAACGGCCTCAAATTCGGTAAAAAAATTTACTTTAAGGATGCGGGTTTTGGTTCTCCGGCCAAGTCTGCAGCCGGTTCATCGTCCGGTTCTGCACCGGCGAGGAGGCTTCAGGGCACCCAGCAGCAACCACCGAGGTGTCAAGTTGAGGGGTGCAAAGTGGATCTAAGTGATGCTAAGGCTTACTATTCAAGGCACAAAGTTTGTGGCATGCACTCCAAGTCTCCTAAAGTCGTTGTTGCTGGCTTGGAACAAAGATTTTGTCAACAGTGTAGCAGGTCACTTCTTCATACTACTACAGTCCTGCTACTTGTTTTATTCTTTGTTAGTTGTTTTGTTTTCTAGTTTTAGTAACTTTATTCTTTCCAATTTTAGATGCTAGCTGCAGCGTTTAGATTGCTTTTTATACTGGGGATAGCACTGGGGTTTACGTATTTTGTGTAAACTAATGCGTTCTCGTTACCTTTGTTAGTGATTGTTTCAGTTTATGTTTATTTCACAGAGATTGGAAGAGGTATGCGACTAAGCTCAATTTGATTAAATTTGTTTAATCTTCCAAGTGCTGGTTATTGCTGTTGAAGTAATCTGTGTGTATACGAGTTTATTAGTTAGCTTTCAGTGTCCTTAAATTAGGTATGTTTTGTTTGTTTTTGGCGCCATCAGTCTATTGTTTGTTATGTCGCTTGTGCTGATTGGTTTTTGGATTGTTTCCGCAGCTTGTTGGGTAGGAAAGTTTTAGGAATACATATGTTTCATCTGATGTTTATTTGACTTTGTATTATATTGTTATTTTTTGTTTGTAATGGCGGTAAGTCAAGTCTATCGTTTGGAAAGGTACCTAAATGGAGGCTTACTGGAAAACGGTTTTGACATTTTGGTTTTGTGCTAAAACAAATTAATTATCCCCAAGTCTATCGTTTAGAGCTCGTTTTCACCTCTATTTAACTTTGTCTATAGCATGCTACTTTGTTTCTAGATATTTGTAGTTGTACTTTTGTTTAAAAAAACATGGATTTTTGGAGCTTTTCAACTTCTTTTATTACCCGAACCATGCTATTGGCAGACCTACAGGTGTGATAAACAATGACGAGTCTGCTTTTCTTCTTTTTCGGCAGTAATCCAATATGTTATGTTCTTGATGTTGATGTCAGTGCTAACTTGCAGTGTCTCCTTGTTCTTCACTCTTATGCATGAATCTAGTGCTTCAAAATATGGCTTAAGGGGTTTGCCGCAAGAGATGTTCTCTGACATGTATAGTCAAGGAATAAAAGGGGAAAAAAAAAAAGAAAGGCAGGAAATAAGATTTTTTTTTTGGACCTGGGTGACATGGTTCTCTATTGGAATTTCGTGCATGAATAAGTGCTGTCACGTTTAATTATCACGAAATTATGAGGAACTTTTCAAAACTATGAGATTGAATGAGCTCCCTATCCATGATATTACCACCCTTTAATGGTGGTATCATATTTTTATCCCTTAAATAGAATCAAAACATTATTTCTAGAAATGATTTTTAGTCGTGCTTGCTTTTGGTCTATGCTTAATATGGATGAGATCTGAGTGTCGAGTTTGTTTAGGTTGTATCTGATCATAAGATGCTTTTGGACCAATCTAGATATCTCCCTGTAAAGTCTTACTGTGATTTGTTCATGGTAGGAAAATTACTGGAATGCTACTTTGAGATTCTTGATTGTAAGTGCAAAAGGTTTACTACACCCTTGAGTCCTAGAGTACGGATTCACCCATCGTTGGCTTCACAGACACACTACGGGGAATTAGTTGAAGCTGCAATAAAAGTGGAGAGAAATTCAGATTCCATGAATGTGTTGACCGCTTGACTTTGGATTGGATCAAAACTCACAATACTCTTTCTTTGTCGAGGGCTATTGAGTCATATCATTTGAGAATTTATGAAGTGCATTTCATTTACATGCATAATATTCGCATACATATATGATTCATGATTTAGTAAACACCGTGTAAGTCACTATGAGTTTCACGAATTTACTCAATCACATACGGATACACACCGTATATGTGACCATGTAAGTCACTGCGTGTTTTCATGGACTTACACGTTCACATACATGCTTGTGTATGTGACCGCCTATGTGAATAAAAAATAAGCTATCTTTTGGACTTTAAAAGCTAGAGATAGACATCCACTATGGATGGAAAGATAGCGAACTAGTAGCCACTTTTAGCCCTTGATAATCCTTTTGCGGCAACTCCTACCATGTTTCTCCATTGCAGCCATGCTATGGGATATGAAGGGCCTGGTTCTTAAAAAAATTGATTTTGACAAATTATAATAGCCAGGTGGATCTTTAAAAAAATAGATTTTTTAATGTTTTGACATTTTTCTTTTATAACATTGGCTGTTGAATGATTAACTGTTCTTAGTCTGAAAATATTTTAGGGAAACTGAGTTTTAGGAGGCAGATTTCTGGAGCTTTTCCAAACTGGTAATGGAACCGATGAGCTTCCTTCAATTACAGTTACTTGATGGCATTGCAGCTAAGAACTTGTATGAAATTTGTTTAGGAATTGGTTGTCACCTCACAAGATTAATCATTATGTTAAAACAGACATTAACAATGGGAAGATTGGTATCAAAATGTATTCTTGTAATCCTATAATTAGGTTTTCTGTTAGAAAGTTTTGTTTATTCGTTGTTTCCATTCTTTGGCCTGTTCTTGCAAGCAGGATAGTGCTGCGTTCTGTTTGCTCAACTTACTTAGTAGAGGGACAACATGCTTCAGCTTCTGACAACTTGTTTCCATGTTCTAAAGATGAATTTGTTGGCGAAGCTAATTTCTATGACTGGATATAGCTCTGTTCATTTCACTCAGAACTGGGACTATACTGGATACCCTTGCACATTTAAATATGTTGTTTGTTGTTATGGTTTAGATCTAGTAATGCATGACTCGGTTTCAAAATTCAAAATTTTAGTTTCGTGGTTTAGATCTAGTAACACATGACGTAGTTTCAAAGTTTTAGTTTGTAATATATTTCTTATATGTTTATATTTGATGTATCATGATCGTTTGAGGGCTGCAATAGCCAAGATGTTGAACAAGAATTGGAACGTCAATCTGTTTTATTGATTGATCTATTCTTGCACTGACTATCCTGATTGGCTTGGTATTTGCTTTGTAAACTAACCAAACTTTTTCACTGCAAATTTTACAGACACCAACATGGTGACAATTCATAGAGGTCTTTTACTTTGTAGATCACAGTTTATAGACATTGTGAGAAAAAACACACATGAGTGTAATTAGATCCTAGTTTTCTCTTTTTTTTTTTTCCTTCTCTACTCAAATAGATGAAACTGATGCTGTGCCTCTCTGGAACTGCCAATAACTTGTTTCTCTGTTCACAGATTTCATCAGCTTCCTGAATTTGACCAAGGAAAACGAAGTTGCCGTAGGCGCCTTGCTGGCCATAATGAACGAAGAAGGAAGCCCCCAGTTGGATCAGTGTCGTCATCCCGCTTTGCTCGAATTTCGTCTACTGTTTTTGGTAAATATATGAAATGTAGAAGTCATCTTCGCTGTCTTAATAGTGGTGATACGTAATATGTCTTGTGTTCTTTGTGTGACAGATAACAGTAATAGGGTTGGAGGCATTGTTCTGGACTTCACTGCATACTCGAGGCTTAGTGGGAGGGATGGATGGCCAACTACAAGATCTTCTGAACGGGTACATGGGAGTCAGGGCACTGGTGTGGGAAGGTCCGATACCCAACCGTGGCAGAATAGCTCCCAGAATCCTCCAACTAGCATTTACCTGCAGGGTTCTGCAGCTGGGACTGGCTTCTCCAGTTCTGGAATTCCTTCGGGAGAATGCTTCACAGGAGTCGATGTTACTGACTCGACCTGTGCTCTCTCTCTTCTGTCAAATCAACCATGGGGCTCGGTTAACCGAACAACAGGACTTGAGGTCAACAATTTGGTCAATGCTGGAATGGTTCAATCAACAGCCCCGCATGTTTCTGCAGTGAATCCGTATCCAAACTCCTCTTGGTGTTTCAAGGGCAATGAAGTTAGTAGCAGTTCACTCGATCTGCGTCCTGATCTGGGATTGGCTCATATCTCACAGCCGCTAAGCAACCACTTCTCCAGTGAGCTACAATTGTCTCAACAGAATAGGAGGCAATACATGGAACTTGAACACTCAAGGGCTTATGACTCGTCCACTTTGCACATGCAC
This sequence comes from Erythroxylum citrifolium, assembly GCA_026284465.1. Taxonomy (NCBI): domain Eukaryota; kingdom Viridiplantae; phylum Streptophyta; class Magnoliopsida; order Malpighiales; family Erythroxylaceae; genus Erythroxylum; species Erythroxylum citrifolium. Next base: position 47,476,238 of record JANKOE010000004.1, read on the forward strand.
TGGTCACTTCGATGACTGTCATGCAGCTACTAAAAAAAACTCTTTCAATAGGTGAAGATCCTTGGCATGGCATCTTTTGCCTAGTCTTTAGTGAACTTTTGGATGGTAAAATAAAGGAACTATGTGTATTTGCTGTCAACTGGTGATGGAACACTACAATCTTTACGCGGAACCTGGGTTTTAACTTGTTTTTGCATCTTTCATGCCAAACGCTCAAAAACTCGTTGATACTGTTTCTTGGTAACCAACATCATTTCTGCATGCAACTCGCAGACTTAGTTAGACGAGGACAACCGATTGTTTGATCTACTAGGCATGATTCTGTGCATTTCTCGTATTATTTCTGCGAATAATTTGTTGGAATTAACTTCGAACTTTATAGATAGATAAGGTGTTATGAATCATAACCATAGTATGTAACAGACAAAAAGGAGAGTGACACTGAAGAACGAAGAGGGAGAGTCAGGAGCAAGAAAGCGACGTCGAAGTGCAGCATCTATAACGGTTATAACTTATAACAAACCAACCATGAATGAAACACGTTGTCATCGTATGAGTCCTATGACTGATTAATAGCCGTTGTAACAATTGTAGCAGGCAATGAAAAATTTTGAAGCAAATTTGCTTCTCTCTCTTCCTCTCTCTGTGTTCGTTCACTATCTCTAATCATCTTTTCTAAAATTATCTTGATAGCTAGTATCAGAGCAGATGACCCTTTTGCGGTAAAGAACACAAAAGAATTGAGGTACGTTGTTTAGAAGGAGGAATGAAGAATTGCTGGAAGCACAAATGAGAAATGAAAAAGAGATCAATGACATTAAATCCATGTTCCAACAACTCTTGCAAGAGATGGAAAAGGAGTCATCGAAGTTACTACATAAGACTTCGGAGATAATGGGAACCAGTGGCGAATTCAGAATTTTTTTTGAGTGGAGGCAAAATTTTAATAGAAAATAATTTTCATTTTTAATGGGGGCAAAAATTTAATGGAGCATTTTTTTTGTGGGGACAAAACTTAAAATAATAATTTTTTTGCATAAAATTTGTTGGAGGCTGTGGAGGCAAGTGCCTCCACTGTAGCTCCGTCCCTGATAGAAATTATACAATTTCGAAAAGATTAGCAAAATAGACTTTCCTAAATTTGAAGGATAGGGGTGAAGAGATGGATCTATCTATGCGAACAATTTTTGCAATTTACTACACACTAAAGGAACTAAAAATTTGAGTGATGTCGCTACACTTGAAGTAGTGCAAGAGTGATACTAGCTGATGACCAAGAACAAAAGTGGAGGAGAGGCTCTAAGATGAGAAGAATTTCTAGCAGCACTGAGACAGAAATAAAACGAATAAACCTTTGAAGACCCAATAGGTGACCTGAAGGAATTGAAATAGGAAGGATTGGTGCTAGAATACTGTGCTCAGTTCGAAAAATATTCAAACAAATTGACACTTCCAAAAACCTATTTGATAAGGTATTTCCTAGAGGGTATTAACCCAGAGATGGAGCTCATGGTCAAGATGATGGATCCCCAAACACTTCGTGATAAGTGCATATTTGTCTAATATTTATGTTTTAATTATTCCTTTTTATTCCTCTTATTGATTTAATTTTTGGGACTTAATTTGATTTAATATTTCCTTGTACGGAATTATAATATTCGCATGATGTGGGAAATTAAGAGGAAAACAACAACTAATTTAGGCAACAGTGGGCTAAGGGTTTGGAAACGTTGAAGCACACACAAGTCGACTTACACACCACACAAGTCGACTTACAATGCACAAGTCGACTTATCGAAGAGCGGAGATGAAGTTTTTATGAAAAACGTTGTTACAAGTCGACTTAC
>JANKOE010000004.1:47489606-47504993 GCA_026284465.1 Erythroxylum citrifolium
ATCACATTATAATTTCTAATTGCATAATAATTATTCCAGGGATTTTATCTTTATGATTAATAATTAAATAATTAAAATGCACAAAAATAAAGAATACCTTTTATTTAATAAAACAAATTTTATACAATTAAAAGTACAACCAAAATTGACTGTAAGGGCATAAACTAACAATCGGTATCAGAGCTACCAAAAGTTCCTGGTCTTAATGCTGTCGATGCAGACCCGATTGCTCAAGTTCAGAATGTGCACAATGAAGTCAAACATAAGTTGGAGGAGGCTAATGCCAGATATAAGCGAGGTGCTGATAGACATTGCAGGAAGCAAGTCTTCTCAGTTGGTGATGATGTGATGGTGTTTTTGCGAACAGAACGACTCCCTGCTGGTAGTTACAACAAATTGCAGCCCAAGAAATATGGTCCTTAAAAGGTTCTTAAGAAAATCAATGACAACGGCTATGTAGTGGATCTATCGCCTATCATGGGTATCTTGAAGACGTTTAATGTTGCTGATATATATCCTTTTCATTGTTCCAGTGATCCTATGAATGCAATCGAACACTTGAGGGTGAGTTTTTCTTAAGTGGGGGATTGACGTGGCATCCGTAGTTGATGCAGTTTTGGCTCATAAAGGGACTTTTAGTTTTTTTTGGGGGGCCACGAACAATTTGAGAAAGAAACTCTATTTGTAATTTTGGATTTCTTCTCTCTAGTGTGAGACGGGAGATTTCTTTGCTAATTTAAGCTTTACGCTGCATCATTATGAAATTTTAAGGTGATGGGTAAGTCCAAAAAGTATAATTAAAACACTCATGAGTCTTGAAAACTGCTTTGGGGATGTTTGGAGAGTATATCCTAATTTGATAATACCCTGACTGCAAACTTCAACTTAGAAGATCAAGTTGGCTCATTTATTTTGTCTTACAGCTTTTCCGTTACTGGAATTAAGAATTTGTCTTTAATAGTGTATCTGTTATGCTCCTTATAATTAATACATAGTCTCCAAAAATTATCTTTTTTCTTCACCGGGACTAACCGTAGAAGAAACGACGTTGTTATTATGTTGTATGATTGATTGCTTTAATAGATCTTTTACTAGTTCTTCAATTATGATCTGCTGTTGACTAGCATATCTGTATGGGCAAACATTCATGATTTATGTTCCCTCTTTCAGCAAAGTTCTATGGTCATGGCTCCTTTACGGGGGGGGTAAGTTAGTAGGTTCTGCAAAAGAAAGCCAAACTCAGCAAGCAGAGCTCAAATGTTTCAGCTCACCTTTTGAAGATTCTTCAATAGGTAGCTCCTATAATTGGTGATTTGGTGAGTACTTCAACTAGAGCATAAATAGCTGATTGTTGTTCTCAGGTTTCGCTAGCATTTTCTTGATTTAGAGTTCACCACTTAGCTTTCGTTGACAGGACCTTTGTTTATAAAATACGTGTTGGTCATTCCAATAGAACAACACTGTTTAGTTTTTTGAAATAGCGTATGATGTCTTCAAAAGTGGATCATTATTATAAGTACTAAATCATAACTTCCCAAGAGTAAAGCAGAGTATCAATAATAAACTGAATCCCTTGTGATCCTCCACTCATTGTCATCTTGATATCATCAATCTTAACACAATTATTAGCATTCTTAGCTGATATGCTCGGAGAAGGAAAAGTCCGCCAGAAGTAGTTGGTTTATTGGGAGGAACTAATGGTTGAATTGGTGGAATGATTGATGTTTTAAGTGGTCTCAATCTATTTCAAGTATAGCAGGCAGATGTCATGGCTTCTTACTTCCTAGCTAGGACATAGGCATGTTGTAAGTTATTGAAAGACCGCGCAATATTCTTTGGTTGAATCTTCAACCGTTGTGTCAGCATCAGTATACATTCTCCCCAGCTCATCTCTACACATATCATTCGATACCTCATATACGTTGGCGCCATTTTCCCCCAATACCCTCCACGTGAACAACTATTTTCATCTACACTACGTTTACAGGTGCATGCGATCGATCTCAAAGAACTGCTCAACTCTATAAATTCAGTTGTGCACGTTATCATCTTCAAATGGAGAAAATTCCACTTTGTCAAATCTTATTGGTGCTTTTGATTGAAGCTTGATTTACCATACCCTGCCCCCGTATCCAAACAGTTTTTAGTTGGAGATTCCAAGATTGAAGTTGAGATTGTGCCTTATATAAATGAACATCTGTTGCTGATAACTCCGTCATTTTGCATTTTCCGCATCTGCTAATTCAGTGATTCCTCCACACGTCTCAATCATTGCCGACGCGTTCCTTCAGCCATAATGCTTATTTCTCTCCTGTTTAGCTAGATATCCTTTGAGTCCAATCCAATCCAGAGGTGTCAAGATCCATATACTTACGAACAGATAATTAGAAGATGAAAGAAAGGAGAGAAAGTTCAGAAGAGAGTGAAAGATCAAGTTTCACGATTTCATTCTGTCTGCTGAAAAAGGGGTTTTTACAGGTAATATAACCGTTGGGCAACCATAACAAACAATTGCGGATTGCCCAGCAATCAACAGCAGCCTCATGCCACTAGTATCCTGGTTATTCATAACAGGAACATCTAAAAGAAACAACAATGTTTGATGATTTATTTTACAGGGTCTTCTTCTTCATGCTCCCCAGCTATGGAAAAGGATACTGAATCTTGAGAAAGATTTTTTATCTCGATTCTGATGAAAATTAGTATGAACTTGCCAAAGATTGCGTCTTACCAAAAGGCTGGTGATGCTTCAACTTCTTTAACAATTACAGATCGCGCTATGAGGCTAGCACATATATGTACTCAATCCAGCTCCTATATGGGCATTATAACCATTGCTGACATAATGTAAGCTCAAGGGCATAGAGACAAATCTCCATATTTTGAACTCAACATTCCTTTCAAAATATAACACAGCATAAATGCCAACCATGTTGAATTCCACCTCTCCGAATCGTTTTTATCAATCTAATAGAAAAGAGGCATAACTTGCAAGCATCGCGAGCCAGTTTGCTTTTCATAGCCTTTTACAATAGCACCAACCAATTCTAGTGATCATCTTCATCTGGACCAGGGCAGTTGGATAAAAGCGCTTCCATTGACTCGTACTGAAACAAGTACAATTTACATGCTCGCCGATTAGAATGAAACTAGGATTTGGTGTCATGCAAGCGTTATTTCATATGAGTGCTTAGATCTTATGTTCATGGAAGCACGTACTTCAAGATTAGTGAAATTAGCTAGAGCAATCGATAATAACAAGAAAACTTACCTGAAAACCACAGAACAGGCAATATTGATACTCATCCCTTAATTTCATCAATATTTCTTGCAAATCCTGAAACAATAAATGATTGATTATGATGACAACATTCAATGAAAAAGGTTTATCATAACAAAGAAGAAAAATATAAGTAAATTGAAAAAAAAAAAGATAAACCAAACGATTATCTAAATCCAGTATAATCTTAGCATTGGCTAGTGGGTTTTATTACGTATATATTATGTTCTACACATGCTTATAAATCTGACATAGACATAGATACCCGGTTCAAATGCAGACTGTAAATATTCATGCAACTTTGTCAAGGCACATAACGTACAAACAAAAGAAGACATCTAAGACACCTGAAACTATCTCTCTGAACAGAGACTAAAGAAACCCTTGGTAGGCAAAATAGAAGAAAATGTTTACATAAAAACATCTAAAAATGATAAAAGAGAAATCTCAAAACAAAAATGTAAAGAATAATAACACATCCATTTTAAGGCATCTTTTCCTCAACCAAAAGAAACTCCATCATGTTAGAATGCATAGGATTTGAGCAGAAATATTTCACATGGATTGCACTATCGCAGTGGCACATGAAAACTCTGATATAGATTTAGGAGTTTACTAATGTAGCCTTTCACACCCCAACCCCACTAGTTTGTAATCAGGGTGTGGTCAAAATAAAAATAAAACCACTCTTTAAAAATACAAACCCTCCTTCATTATAGATAATTATGTAATTATGACAAAAGAGAAGGTTTGGGTTGGAGAAAATATCTAGCGATGATGTGGAAATTTATGGATGAATATAAAAGCTTGTGGAAGAAACTTGTAGATAAGGATGAGCTAATTGATGTGGCCAAATTATGGAAGTTTGTAGATAAATTATAAGATTATGGATAAACTTGAAATACTCGATAAAGAAGTATGACATGTGGGTGAAGTTTAAGCATGACATGTGTCAAAGAAGTGCCAAATTGTAATTGAAGTTGTTTAGCATGTCTATATAAATGTGTTCTTGTAATCATTTATATGCATGAGAAAAAAATAGAGAGTATTTGAAAAAGAAGTGTTTTGAGAGCCGTAGCTCTTTGTGAGAAAGAAATATTAAGAGGAAAAGTGCAGTAGCACTTAAAGAGAAATATTTGTATCTTGTGTTGTGTGTGTCTTTTGTACTCATAAACTTTGTTATCAATACAAATACATATATTGTGAAAGTTTTTTTATATGAAGCCCATCAAAGCTTCCAACAACCACTTGGTATTCACAACACTGAATCTGTCAAGCTCACTATAAAGAACAGTTTCTAAATCTAGAAACAAGAGACTTTGAAGCATAAGCCTTAACTGTAACTGAAATCAGTCAGAAAAGAGGATTGCCCAAAATCACAGAGGTCATAATACAGGAAATTTGATTGAAGGCATCCACCTTCCTTCTGCCCAAATTCTTATTTTGTAGTACTATCCCAACTTTGTCAAGTTAGTCTCACCTCCATCATATCCAAATGTGGCGAATCTTATTTTCTCCAAAAGTTATATTACTATCCAATTCTGATAATGAAATAATAACATATTGAACCACAAAAACGATAACAAAGTCCTATGCCCAATGTGAATACAATTCATTAGGCACATTTGTAACCAGTTTGCCAACTATTATTTTGGATGCAAAATAAAAATCCTAAATATTTTTCTAAAACGCCTTTCTTTACACTGGACCCTAGGATGACCTCCGGCATTCGAATTTGAGCATGTTCCTCTATTTTGCACAAAGAATGAAAAGCCTTAAAAGTGAAAAAAGAATGTTCAATAATATGTTACCTCTTCTGTTATTTCCTCTTCTTCCTCTTCCTCTTCTTCCCCCTCCTCATCCTCATTTTTCTTTGGCTGCACAACTTCTTTGTTTTCCAGTTGATCAAGAGTTGCTTTTGCTTTCCTGAAATTTACCACAACTCTTCGGATTCGCCATTGTGACTTTTGCCAAGATCCGAACTCTGCCATCAATTCCTCTTCCTTTCTTTTCTTTCTCTCCATCTCAAACTCCTCTCTTTTCCTCTTTTCCTTATATGGGTCTTCACGCCCAATTCCAACACGTGTTCGTCGAATTTCAATCCCCACAGGATTAGATCTGCCCGAACCTTCCTTTCCAAGAGCTGAACCGGGAGTATAACCCATCTGCTTCAGCAATTTAAACCCAATGTTGGATTGTGGTATTGGAGCCTCTATTTTGGCTAAGGTTTGCTCGTCCTCTTCTTGTTGCTTTCTCTCCCTTTCAAGCTTACGCTGCTCTTGCCAGCTGAGTTTTGACTTCTTTTTTGATGATTGAGAAATTGGATTTTTGTCTTTAGTACTCTGCAGACATATTTCAAAATGAGATCAAACACCACGAAGTCCGATGAAGTTCAAGCTAATAACAACCTTGAGGAGACAGCTTCAAGAAGTATAAACATGTCCCAGTTTTACGTGAAAAACCATAATGATCCACAAACAATTCATCTAATAATAAGAAAACAAGAACTGATATCTAGTCCTTGAAGAAAGAAACATTGAAAGTGGAAAAAAAAAAAGACGAAAAGTTGCAACCACCTTAATAAACCTGCTTCGCGTTTCCTGAGCTACAAATTAAACAAGTTCCAAGTTTCACACCCACTTAATTCTTCTCTTGTTCTTTTTCTGGGTAATGTTTAAATACACTTGACACCAACTTCATTCCAACCGGTATATTACCATCAAATTCGAATGCTCTGACAAAATAGCCAGCAACTTAGGGTTAAATATTCATGTTTTGGGTAGCAAACCAAATTCAAATCCCAACATGTAAAATCTTTTAAGCTAAAAAAATTACAAAAATGTAAATAATTCCCAGAACTAACTTTCTTTAGTGTATGAAGTATTGAAGACACTACAAAAATTCAGAATAGATAATACAAAGAACCCAAAGCACAGACTTTTATAGACGAAAACTTAGACGCGTTAGAGGCTTCAGGTGGAATGAAGTGAGAGAGATCCCCCATGTAATCTTCTTCCTCCTCTCCTCGATTTCCTTGTCGTTCGCTAGTTGATTCAGCCATCGCCCTCTCTGCTACTCTTCTTCACACGATCACACGTACGCAGTGAGGGAGAAGAAATGGCCCAAAAGACCTGAAAGGAACCTCAACTAAAATGGACCTTTTGATTTAGATCCAAACGATTAACAAATAGTATTTTGACACGTGTAACCACCGACTATAACCGTCATTAGCTGACGTGGAATTCTGATGGCGCGCTTTACACCTCTATTCTCTCTGCTTTCTTCCCTTTGGTTTCAGGAAAACAAACACCAACTAGCATAGAAACTGTTTTTCCTTGCTCCAGACTTGCATTTCTTAAAGCGTGAGGAGACTCGAAGCTTTCAATTCTTCTCTTTCTCTTTCTTCTTGGTTCCTTTCCTTTTTCCTTACTTTCTTGACCACCGAACAGACTCCTCCGACTGCATTCATTGTTTTTCTTTGCGTAACTGTTCTCTTCGAGAGTTAAGTAACCGAACTTTCTCTGGCTTTCCAGGAAAGGAGGTGAACGAATATAGAGTCAACTTATAATGGAGAAGCAGAGCTTCTTTTGGTGTTGCACTGTTCTTGTGTTCTTGGTGGTCCTGGTAATGCAAACTTGGGGTCTTACGGATCCCTACGATGGTAATTTCTGCATACATTTAACTTGTTTGTAGTCCTTGTGATTCGTACGGTGGTTTTGAGTCAATTTTTATGAATAAGACTCTGTGGTTCAAAAAAATCAAGAAGAATGAAACTAAAGATGAAGAGTAAGTGAACAAACAACAGCAATGATTTGTTTCAAATTGACTATATTTTCTGACGAGTAGTGCTTATAGACCAAATATAGTTGACTTTCTTGTTTCGTTTGTTTGATCGATTATTGATGGTATTTCCAAAAAACCAAAAAAAAAAAAATACGCAGTCGTAGCCCTTCAAGATCTATATAGGGCACTGAACAACCCACCACAGCTCAACGGGTGGAGATTAGGTGGAGTCGATCCATGTCTGGAATCATGGACTGGAGTGCTATGTTCCGGATCATCTGTAACACACATGTAGTGCACATTAGCCCTTTTCAATCAAGATGACAAGTAGACTAGAATATGACACTAACTTTTTCTCCCACCTTAATGTAGTAAACTTCATGAACTAAACATCAGTGGATACCTCGGAACCCAGCTTCATTATCTGCGTAATTTGAGGCAACTGTAAGTGAATTTTTTCATATTAACCGATTCATCAAATCTCTGGAGTCACTTTGATTCTTACATTTGAATTATTGTCTCAGGGACATGAGCTCTAACTACATTCTGGGAGCAATTCCGTATGGTCTGCCGCCCAATGCCACACATATGTATGTTATTGAACTTCCATATTCTTTCTCGTAGATGCTTAAATGATGTTTCTTGACCAATCTCTGTTAACAAGAGCATTTCTTAAGGCACGTTAATATTAAACCGTGCTTTCTTTATCTGTGTTCATATTTAATTCCTCACAAATGCAGAAATTTGGCTTGCAACAACTTGAGCCGAAATATTCCCCATTCTCTACCAAGCATCAAATTTCTGCAACACCTGTAAGTAATTAGGACGCTTATTCAAATTGCATTATCTTCCGAGGGCTTTGTTTTTAAGTTTTCAAGCGTACTATCTGGTTGGTATTCTGCAGGAATCTAAGCCACAACCACTTATCCGGACCTGTTGGCAATGTTTTCACTGGCCTACAGAATCTTAAAGAGATGTATACTCTTCTGTGCTTTTTAATTTACCATTTGTATTTTTAGCGATGCTTGACAGTACTGTTTGTTTCTGCTGCAAAATTGTAGTGGTAAGAACTTATAGATGTGTCAATCTGATGTATGAAAAATGTTGTGTCAAATGCAAATGGCAGAATCTTAAACTTTTTTATTGTATCCCTAAAGCAAATAATTTTCAGTTAAAGATATAGTCTAACCCAGTGACTTCAACTATGAGCATTCTTTGGGAGACTGGTTTTATTTTATTTTATTTTTTAAGTAATGAGATTAGTGTATTGCAAGACTCAAGAATATACAATTCCTGTAAGGGTCTGGATAAACAAACTGTAAAAAAAGGTACAGAATTACAACGAATTCTCTGATTGAGGAGTCAAAAGTAATTCAAAAGACCAGATGTGCTCAGTTGATCCGTAATCCTTGTTGTGAGGGCTCAATGAAAGGAGAGGGTGCAATGTCATGCGTTTTATTTTAAATTTTGTTCGTCCCAAAGTAAGTGAAAAACAATTTAATAACAGGATGACCTTCATGATATGTAGTTTCTCAAGCATTTCAACCCATCCTATACTTTCAATTGCCTGCTAGGTGTAATTTTATTAGTTTTCATAATAATTCATGGATTACTTTGTAAGCATGATTATTAGCTCACAAAAGTCTCAATCTCAGGGATTTGTCGTATAATAACTTCGATGGAGATCTACCAAGTTCGTTTGGATCTTTGACAAATCTTACTGGATTGTGAGTTTGATACTTCTTTCTCCACTATGCCTGGTAAATTACATTTTGTTTTCATTTGGATTGTGTAGGATAAAATATGTCTACTGGCCATATTCACAGGTTCTTGCAGAACAACCAGTTTACAGGATCAGTTGTATACCTGGCTAATCTTCCCCTAACCGACCTGTCAGTAGCTCTCCTCTTTTCATCTTAGTCCTTTTTTTGTCTCCATGTAAAAATTTTAAAATGTCACTTGATCCTGTTCTTACACAATTTCATTTCAGAAACATCCGAAATAATTCTTTTAGTGGTGTAGTTCCAACCCAATTTCAGGCAATAACAAACTTGTGGTAAGTGATCAAAAGGTCGCTGTTTTTCTTAGTTTCAATGAACAGTAATAGGTTAATAACTACAAACCTTTGCGTTGGATGTTCTCTCAACTTATTAGGATTGCCGGGAATAAGTTCCATAGAGTGGCAAACTATCCTCCCTGGAATTTTCCCCTGGAAAAAGAGCCAACTGCAAAAAATTATAGTGGCCCTCCGACAACAGAGGTTACTGCCATTGAGGACTATTCCTCTCTTAAAAGGCACAAGAAGAAAGGGTTTGCCCCTGGAGGAGTTGCTTGTATAGTGGGCGTGGCAACACTGATTACAACATTTTGTGCAATCTATTTTGCTTTTCATGTTAAGAAATTCCTTTTTTTTCCACTCCGCAGGGCCAGGGGTGAGAATCATTTCTTGTCATACTATTAGATCTTGAATTGGCAACTAAATGAGCAGTACGTGCTCCACAGTTATAACATAGAACTTTTCCATAGATTATTACCGCCTGAACATTTCAACTCTTATTATCAGTGCCCATGTCCAGATTATGCAGATATCTACGTTTACCTTTTCAACTAGTCACAGTTTGGAATTCCATCATTCGAATAAATATGTTAAATTTCAATTTAATCAAGTGATTTACTGCAGAGGAACTGTTGTTATTTTTTCTGTCACCAACAGTGTTATTTTTTATGAAGAGAATCAAGCATTGTCATATTACTAATTCTTACCCATTTTTCTTTTTCTCCTTCATTCTTTGTTTTTATGGTTATAGGATGTTCTCCAAGAGCATCTGAAGCAAGTCCACATCTGTTACCTCTCAAATCTCAACCCATTCTCGGGGAGAGCAATGTAGCATCCGGTGGCCCTATCAGGACAGATAAAGTGCCTGCAAGAAGAAGTTCTGTCAACAATTACAAAGCTCCAGTTTGTGCAACAATGTATACTGTTGCCGAGCTTCAATTAGCAACAAATAGCTTCAGTGAAGAGAATCTTCTTGGAGAAGGATCTCTTGGTTCTGTTTACAAAGCTGAGTTCCCGGATGGCAAAGTATCTCCTGGATCCTACTTTATCGATTGTGATTTGCATGAATTCGTGGAAATTAATCAGATGTTAAGAGCTCTTTTACTGGATCCTCATTCTCTCTCTCTCTCTCTCAGCAGATATTAGCTGTGAAAAACATCAACACAGTTTCATTGTCTTTATACGAAGAAGAACAATTTCTGGATGTGATTTGGACACTATCCAGACTGAGGCACCCAAACATAATACCACTAAAGGGGTATTGTGTAGAACATGGAGAACATCTACTTGTGTACGAGTATATCAAAAATTTGCCTCTCGATGCTGTTCTGCATGGTAAAGGACATAAGCCCTTGTCATGGATCAGCCGGCTGAATATTGCACTAGGGGTTGCTACGGGTTTGGAGTAAGTATATCATGTTTAGTTCCCCTCAACAATTCCATTAATTCCCATAGTATCGACAGACTAATATAATAAGGAGGTATTTGCCGCTTTTGTCTTTAAGGCAGAGAATCAGGAGACAATTAGGTGACAAGGTTGTCTGTTGTATCTCTTCTATTGTAGCGATGATGCGTTCTTGAAATTTTTTTTTCAGCTATTTGCATTCAAGATTCTCACCTCCTGTTGCTCATGGAAATATAAAGGCGGCCAACATCTTACTGGACAAAGAATTTGTACCTCGTCTATGTGATTGTGGACTTTGGATTCTGAAGCCATTGACAAGCAACAGTGTCAAAATCAAGGTAATTTTCCGGACACTTTCCTTTTGGTGAGATGAATTGAAACCATAGTTGTTATATAGGCCAACAGTGCAACCAAAAGTTTATCTCTAATCCATGTGCTGTTCTTCCATAATGCTCTTTCCGATCGAGTTTGAAACGTGTGTAGAAAGATAAACAAAGAGTTGATATTTATTGTCTAAACATTGAAACAAACAGGCTTCTGAAATTGCTATCAGCAACTCTGGTTACGTAGCACCTGATCATGGGAATCCTGGAGCTGATAGTACAAAGGCTGACATTTATGCCTTTGGGGTACTGCTCTTGGAGCTGTTGACTGGAAGGAGACCTTTTGATAAGTAGGCTATACGTTTAACATATTAACAGACCTTGCTACGCATCATGTTTATTTTCAAAATGCTTAACATTTTTGTGCTACCACAGATCTAGACCTCAAGAGGAACAATCTTTGGTAAAATGGGCTTCTTCTAGGCTCCATGACAATGAGTCTTTAGCGGAGATGGTTGATCCAGAAATCAAAAGAACCCTCTCCAGCAAGGCTCTGTCCCGATTTGCAGATGTTGTCTCTCTTTGTGTTCAGGTAATGGCAATAATGTTCAGAGAGGATTTTGAGTCATTGCACTTAGTACTGATAGTAACTGTTTTCTTGTAACTTAAACAGCCGGAGAAATTTTTCCGACCACCGATGTCTGAAATTGTAGAATCTCTGACATATCTGCTGCAACTGTTCACCACTGCAAAAGGCAAGAGAGTTGAGCGCACTGAAATTGAACCCTTGGAAAGGTCTTTTTGTTCAACACACACACGCTTCATTGGCTCACCTACCCTGAGCCATGCCTCCTATTGATCTCAGAACTCGTTCTCACTAGAACAAAAAGTCACATTACCACAAAAACTTCAAGAATTGTTTTGTCAAATCTTAGAATACTGTTTTTTTAAAGACTAACAGTCACTAGTGTTGTACAGTTCAAGTCAATTCTGAAAGCTTTATGTCTATAGAAATTACGACACCTGATTCTTTTGAAGTAGTAAAGAGGAACATTTGCTGTTTACTGATTAATATGCTTATAGTTCCTTTCTTCCCGAAGAGAGAGAGGATGAAAAGGAAGATCTTAATAATGGTCAGTTGGGATTCTTGATTTGGGATCTATTCCCATTTTTAACATCGGAAGTGCATAGAAATATGATTGTCGAACATTTTAGTAAATTTTCATTTAGTGAAAATCATGATTACTTGAAATTTGACTGAATAATCACATCTAAATTTATTTTTGGTACCAAAAATTAAGAAGAGCAATTAATATGTAAATTAATGCATTAGAGCGTGGTCTCCTTCTCTCTAGCATAATTACTTTCCTACCCCTCCATCTTGGCTTTGAATTACCGTTTCTAGTAAGATTCTTCCGAGGGATTGCTCCTACTCTTCAACTGTGAGAGCCTTTGCTTCATGGGGAAACTCTCAGAGCTGAAACCCTTAGCTTCGCCGTCAGACAAGGATGGCTTTAAGATCTAGCAAGATGCAGGATGTGTGGATGTTCAGAAGCCCAAATTATCGTGGGATGACTTCCTTGCACTACCATGTAAGCTTCCTCGTACTTCCTCTTTGGAGAGCAAATTGTGGAGCTCTAGCAAGAAGCAACGGGCTGATACTTGTAATTTCCTCCTCCCTCCTGCTACAATTGAAGTTGCAGTAAACACAAAGTCAGACTCTTCTACTACAACTAAAGCATGGAGAAATATGGTGGAATCTAATTACATAGTCAAGGAGAATCTTAAACATTTCCAAAGTTCAAAGAATGATGGTTATTTGTTCCCTACAAAACTATTACAAGCCAGTGCTATGATCTGGTCCTCTTCACTAGTTCATTATTTGTTGGACAAACGTCTTGGTTTCTCTCAGGTGCAGTATTGGACGAACTTAAAATGGGGAAATCTGGGATTAGAGAAAAAGTTTCTGTATAAGGATGGTGTCTTCATTTTTATGTTTAACAAGGATGCATATCTATTGAGCATTATCCAACAGGGACTATGACACATTGGAGGACAACCTCTCCTACTTCAAAAATGGTACAGTGGTATGAGGCTAGATAGGAGTAACGTTAAATCTATTCCGATGTGGGTTAACTTTCATAATATTTCGTTAAAATATTAGACAATTGGACTTAGTTTCCTAGCAAACTCCCTAGGGAAACCTCTACACCTAGATGCTTGGACTGCCAAACTAGAGCGGATAAGTTATCCCAGAGTTGGTATAGAGATCATTATAGAGGAGGAACTCCCTGATATCTCCTCCAAATGATATTGAATAATTGGGAAACTTAATAAGATAGGAGACTCTCTCCCAATGGAGGTCTCGCAGTGAAGGAAGGTGTACAAGATGTGGATGGATTTGAAGCAAGTTCTAAACAGTCCAGAATCTCTTGAAATTGAATTCACAAATGTTGTCTCTACATCTAAAAGGAAGCCTAGAAGGAGGAAGGGTAAAACCAAGCTGGGAAGCACTCAACTTACTCTCTAATTTCCTTCTTAGTATGGAATGTTAGGAGACGTTATGATCCCCTTAAGCAACATTCAGTTAAAGATTTAATATTAGAGAAAAAAAAACCCTTTACACTAGGCTTCATAGAACCAAAAAAAAAAGGTTGAGAGAATGCATGAAGGATTAAGATTTTTGGGTGCTAGATGGCAGGATAATTTTGGCTTACAATTCTTCAAATGTTCACATTTGCAATGCTATGATGTCTAACCAATATATTCGTTCTGCATTTCTTTTTTTGGTGTTTTAGATCTTGTTGAAATTACTATTGTTTATGCAGCTAACTTCCCTTTCTAGAGAGTCAAGCTATGGGAAGACTTAAGGAGGATTCGTTAAAATATCCAAAGGCTTTGGATCTTAATGGGAGACTTCAATTGTATCCTCCACCTAAATGAAGCTGCAAGTACTAGAATAAATCTAAAGAACCTTACCAAGGTGCTAAGCTATATTGTTAATAAGAAGGGGGTGATTGATTTAAATTTTATAGGATAGCTCCACACTTGGTGCAATGGACAAAAAGGTGATTGGTTGATCAGGAAAAAGCTCGATAGAGCCATGCTGAACTATGAGTGGCTTAACAAGTTTCCTACTAGCTTTGCCAACTTTGGGTCTTCTATTTGCTCAAACTATTCTTCCTTTGAAATCACTCAATTAAATACTTGTTCTCCTCCTAAAGCCCCTTCTAGGTTTCTTAACTCTGTCTTCAAATTTGAAGGATTTGGAGAAATGGTAAGGAATAGTACAGTTTTTGGATGTAATAGTTTTCAATCAATGAGAAAGCTTCAAGTAATAGGAGATGGAGTTAAAGATCTTTAAAGGAAAGCTTGTCCAATTAAATACTGAGATTGACCTAAGATTAGCTAGGGAAATTCTCAAATTAGCTCAGGGATAATGTTATCAAGATTCTTACAATGCAAACTTAAATGGTATCGAAGCTTAAGCTCTAAGTCACCTCAAAACTTCAATTTTATAACTCCTTTCACAAACAAAGGGCAAGGGTCAATTGGCTTAAAGGTTGATGATAACTTTAAAATTTTCTTTAACTCAATATTGGCAAGAAGAATTATTAATAAGGTTTCAGCTTTAATGGATGTGGACAGATAATTATGCAAAGAACATGTGAGGACAGGGACTATTGCACTCAATTACTATAAGAACCTCCTAGAATAAAGCTCTAATAACTCATTTTCTATGGCTAGCCTTTCCTATTTCATTGATTCTCCTCTTGAACAGGTTGTTCAAGATCACTTATCCATGCCTTTCTCCAATCATGAAATCAAGAAAGCACTATTTAATTTTAATCCTAACAAATCTCTAGAGCCAGATGGGTATGATGTTTTCTTCTTCCAAATTTCCTAGGATCATATTAGTGAGTTGGTAATAGAAGCAGTCTAGGAATTCTTCTCTTCTAAGAAAATGCTAAGGAAACCCAATAGGACACATATTTTCCTTGTCCCAAGACGAAGAATCTAAATACAATGGCTGATTTTTCCTCTCGTATCATACCATAACACAATTTATATGGTTATTTCTAAGATTATGGCATGTAGATTAAAGGGAGCACTTATTCATGTAATCTGTACAACCTAGAGAAGTTTTATAACAAGAAAAACTTTAAGTGATAATATTATGCTGGTTTGAGAATTATTTAAGGATTATGACACCAAGGCTTCTTTACAAAGTTGTTCTATAAAAATTGACTTCTACAAGACCTTTGACCTTGTAGAATGGAGTTTTATTTTTAATGGGTCAAGGGCATTTGATTTTCTTGATACTTTTGTTGATGGATCAAGTTATGTATTACTACTACCTTCTGTAGTGTATTGGTGAATAGATCGTGTTAAGTCAAAATTGACTTTACGTATCAATTAATGTTTTGATGATAAACAAAGAAAAAGATAAATCAAAAGCAGAAGATCAAAAGCAGACGATCAAAAGCAGAAGATCAAAAGCAGACGATCAAAAGCAGACGATCAAAAGCAGAAGATCAAA
>JANKOE010000004.1:47741590-47752164 GCA_026284465.1 Erythroxylum citrifolium
CTCAAACACAATTCAATCTCCACAATTTAATCTATAACACAATACATATACAAAATACTCATTCTTTCCATTGTTCAAATGGTTTATTCCATGCTCTGAATGTAACACTTAAATGCCCCTTTTTGGGCTTAGTTTTTTGCCTGTAAACACTTAATACTCATATCCATAACTACACAAATCATACACAATAGGCACTATAATATTTCAGATAAATCATCACAATTCATCAATTTCATCTAATAAATTCTAATTTCAAAGAAAAAAGGTTCGAGGTCCAACATGAAGAGTAGTGTAGGCAACGATTTTTGTGTCGATTGAACAATTATGAGTGCAACAATTGTTCAAATCAATGTAGAGAAGCAAAGATAGGTACCAAAATAAGAAATAAACCAAGAAACAAAGAAAGACAAACAAAAAATATGACAAAACTCACCAAACCTGAGACCAATTTTTTTTGTCTATCCCAATCTACCCAAAATTCCAAGAATTAAACAAAAGATTCAAAGAAAACATTTCTTAATAGGTTCTTGAATGAAAGAAAGACAATTTAGATGAATCTTGAATGACAAGAACAAATCTTGAATGAAAGATCAAACAAAGATTCAAAGAATCACAATCTTGGATGTTTCTTTATCAATCTTGAAATTTCTTTTCTTTCTTGATAGGTTCTTGAATGAAAGAAAGGCAGTCTAGATGAATCTTAAATGATAAGAACAAATAATGAATGAAAGATCAAATAAAGATTCAAAGAATCACAATCTTGGATGTTTCTTGATCAATCTTAAAATTTCTTTTCTTTTCTTTCGACTGTTCACGTTTTTTTTTCTTTTTTCTTTAATTGATGATCAATAAAACAAAGAATCAATTAAAGAAATAAGAACATAAAGAACCAATAATGGCAGATTCCTTCCAAGCAATTAAACCCTAATTTTTTTGTGTGATTTTTTCTAAGGAATCAACAAAGAAAACAATGAAAGATACTTATAAGTTCAATAGAATTAAGTCAAAGCTCTGATACCAGCTGATACGGAAACTCTAAAAAATAAGGTTCTTGAAACCCCCTAATCCTATTGAATCAAAACCTCAATCTTTCTATTCTAAAAACATGCTAGTTCAAACCCCAATTATACGAAATTGAGACCTAAACCCAAAGAAAATAAAAGAATTGAATATGCCACAAGCGATTACCTTAATAAGTGACGCAATCCTTAATGTAACAACAAGAAGAACATGCCTTTCTTGAAGAGAATATTTCTGAATTTCATTAATCAACTAATCTGATGTTTACAAGGATAAGATAAGGTCTTATACCCTTGCCCATGTCCTAACCCTAAAAGGAATAAAAAAATAAACCTAATCCTAACTTATTTAGGAGTTTATAGCCCAATAATGCAATCTGATCCTAATCCACTTTGGATTGGGCTAAACTAACTTAAATAAGACCAAAATAACTTAAATAAACCTAGGGGGTGGGCCTAATGGAACACTCTACTTAGGCCCACCCAGCACTCTACTTAGGCCCACACGTTTGGTTGTCTAAAACTAGCTTAAAATAAACTAAGGCAAGTGACTTTTAATGAGTGCACATGCTTACAAATAAATATCCAACCCATAACAAGTCTTTTGGCCCTAATAAATAAAGGATAAATAACAAGCCTAATGTATTAAATTAAGCCCATAAAAATAATTGAACTTGTCTTGAAATTTGGCTAAGTATTAGCCCCTCCATACGCCCTCTCTAAAAGAATCATAAGCTTGACTACTACACTTGAATTCTCCATGGATGGTTCGGCCTTTTCATCAAGGTGAGATGTAATTTGACTTTGAACAAACCTTTGAAGTCCTTATTTAAGCCTTACTGCACATTGCCTTGTAATAGGTCCACTTGGTAAAGTAAGCTTGTCTTGGCGTATGACACCTTGACCTCCATTGGTGCCATGACTTCTTGTATAAGAGGATTAGGTTACTAAATATGAAAAAGTCATCAAGCTGATTAGGTAGAAGTAAGAGACTCTTAAAGACGACGAAGAGTAATTTCAATTAAAGAAGATAGTAGTAGCAACAACTTTTAAGGAAGTCTTTGATTAATACTTCCTAGACATCTCGCTGACACCTTCCATTGCTACATCACTAATTAATTATGAGGAGCTAATAAGAGTCTAGGGAGTCCCTGAAATACACATTGCAGCAAGAACTCGAATCCTTTATTGAAATTCAATGCAGTTTATTTCTAATAATGTTGTCCTATATTGGTTATGTGACCCAGTCGTCCTCCATTAGAGAATTTCTGTGCAAAACCGATTAAGTATTCTCCTCCTTTGAGAATTCCTGTAATAACCAAGTTGTTTACTTTACAAAACTAAGCCTTTTGTAAAATGCCAAGAGGAATATGAAGCAAAGGAAGAAAGCTAAAAATCTCCTAGCATGAATTTAAAAGCTAAAGAAAAAATTTGACTCCTTTTATGATTAGGCTATTGAACATGAAAGAGCCATCAAGCTAATTAGCCTAAAGTAAGAGAGTCTAAAGCAAGATAACAAGCAACTTAATTAGGAATTCAACAAGGTCAAGCAAATGGTTAAAGAGCTAGGAAAATCATTAATGCTACAAACGGAAATAATCGGCATTTGGAAAAAAACAAGTCTAATAGCTAAAAAAGATCAAGTTTCGTAGATTAAACAATGGGGTGAGATCTATTCTGTTATCTTGGATCAACTTTGAAATTTTTATGTCCTTTATTAATAGTATTATCCATGGGTTGACCTATTTGGTTTTGAATTTTATTTTCTTTAGAACAATAAATACTTGAACAATTATTTTAGTTTTGCTAATTTATAGGAGAAATTTATTCCTTTTCTTTTATACATGATTTAGTAGACATATAAAGTTTCAAATATTTTTCATTAATAAAACATTTATGATGTTTACCTTTTAAGCTAGATAGCTAACAAGTTACCTTCTAAAACCTTATAAATTCTAATTAGCCCTTTCCATATTAGGGGACCACTTTCCCCATTTTATGTCTTTTGTTTTAAGTGGAAAAATTACTTTCCATACCAAATCACCTTCTTAGAATTCCTAGTTATGAACTCCTTTATTATAAAACTTAGTTACCTTTCGCTTTTGTATAATCATGTTATTTAAATCCAAGAGATGAAGTTCATCTAGATTCTCTGATTCCATCATCATTGCATCAGAATACTCAAACATATTCAAAGCAGTATGCTTAGCCACTCTTAAAGATGGTATGATTATTTCCATAAGGAGAACAACATCATGGCCATAGATTAGAGTAAATGGATTGACCCTTGTAATCGTGCATTTAGAAATTCAATATACTTGTAAAGTCTTAGACAAAATCATATGCCAATATTTGGGATTCTCCTCAAACATCTTCTTCAGGATTTTAATTACTACTTTATTCAATGCTTCAGCTTGTGTATAAGCTTGAACGTAGTAAGGAGTCAAATTTAATAACTGTATGCTATAATCCATGGAAAAATCCTTAACTTCTTAACCAATAAACACAGTACTTTAGTCACTCGTTATTAATTGTAGAATTCCAAATTGATGAATAATTTTTTCTTTAATAAACTTTATTACATCAATTTGTTCAACTTCTTTCAAGGATTGAACCATCACCCATTTAGTAAAATAATTAGTTGCCAACAAAATAAGAATATTACCTTTAAAGGAAGGTGGGTACTTTTTTTTTTAATAAGGTCAATGGCCTAACCCCTAAATGGCTATGGATTAATTATATAGTGCAGCTCAGAGGCAAGAATTCGTTGTATTCTTCTATACCTTTGGCATTATTTGCAACCTTTTGTATAGGATATACAATCCTTTAATATTAATGGCTAAGATTAACCAATGCACTTAATGAGCCATCTCATCTTAATTACAAACTGATGAGCTCCACACATCCCCTCATGAACTTGCTTCACTACTATTAACACCTCTGGAATATCCAAACATTTTAAAAGAAGTCCACCATTGCATTGCAATTTAGTTCTATAAAGCACCTTGTTATTGAGGTTCTTCTAATAGATTCTAATCTCATCCCTCTAATCATAAATGAATTTTTTTTATCAATGTTAAAATTTCTAAGGAAATTTCCTTTTTATAAATGGATGGATGAGACTTTCATTTTATAATAACACATTTATGAATGAGCTTCTTAGACAACATTAACCTAGAAACAATTTGAGAAAGTAAGTTCGCCACCTAATTCTCGTCTCAAAGAATATGTTAAAATATACCTTATCAAAAAAATTCCAATAATTGAACAACGATAACATTATACACCTATATTCTCCAATTACTTGTTGTAATACTAGCTAAGAATTTCCCTTAATGAGGACTTTACCAAGATCTACCAAAAGTTGCAACCTAGTTATTAGGCGCTCAAATTCAGCTTGATTATTAGTGCATGAGAAGTCCATCTTAATAGAAAGAAGAGTTTATGTTCCATTTGGTGAAGTAACGACTATCCTGATGCTAGCTGACTTCTCTGTGCTATAACCATCTAATTTCATCTTCCAAGGCTTCCTTCATAAGTAAACACTAAATGCTCCACATCCTCTTGAATTTCTATCTTTAGGTGGCTTGCTAAGAAATCAACCAACACTTGACCCTTTCACTGACCTCTAAAGATATTAAAATAGGTTAAATTTTGAAAATGTCATAAGCCACTTTCTAATGTTCCCCAAAATGGTTAGTTTATTCATCATATATTCATTAAATCAATTTATGAAACTACACAAACCCAATTTTGAAGAAAATAATGTTCTAATTTTGAGCAGGAAAATAGAACACTAAACATAATTTCATAATAAGGGCATGCTTCCTTTCTATTAGCATTAGAATTTTACTTAAATAATAATATCTTATTCGTGACATGTCTCATTATTTTGGGCTAGTAAGCGCCCAATAAATTTCTTTACAGCAGAAATATATAACTTTAAAGTTATTCCCTTCCAAGATGGCATCAAAACTAGAGGCTTAGTCAGATATTCTTTGATCTTATCAAATGCCACCTAATGTCTTTCTTCCCAATGGAATTCCTTAAAAATTTTCAACTTAAAAAGATCTGAGAATTATTTTATTCTATTGTCAAAATTAACAATAAACCTTTTGATATAATTTACTTAGCCTAAAAACCTTTGAATTTTTATCTTATTTTAAGGTGGCTTTGCTTCAAGAATTGCCTTTTCCTTATTTTTTTTCTAATTCAATTCCTCTTTGTTAGACCAAGAAACCTATAAAGTTTTTTGCTTTTACTTCAAAAGCTCACTTCAAAGGATTCAACTTCAACTTATGCATTCTTATCCTTTTGAAAGCTTCACTTAAATTCTAGATATGGTCCATATTGGACTTAACAATAATATCATCTATATAATCTTCTAAAGTACGACCTAATGTATCGTGAAAGATAAGATTTATAGCCCTTTAATAAGTGACTTCCACATTCTTTAAAACAAAGGCATCATAATCCATTCAAATGTTCTTATTGATCTAAGACATCTGAAGGTCATTTTAAAAGATGAGAATCTAAACAAATTTGATTATAACTAGAACATCAATCTATAAAAGGAAACAGCGAATGTTTAGTCATTGCAACAATTAAAGAATCAGTAATCAACATCATATATATCTTTGAGAGTGGTTCCATTCAAATCTCTAAAGTCAACATCGATTCTTAACTTGCCATTTTTCTTTACCATAGGTACAATATTTCCTAGCCACTTAGTATATCTAGTCGGTCTTATAAATCCAACCTTGCATAAATTTGTTATCTCTTTGTTAATTTTAATTCAACTTCTTTGGACCAACTTCTAAGAGGTCAACAGTAAGGACAAAACTTAGGGTTTAAAGGAAGGTTATTTTCTACCAAATTTCTACGTAATCCTATTATTTCTATATAATTTCAGGAAAAAAACAATCTTTATATTTCTTCCATAATCCTAGGAAAATCAACCTCTTCACCTTCTCACAAAAGCAAAAGTTAATGAAGAGATGAAAGAATACATAAATTGGAATGGACCTATCTATTTCCAACAAAACTTGATAATTTGCATGTGTGTCCACAATAAAGAAAACCATCAATAAAGACTCCCCCCTATTGTGACAATTGTAGGAAAAACTCATCATGCCTTAATAGTCTCTCTAGTAAATGTGGCAACAGAAACCTTCATCAGGATCAAATTTGCATCATCTTTGCCCAAGACTTCCATCATTTTGGTCGATATAATATTTACAATTGACCTATTATCAACTAAAAATCTTGATGTTGATCTTCCATTAATATAGGCTTTAATATAAGAAAGTTTTATTTGTTGAGCCATATGATCATTTAGTTTCTCTATAACTACCTTCTCAGGTAAGGGCTCCAATTTCTTCTAAGAAGTTTTTCTATAAAAGGTAGGAAGCTTCATAGGAAGAACTACACATGGAAACAAGATAAGAATTTATCCTACTATGAAGAATTCATTAGGACTTTCATCTTCGCTCTTAGATTGGGATGACTTTAGATGTAATTTGGGATTTCGTCGTTCCTTTCTTTCATTATACCCTTCATCAATAGCTTTTACACGTTCTTTATTGTTCTTTGGGTATG
Organism: Erythroxylum citrifolium; assembly: GCA_026284465.1. Classification (NCBI taxonomy): domain Eukaryota; kingdom Viridiplantae; phylum Streptophyta; class Magnoliopsida; order Malpighiales; family Erythroxylaceae; genus Erythroxylum; species Erythroxylum citrifolium. The sequence continues at coordinate 47,748,208 of JANKOE010000004.1, forward strand.
AAGTACTTTCCTTAGAAGGAATGGGTCTTGTTAAAGGAGACTTCTTTATGATGAGCTTTTTTTTTCTCAAAAGGTGATGGTTTGTTACCTTAGAACCTGGCAATAACTCTCTACAATTGAAATCTTCTCTTTGGAGTTTTGGTCAATGATATTTGATTCTTAGGATGCCTCACTCGATGCCATTGATAATATATAGGCACCTGAGGCGATACTACAAATCGAGGTTACTTATGCTGAGTGCTTAAAATTTAAGCATCAAAACCTTGCTTGAAAATATAAGTGAACTCTATCACGTGATTTTGTCATGCAATCTCTACTGTTTATTGGATTCTAGGAGTATGTTGATTCTCATTCTTAAAATTAACATTCAAACTATAATTAGGAGCAAACATTAGCACCTAAATTCATGGTTGACGTTAAATATCTTCTATGATCTTCAACTTCCTTTTTAACATCCAACAAAATCTGTAAATTAAACTCAATTGCATTAATAGTTCAACCGGTGGAAATGGATCTTCATTTATCAACTTGGTTTGATCAACTTCAGCAAACAATAGAATTCCGTTGTTGTCCTAAACTTGAATAACATTCTTGAATCTCTAGTATGAATACGTAAGGTGATTTCATGTGTTACGATACTTATAGTAGTTCCCCCCTTACATCTCTTCATTTGTGAGAATCTTATGTTCTAACAATAAAGTAATAAAATTATCCTACAACAACAAATAAAAAAATTCTTTTAGTTTGGAGATATAAAAACTGTATTTCATATAAGTAGTTGGTGCTTGTGCTTTCCTTTTTGCTTCGAGTGATTTCTGTTCTAGTTCATAATAAAAACAAGTTCTAGGGATATTAACCTTAGCCACTGCTAAAATCATATAAAATTATTTCCAAAAAATAAGTACCAAATGAACCCTTTTTTTGTTCTTCTTCCCTAAAAAGCTTTTTGTACTTAGCACTGTTGTTAGCAATTCATAAAATCATGAAATTTCATACCTTGAATTTTTCCCTCAAAGTTCAACATCGAGGCGGCCCCTCTAAGCCAACTTCATATATTCAGTCGTTGGGAATGTAATCCAGTATTGACTTCTTATTCTCCTAAATTGAATGAAGAACATATCTGTATTTTTACCACTTTTTTAATAATATTCGGTTATACTAATTTCAAGTTTAGTTTGGAAAAATAGAGTATGAAACAAATTTTCCATTTCTGTCTATGAAAGGGCATAATTCCTGGGCAATAAATATATCAAATAAAAAGATGTATATGTCAAAGAATTTGGAAACAACCTAAGCTTAAAATTCTTAAGTTTTTGTAATTAGCCAATTCACTACCCATTGAATAGTGAACATGGCAATGGAATTGATAGTTAATTGGTCACCTTCACCATAAAACAAAGAAAACTCATGAATTTTGTAACTACAAGGATAAATATTTTCGTAGTTAATGTGCTCTGGATAAAGCTTATGGAATTCTGGGTAGCTAATCTATCTTAAGACAAACCTATATAGTTTTTGAACATCTTCTCTAACAATTTCCATATCAATTTAAAGCTTATTTGAGTAGGAGTAACAATAAGAACATGATTATGGTTTACGTCCAAAACATTGCTCCTATCCCATAATTTGACACATTAGCTTCAATTTTAAAATCAAATCCTTATCTTTCAGGAGCTTAGGGAATAATTTGTCGATCATTACCAAAATTAGTGTGCTAGGGTGCAATAGAAATATCATCTCTTTTATGAGGAGGAACACATCATTCTTCCATATAGGAAGAAACTGAAGGACGACTACACTAATCAACTTCTATTACATTTGGTGCACCCTTCAGAAATCTGCCTTATTAACGAAGGATAATTCTGCCTAATAGCTTGTACCAAAACAACAAAACAGTTTTTCCATCTTCTTTATCAGCATTTTGATTGCTTCAGCCGTAAAAGTCAAACGTGGATGATAAATTGACATTGGGACCAAAAATCAATATCTTCAAGTATAATTATGAAACCTCCAATCTAGCATTAGATTTAGTATGCTGAAATGCAACCCACTTATTACTTGTAAACATTTGTGTCAATTATTACTTCATCATAATAAAACAATGAAGTGATAAAAAATTTGTTGAAAATCTTGTAACAGTAGGATGATACAAATTCCTACCATTGATAAAATCATTTCTCATTAAATTCAAGACTCATGCACGATTATAGATGAACTTGATCACCTTTTTGGCTCTCTACACAGTCTCATCAACAATAGGAAAATACCTAACATCTCCTATATTTTCTAGCATTAAGTTAATGCAATGTATAGCATAAGGAGTCCAAAAAAAAGAATTATACTTACTTTGTAATTTTCTTCTCATTGCTTTATAAGTGGAATCATTGTTAGTAATGAACTAAACAATATTTTCTAACCCTACTTTATTCACAAATTCATTAAATATTTCAAATAAAGTATCAATTTTCATAACAAGGCCAGATGCATCAATGTACTTTTAAAAAATTGAGCCCTTTGCAGAATAAACCAAAAAATTAATAATAGGCTGATTTCACCTATTTGTCCAATCATCACATATGATTGAAAATAAGTAGCCTAATCCCTCTTTCTTTCTTCCGAATATCTTTTAATTTCATAAACTAAGAACCCAAAAGGTTACCTCTGTAGTCATCAATAGAAGGAGCTTTGTATCCCTAACCGTAAAAGGTTATAGCATCTATGATAGGTGCTTAATTTATTGTGAAATTATTTCATAACACTTAGCAATTATTGACATGAAATTGCTTAAGATACTCACTTTAACTCATATGTGATTTTAGGCACAATTCGGAAGCAAAGAAGTTAAAATGAGTCGAAAGTACAATAATTGGGCTATTTTTTCGAAGAATAATTTTCACTTGTCTTCATGGAGCAAGAAGAAAAAAAATTAAAAGATAAGAAAAAAATAAAAAACAAGGAAGAAGAAAAGTTGCACAGGTGGACCAAAAACATACAAACAACATATGACTTTAATGCAATATGCTATGCCAGAACGACATGCAGCAGGTTGGAAGCGTGAAGAAAACGACAACAGGTAGATGAAAGAGGAGCAAAACGCAACGCATAAGGAGGTGCAGCGCAGGAAGCCAAGCAAGAGCAATGCATGCCAAAACGCAATCAACGCCAAATGAAACGCAGATGCACAACGTCCAAGAGCAGCAGAAAATGATGACGCAAGATGTAAGGCTTAGCAGCTAGCCAGGAGAAAACGACAGCTCAGCGACAGGCGTGAATAAGACGTGAACAGTGAATTGGACCAAAAAGTTTATTTGTCACATCAGTGAATAGTGAGGAGAGAACAGTGACTAGCGTGAAATAGATGACTTGCAAAGCAAAAACAAAAGCTTGCGATAGAAACAAAAGGAGGCACTGCTAGGTGATCTTCTGTAGGGTTATTGATGGGGGTGCTGAAGTATTTTTTCGTGAGAGACCCATGGAAGGCTAGACATCTTGACGCCGATTTGGAGGTGACATCGATGCTGATGACCCAAGTTCAGCATTTCTTTCATATTTTTGTTTTTTTTTATCTCCTATTGAATTGATTGTGTTATCTTATGTTAATTGATTTGGGCTATGTATGGATAATCGGATTTTCGTTATTATTCAGTTATTTATGTATGAACTCATTGGGTACTGTGAAGGATGATTTTAATGCGTTCATTAAATCGTTTATTTGCAAACTCATTGCTATAATTTCGATATAATCTGTAATTGTTATGTTGAAATTCATGTGTAGCGACTAATGATTCGTAATCAATAGGGATAACATAACTTAAGTTAAATGACACATCGTATGTGGTTATTGCCTTGATTAATCGATTTTCCTAATTCGTAATGCTATTGCCTAATTAAATCTAGAGATTGTATCCTAGGTTATTCGGTGGTTAGGTTTAATTAACGATCGTATCTTGATTAAAC
>JANKOE010000004.1:47845555-47863672 GCA_026284465.1 Erythroxylum citrifolium
CCATCTCCAGGTGAAGAGTGCGATCCCGAGGAAAGAGCGTAAAGGCATACTCCAAGAACATGTTTTGTATTTCAAGATAATTTTTGTAACAATGCTTTAGATTGCATTTTAAGAAAAACAGTCATTTTGAAAGATGTATTCAGCTCATGTTGTATTTGGGCTTGAAATGCCCGCTAAAGCATTGTAAAACAGTATTTTTGATGTAAATGAAAATGCATTGAATGATGATGTTTCAAAATTAAGAGTTTCATGATTGCATGATTAGGGTTGTGATTGATGATCATTGTATAAGTGTATGAATGTGTTGGGTTGAGAAACCATTGAAGTTGAGTTTGAGTGAATTCAGGAAGTTTAGAAGTGTCGGAAAAATGTTTGAGTAGTTAGAGAGTTGAGCAGCTATGAAGTGGCATGGAAATTCTGAGAAAATTCCATGTCCGTTAAACGGACACGCAAGTCCATTTAACGGACACATTCGGGTAAGAATTACCCCCTTGTGTCACTTCATGTCCGTTAGACGGACACAGCAGTCCGTTTAACGGACAGGTTCTAGAGAAATAGTACTCCTTATTCGCATCATGTCCGTTAGACGGACACAGCAGTCCGTTTAACGGACAGATACTGGAGGAATAGTGTAGATTTTGCACTTCATGTCCGTTTAACGGACACGCAGTCCGTTTAACGGACAGATTCTGGAGGAACAGTGTATTTTGTCACTTCATGTCCGTTTAACGGACACCCTCGGGTAAAACAGTACCCAAGCTCAGTTCATGTCCGTTTAATGGACACTCATGTCCGTTTAACGGACATGGGTTCACAGGTTGAATTTTTTAGATTTTCAGAAAACAGTCAGGTTTAAGTGTAAGCTCACCACCAGAGTGTGTCAGCAACAAGTCTCAGTGTCAGGGTATCAGGATTAGGATTTCAGCCAGCAGTAACCAGCGTCTCGGGAATGGGTCATCAGTCAGGGTCCACCACCAGGGACAGTCGGGCTCCGGGATCGGGGTCCGACAATGTAACATGTATAAAGCCTAGAAATGTACCGTAGGAAAAAGCAACTCATGCATTTTCAATTCATCTTATTTTCGAAATCAATTATGAGAGGATTCATAATCATTCAATTTAATGCATAATTTAAAATCACGTCATCAATTCTTCTACTAAGAATTTAATGATATAAAACAATTAAAATACACTCACTACTTGCTAGTTTCCTTTTCACCACTTTGAAATCCTTTAGTTGGCTTCGTTTTTCGATTTGAAAACCTAATATGAATACACTCAACTCCTTAATACATTTTCTAACCAAATACACAATAAATCATTTCAACTTCATTACTTTCTACATACATTCCATATAGCAATTTTTTTTCCAAATAATAACATAACACTTCATTTAATAATTCCAATGCCACAATTACACTTAATGGCCACCCTTAATCACATTCGCATGGTTATTACATCGTAACCATATTTTTATACCAAAATTTGCTTTAAGTCCAATCTTAACTTATTTTACATTAAATTTTTCCAATTCAATTCCATTTGATTTCTAACACTTAAAATCAATCCAAACTCACTTCCATAACATTTTAATACACACATTTAAGCCATAAAATTTTATTCAGAAATTTTTACATAATTATGCACCCTTGGACGAAATTCAACCAAAACTAATTCCAAAACAATTTTTTTCATTTCTTTACTTCATTAGCATCAAAATCATGCTATCAACATCATAAAACATTAAAATAGAATTTTGGATCATATCACATTAAAAACCCTAACTATGGTCAAAATTTCATCTAATCATTTCCATGGTTCTTCTTTCATTCTTTCATCATTAAACTAACTTCTGAATGCCATTCATAAATCTTAAATCATCAAATGGAAAAATAAAACGCTTTAGGCAATGGATCATACGTTTGACCAAGTTTGACCAAGGTTTGACACACTAGGTTTAGTGATTTTCTTCTCCTAATCACTTCCAATGAATAAAACCTTGATATGACATCATAAGCGTGTAATTCACACCATTAAAACCAAATCTCAACTATAACACAACAAATCCAATTTGTCAACAAAACTAGTAAGCTTACCAACCCATTTTCTTCTTCCTCTTTGCCTGGATGGCTATGGGATCTTTTTGGATGCTTGATTGGAGGTAGAAGAGCATGAAAAACTCCTTAGATCACTTTTTCAAGGCCTAACCGAAGCTCCGTCTTCTCCTTTCTTTTTTCTTTTCTTTTCTTTTCTTTTTATCTCTCTTCCTTCTTTTTTTCTCCTTGGTTGAATCTCCACCTTGGTTTCTCTTCTTTTCCCTTTCCTTTTCACTCTCACATTCACTCTCACTTTTGCTATCATGGTTAACACTAAAGTGAAGCAAAATGTGACTAATGTTTGCATTTTATACTCTCCATTAATGATACACACGTCATCATCTCATTGGACATCTTTATTGACTCATCACACACATGTCATTTTCTCATTTGTCATCTCTAATGACTCATCACACCCATTTCATTTTCTCATTGGTCATTAAGTGTGACTCATTAATCCATTAACACCATTTTATACAAAAAGACCAAATTGCCTTTTAATGTGTTTAATTCACCTACTAACCAAATTAAATATAAAAAATATTCCACAATCATCTTATCATCAAATTGACCATGAAATAATCTAACTTGGGTCAGTTCTTATTGATTGGATGCTTTTAAAAATTTTGAATGGGTTTAAAATCATCAATACCCATTATTTTCCAAAAGGAGCATTTTAGTCTAACAATTTAGATTATTTAAATTCTATTCAAACAACCTCTGTTTTGAACCGTTTTAGTTCCTAAGGACTCAAATCCTAATTTTGAAGTTTTTCATCATATTTTGAAATTGTTTGGTAACTTTTTTAGTTGCTTAAAAGAATTTTTAGATTAAATCTGGAAACCACTAAATGTCACCAAAACTATCCGAATTTCATTCAAAAGTGTCGACTAAATTCCCAAAGTACATTTCGGGGCTTTTAAAGCTCGTTCAGACTCATTCTGTAGCTTTTTGGAGTTTTTGAGAATTTTTTGAAAAATTTTCAGTCGAGTCTAGAACTATTTTCGGTCTATCTGTGATCTCCATTATAACCTTAATAATACGTTTAATACCATAAATAGATCATACTTTATAAAATTCATGTATAGCACATTACACATTACAATAATCGGAATAGCATATTACACCCAAGTCTCTAGATATCCTAGTACCACTCTGGTGCCTATCTATTAGCACAGGATATCCTGGGACTTAGGACGCCCTGATACCTGCTTTACGGATGGATACCTAGTCATCGCTCACTTATATCTAAACAACCTATCAATCTATGACCCTCGAATGTAAACTATCCTAGGCAAGCCACAAATTAACGATTTACACCATTTATTCATAACATATTATCATTCAGTCTCTATTTATTTAACACACTTTTTGCCGAATGAACAAGTGATACACCTTATAATATGTAACAATATATACAAGCGAAACACCTTATACTTTGTTAATTATTTGTGAAGTAAAATGAACACAAATCATATAATTTAGAAATCAATCAATGTAATTTTCAATCATTAATTTAATTAATGACTAATTCAAAATATCATTCACTATATAATAATTTGTTAATAAAAAATATTATTCTAAGAGTATAGTTTAAGGTTATCTTTACCTTAATTTTAGAATCAAATAATTGATAAGTCCAGTTTACTCTTTAATCCACCCTTCAGACCTAGACATTACAAAATTTTATTAGACTAACTTAATAAAATTTTTCAACTCAATTACACTTAATAATCCAACATTATTTACTTTTTCACTTTATTCTTAATTATTAAAAATATATTCTTACTAACCTAACCACCATAATTACTAAAATACCCTTAACTATTAAAATTCATATTTTACCATCATTTATTTCTATTAATACAAAAATACCTTTCTTGGAAGTAAATTTCAGTTTATCCCTTAACTTTTTGCATCCCCTTAATACAACTTAAATTTCCAAAAATTTTCATCTTTTTAACCCTCTCCTCTTCTCCTACCTCCTCTTCTTTTCTCATTTTTCAGCCACCTTTACTCCTTTTTTATTTCTTTCTATGACTTCAATTTATTGTTCCAAACAATCACAGCATTCAATCCAACTATAAGCTAGCGTAGGATGACTAAAAATCACAATAAAAGGCATATAATTATTGCTGGAATTTTACCTATGTGAAGTCTATGCCTTCCTAAAAGATTTTAGGATTGTTAAGCTTCACAAATTTCTCACATTTTGCTACAAAACAAACAAAGTGAGAGAAAATATGAGCAAAGTTTCACGTGAAGGAGAAAATGGTGCATTTACACACTTACTAACTGGAAATAATGGAAAGGAAAATGAAGAAGACAAGTTGATTTTCATTGGTGTGTAATTTTGCAACGGCTGGCTTCTATTTATACTCATCTATTTAATAGTTTTATAGGTTGGGTTAGTTGTTAAGACTGAGATGCTGGATTTTCCTTACTTTGGGATTTACACCTTAGGTATTTAAAAGTCATATTTTCATCTTTATGCCCTGATGAATATTAAATTTAAGAATAATCAATGCTTTGCTTTAGATGTTATACTGGTGAAAAATCCAAAATTTCTGCAACGAAATGACGTTGTTTGCTTAAACAAAATTCTAGAATTGAAGTCTAACTCAGCCTCTATGGTTGAGGCTATTAAGGTTTTGACAGAGAAGGTTGACAAATTCTTTGTGATACATATTGCTTGGTAGAATTATCCTACTTTAATAAAGCAAATATCCTAAGGATTTGGGGCCATCTTGCTTTAAATGTAATGGAAGTTGGTGATTGAACTCATTAAAGGAACAAAGGAATTAAGTCAAGGAGACCACTCATCTCCTTACTTATTCACTCTAGTAATGAAAGTCCTCAATAGGCTTATAGATCATGTAATTCAATAAGAAAAGGGCTTCAAATATCATCAAAAAATATATATATTAAAATTTATAGCTTATCTTTTTGGATGGTTTACTTTTCCTCTAAAGCGTAGATTCAAGCTTAATTAGTGCCTTAATGTCAACTCTTTATGCCTTTAAAGATCTTTTGGGTCTTTACATAAATAGGAAACAGAGTCAGTTAGCTTTTGGTAACCACTGGAGAAAATCATCTATCAAACTTGTTATCAAACCTAATATAACTCTAAGTACCTTCTTATATTTGGGTATTCCTATCACAATAAAAGACCAACTAATGCTGATTTTCAATCTTTAATTGAAAGAGTTCATAAAAGAATCAAAAGTTTGTGCAATAGAAGTTTGTCCTTTCCAAGATGAACTCAATTTATACTATTATTGGAGTATTAAACACAGCAGTAGTACTTTTTGGACTTTGTTGCACATTCTTAAGCTGAGAGATGTAGTCATGCTGGAAATCAAGAATAATATTGAAAACAAATCTATCACTAATTTTCCTTATTGTGGGCTTTACACCTTAGGGTTTTAAGTCGTATTTTCATCTTTATGCCCTGATGAATATTAAATTTAAGAATAATCATGGCTTTGCTTAGGATATTTTATTTTTCTCTATTATTGTAATTCTCAAACATATAGCATTAAACTGCATTTTAGCAATAATCCAAAACAAATAATTTTTTCCAAAAATATTAAGAACAACATATTTTAATTTAGTAAAATTCTATATATTAGAATAAGCAAAATGTGTACCTTTTCTTCTTTATAGCCTCTTATTAATGACATCTTATAAATTTAAGAAAACTAAGAAAAAGAATAATAGTAAATAATGAACATATTAAATAGAGAATTAGAGAAAAAAGAGTATAGATCATTTGAGGAGACAACTTATTTATCTTATTATGTATTTCAAACAAATCATTTAGTAAATCTATTTATATTTTCACGAGGGGATGGTAGTTGCAATTTTTTTTTCATATTTTGTAATTTCTTCAAGGGTAAACTATATTTTAAATTTTAAATTTAAATTGATTTTGTAATATTAAAGCATACAAAAATATAAAATTAAATGACAAATTTTAATTTGATAGAAATATAACCCAAAAGTTAACTTTATTAATCCTTGTCATTATCTTCATTAAAGTAGAGTGCCAATAAAAAATTGGATTCATCCTTGTTAATTAAATGAATAAAAGTTATGCTATCAATTAAAAAATAAATTTAAAAAATAAAAATAAAAATCAACTGACCACCTTTTCTCATTGTTAAGAATAATTTTAAAATCATAAAATTTTAATGTATTAAATATTACACTTATTAAAATTTCACATATTATTTGAGAATTCGTTTTATATAGTTTACATCATCAAGATTAAAGGTAAGAGTTGATTGAGGACTATACTTGGAAAAAAATAAAAAAAAGTTATAAAATTAAATTAAAATTTAAAATTTGCAATATAATTAATTCTTTTATGGAACAAATCATTCATTTTACATAATTATCTTGCAAATTAAGTAACTTTATCAAAGAAGTTTTTTTATACCCAATTGGGACATCATTCTATAACAGTATTCAAATAATACTTAACTAATTGCTTCCAACTTAATGAAGAGGATAAATGGGAGAAGTATTTACTATTTAGTTTTGTCTCAAGTTAGTGAAAATAAGTGTCGCTCTTAAAATTAGACAAGTGGAATTTGTACGATTCATTGGAACCCATTTGAACCCAAAACTACCGGTCTGGTCCAAACTCCCCTCACTAAAGAGTTCTATGTAAGACAAAAAGAGAAGAAGGAAACGTTAGGTTTTTATACATTGGGCCTAGAATCGGATTCCCGCCCTTGTTATTAAGGCCTGCTGTTCTGAAATATATACAGACCTGGCATGTGTCCCAATAAGGATGCACCAGATGACAACGAGCAGCTTTACTCGTAGATAAACCTAAAGCTTCTCTATAAATACTTCGGATTCCTACTTAGACTGCTTTCCTAACATAAAATGAAACTTCAATATGAATTTTAACCATACTCTCGCTACTTCTTACTCTTAATAACTATTTGTTCATATTTTGTCTCAAAAATCCGAGTCATTGACAAGTAGTTTTTAAAATTACAATATGAAAATTGTAATGTTCTCATTTGAGGGTAGAAAACACAAATTTTCCTTATAATTTTAGTTATTTTAAACAAATATTTTATCATTTTAAATTATTTAAAAACAATACAATATAATAATAATAGCAGCAACAACAACAACAACGTTTCAATAAAAATCTCTCTAAAGATGTAGAGTCTAAAGAAGTCCAAAGATATACATTCTTATAAGAGTTTTTTGAAAGTAATTAGAAGAAAATAATAAACAAATACATATACATATAATTACATACATAAAAAATAACAACAGCCTAGTAAAAGTATTATTGATACATGAGGTATACAGTCTTAACCCTAACTGGTAGATAGACTATTTCTGTTAGACTCACCTAACTATCACACACACACACACACATATACATAATAAAATAATAGAGTAATAATAATTAAAAATAAACATAAACATAAAAGATAATAAAATAATAAAATAAATAAAGAAGTATAAAAATAAGTGATGTAATAAATATAAAATAAGGTCAAGAATAAAAATGAAAGATAAAATAAGTAAATAAATACACAAAAAAGAAGACAAGTAAATAAATAATCAAACAAGTCATTATAAGAAAATATTTAGGCTAAGTAAGGAAATGTTTAGGCTAAATAAAAATGAAAATGAAAAATAAGATATAAAAATAAAGTAAGTATATAAATAAACAAACAAACAAAAAAAGATAAGTAAATAAAACAAAAAAGTAATCAAAAAAATATGAAACAAATAAATAAAATAACGAAAGGAATAAGTGTTACAAACAAAAGTGTTTAGGCTAATTAAAAGACATAAGAATCAAAGGAAAATGTAAGAAAGACCTATAAAAAGAGAACAACCTCTTTATGTAGGGTCCTTTACTTATATCCTAGTTCACAAAAGTTTTCTAATGAGAGCTAAATCCTCAATAAGCTCTAATAGGGTCATATCATTCCTGATCGCCTCCACCAAATTGTTCTTAGGTCTTCCTCTTCTTCTTTTACAGGCTTTAAGTATAAATTTCTCACATTTTCTCACTGAAGCATTAAGATGTCTCTTCTTAATATGTTTGAGCCACCTAAGTCTTGTCTTCCTTATTTTACCATCAATAGTAGTCACCTTTAATTTGTCTCTTTTCACTTCATTCATGACCTAATATCTTATTATAAGTTTGCACATCCAATAGAATATCCTCATCTCCACTATCATTTTATGACTATGCGCTTTTTGAATGCCCAAGACTCTACCCAATAGGGTATAGCCGACTTAATTGCTAACCGATAAAATTTACCTTTTAACTTAAATGGTACCTTCTTGTCACATAAACTCCTAAGGCACTCTTTTATTTTAACTACCCTAATTCAATAGAGTGAACTATATCGCCATCTATCTCGCCATTACTTTGGATGATAGATCTAAGGTATTTAAAACAATCTTTCTATGGTATAACTTCAATACCAGTCTTGATCTCCTTATTAAATGCACCCTTATAACCTGAAAGTTACACTCTAAGTACTCATTTTTAGTCCTGCTCATTTTAAAGCCCTTTAACTATAGTATATCCCTCTAAAGTTTTAACTTTTCAATAACACTTTCTTTTGTTTCATCCACTAAAACAATCTCATCAATAAAAAAAACATACACCAATGCACATCCCCTTAAATATTATTGGTAAGCTAATCCATAACTACTACAAATAGGGAGGAGCTCAATAAAGATCCTTAATGTAGCCCAATATCAATAGAAAAATACTATGTATCTCCTGTTGCCCTTTCTATAGTTTTAACACCTTCATATATATCTCTAATAGCCCGCAATAGGCAACAAGAACTTCCTTAGCTTATAAACATCTCCACATGACTTTCCGAGGTACCTTGTCATAAACTTTCTCTAAATCAATGCAAGCTAAGTGCCTTTCCCTATATCTATCCCTATAATATTCCATTAATTTTTTAATGAGATGAATGGGTTTTATAGTGGACTTCCATAACATGAAACTAAATTGATTCTTCGACATAGGTGTACCATTTCTTATTTTATTCTTAATCACTCTCTCCCATAACTTTATAGTGTGATTGAGTAGTTTGATGCCTTTATAGTTGATGTAGCTTTGAATTTCTCCTTTGTTTTTATAGAGAGGGATTAATATGCTAAGTCTCTACTCATTCAACGTTTTTGGAGACTTGAGGATCATCATATTAAAAAGCTTAGCTAACCAAGTAAAACTTTTTTCTCCTAGGCTCTTCCACACCTATATAGAAATGTGATCTAATCATATTTCTATTATATTCTTCATCTTCCTTATAGCTCCTCTAATTTCTTCTCTCGTGATACACTAGCAAAAAGTGAAGTTACTATATTGTTCAAAAGTGTTAAGATCAACTAATGAAATATTGTTATCTTCACCTTCATTAAAAAAGCTTATAGAAGTAGTTTTGTACTTTTCTCTTGATGTCATTTTTCTCCACGAGAACCTGTCCTACTTTATCCTTTATACAACAAACTTGATAAAAGTCCCTTGCTTTTTATTCCTTAGTTCTCACTAACTTAAAAATATAATTTTCTCCATTCTTAGTTTCCAATCTTTGATATAAGTTCTCGTAGGCCCTACTTTTGACTTCTAAGACTATTGTCTTCGCCTCTTTCCTTGGTAGCTTGTAACTCTCTCTATTCGCTACACTTTCTTCATCCGTGTTATTATCTAGTAGAGCTTTATAAGCAACCTTCTTAATTTTCACCTTATCTTGGATGTCTTCGCTCCACCACCAAGAGTCCTTCTTACTACTTCTAGGCTTTTTAGAAATTCCCAAGATCTCCTTAAATACATTCCATAAAATAATTGTTGCTCCCCTCCATACCTAGTTAACATCTTCTAGTTTTCATGCTTCTCTAGACATTACTTTGTCTCTAAGTTATTCCATAATGTCGCCTCTTAAATTCCTCTATTAACTCTAGTACACCTCGAGAATTTCTCTTCTTTCTATAACCCTTAATTATAAGATTAATGACCAACAATCTATGGTAAGTTAACAAGCATATGTTAGGTATCACCTTGCAATCTTTACAATTGGGTCAATCGCTTCGCCCTATGAGAAAGTAGTCAATCTAAGTCTTTACGGTTCTATTACTAAAGTTACCAAGTGCTCCTCTCTTTTTGTTGAAGAATGAGTTGGCTACCGCCAAATTAAACAAAGCTGAAAAGTGCAACAAAACAATTCCACTATCATTCCTATCTTCGTACCTAAAACCCTTATGGGCACAAGAATACCCCTCAGAAGTTGCCCCTATATGGCTATTAAAGTCTCGTCCTATAATAAGTTTCTTATTAGGGGGAATCTGTTGAATCACCTTATCTAGCTCTTCCTATAATTGATGCTTAATTTGTTCTTTCAACCTTACTTGTGGTGCATATGCACAAACCATATTGAAAACAATATCTTTTACCAAAATCTTTGAAGATAAAACCATATCATTGGTCTTCTTTATTCCCATAACATGATGTATATGTTCCTTGATAACCAAGATATCTACATCATTTGTTCACCTCGAACACCTTGAATATGAAAGTTTGAACTTATTGATCTCTTTTACTTTAGCCCCTATCCATTTTCTCTCCTAGATGCACACTATATGAATCTTTTATTTATCTAAAATCTTAATTAATTCCAAAGAGTTCCCCGTAAGAGTCCCAATGTTCCAAGAGCCTATCTACAATTTATCAACATTTTCATTCCTTTTAACTCTAAAACTCACCGAAGAACTAGCCTTAACACTACCATAAGTAGTAACCACTTTTACCCTAACACCCAAAAAAAGCTACACAAGACAAGCATAACAAGGTTCTAAACAGCATTAAGACTACTTAAGAAAAGCAACAAGGACTGAAGCTTAAAAAAAGCCAGATAAAAGAGGTAAACAAGCCACAAAAAAGAAACTAATAAAGTTGCTAAAATCATAAACCAAATAAGCTATACTAAATAACAACACTAAGAAATAAATTGCAATAATAAAAAGGAATAAAGAAAATAATCAAAGGAAGTAGTTAAAGTCAAATTTACAAAAATCTAGTATTAAATCATCAAATTCCTAGCCATATTTAACTTGCAAAAACATTGACTAACAACTAGAAACAAGCTCAACTAACATTCTAGTAATAGATCCTGATGCACAAAATTAAGCTACTAGAATTAAAAAAAAAAGTCAAAAGGGCCACTACACTAACTAGGAAGTACCAAGCGATTTAGAAATTCAGAACTCTAATGTAACATCTTGTTCCCATATAAAGGGTTAGAACCCTAGATTTTTGTAAACGAGAAATGGCAACGAGAGATAAGAAAAATGCATTTCATACTCATGCATAACAGTAACATACACATGCATATGAATAGATTTTTATACACATTGCAATGACTGTTTATGCACTCATTTGATATTTTTCGGGTATAAATGATTTTTAAATGATTATGATGTGAATAGTGAATATTTCGTCTTGAAAATTTATTTGGTGAATTATATTATTGATTTAGAAATTTTGGTGAAATTTTGAAATTATAGGTATTTTTAGACTAAGAAAAATTGTCAAGTGACAAGACAACTGATAAATGACAGTAGAAATAAATGTCAAATGACAGTAGAAATTATTGGTAAGTGACATTAAGATTGAATGACAAGTGTCATTGAAAATTGGATGACAATTGGATTTGAAATCGAGAGTCAAATGGATTGATTATTAAGAGTCATGTTTTAGCTTAAGAAGAGGACTTGTTATTTTGATTTTTATGTGGTAAGTGTCATGACACCCACCAAGCAAATGTTACTTTGCTTTTTAAACACACCCCCACGTCATTTACATCTTGGAAGACCATCTTTATCTTTATCTCTCACATATGCCATATGCTTTCTTTTTCTTCTTCATTTTCGCTTTCTTCACTCACGACCATCTCATTCTCACCTCAACACGTTGAGTTGTTACTACCATTCACTTTGTTTCTTCAAGGTCTTTGCTATCTCTTCATTTTGCAACAAAAAAGCCTAACTTATTCCTCCTAGAAGAGTTGATTATCTTATAAGCTTGGAAGCTAGGGTTTCATGGTGATTTTGAAGAGTTTGGAGTTTTGTGAAGTAAGTTCTACATTAATCTTCATGGTTGTGTAAATATAAACATATAAGATGATAGTTTAAAGGTGAAATGATCATGATAGTGGAGGAGAATGTGTGCAGAAATTTGATGAACATATGTATACGTTGATGTTCTGTTTTTGGTGTTTATGATCAACCATAGTTTGTGAGTTGTTTATGAATGATATTGAGCTTAAATGGAGCTAAGAATGAAGAGGAAATGAAGTAGAAAAGATAATCTATGCATAAGATGGTTTGAATGTAACATGTAGGAGTTAAAAATCTAGAAAAGTGAAAGAAAATTTTTTGGAGTATGTTAGCTGTAACGTTTCCACTAGACATGCATCTGTATTCTATCCATATCATGATCTATAGACATCCAAATGGGATGATTTTAATTTTATATTAAACTAGATACATATGGCTATGCTTTTTATGAAGGAATAATTTTGTCTCTAAGAGTTTCAAATTTTGGCTTGAAGTTGAGTATTGTGTACTGCCACAATGTGAGTACAGTCTGAAGTATTTTATGCATAACTTGCAAAATACTGAACCAAATTGTGTGAACTTGGTGTCATTAGAAACTTAAGACATATGAGAACAATTTTTTAGAGAATGTATTGCCTAAATACTTCATTTTTCTTGTCAAATGGCCATGCAAAATTGACCCAAAAATCTGTTTTGAGAAAAGATGTAATGATGCTTAAATAAGGGATCGTCAGGTAGTGCACGATCGTGCACATCAAGGAGTTGTACGATCGAGCACAAGCACGATCTTGATAAAGAAGAAACATCAAGAAGTTGCACGATCGTGACAGAGAAGATGCGCTGTTGTTTGACAGCTTCCAACACTCTTCACTCTTTTGACCATAACTCCTTCTTTGGACTTCCAATTGACTTGAAATTTGAACCACAAGCTCCTCACACATTTTCCTTCCTCTCTACAAGAATTCATTGTCATATGAATTCACTAGCAAAGGATTGGTAAATGATTGATTGATGATGTTATAATAGTCAAATGTATTGAGCTATGAACCTTAGTGCATGATTGAGTGATGAACTTAGAATAAATTTGTATCATTGAGGTGTAAACCTAATCTCAAATTAGACATATATGAGTATTGAAGTATGAATGATCATAAGATGTGAATAAAGGAAACATACCCAGAATAGTCAAATTGAGTATGCATTATACGTAACACATATACATATGTGTACAATTGAATGATTATGTGATTGTGCAATTAGTAATGTGTGTATTGCATGATGTGGATACATAAGATAGAACGTTAGCATCCAGACGCTTTCGTATCTTGGAAGCAAATGTTAAACTGGAGCGTATTGTGAGTCAACTTAGATGGTCTCCTCTTAATTAATTGTTTTGTTTAAGCATCTGTTCTGAATTATTACTGATGTGAATGTGAATGTGAATGTGTTAATTTCGAACATTAATAGTCTGAGGAGTTTGATAAATGTGAATATATTGGAAGTGCTTCTTTGAATGTGAATGAGCAAAGAAAAAGTGATTCTCAACATAACTGTTGAATGCCGGACTTAGGTCTGATGACATATGAAAGTGAATGTGTAAAGTGAAATAAAGTGACTGATTGATCTTTTTTTATTTGATGCATTTTATTACATGAATGTGTGATAACATGAAGGCAGTTGTGACCGGGGTGACCAGTTTGAAAGAGCTTAAAGCTTGGAATATACACAAGAGCCATAGGCTTAATTGTTGATGTGCTGGTATCCACAAAGGAATATGGGACAATATCTAAAATAAGTATCCACAAGGGATATAGGCTAATAAAAAGGCACTTGGCATTGAAAGTGAGTCTCATGTGCATTGCATATATAATTGATATGTATGTTTTAAATGATCGAAATGATCTGTTTGACTGCTCTGAATGTGAAATGCGAAATAAATGATCAAAGTGTTATGTGATGCTATATGATTATTGCTGAAATGATGTGTATTATATGATGAAATGAAGTGTATGTGAAATTGAAGTATGAACTGTTGTGTTATGTGATATGAGTAAGACATCGAGGATGGTCCGCTCACTGAGTTCGTAAAACTCATCCCAAAATTGCAACATCATTTTTTAGGCTTAGAGGAGTTACCCTATTAGACCAACTAGAGTCTAACTACTGCATATGGATAAGAGTTAGAGGTTGGGATTAGTTGTACTTGCATATGTCTACAGTCTTTCTTTATATTTTAAAAAAATTGTATTTCGCAATTCTACAGTATTTATGTGAATTGAAAAGTGTGCTGACTGTTTGACTGAAAACGTTTTGTATTGGGCCTAGATGATTACTAAAACATATGATGATGTGTTAACTATTTGTAACAATTGCGAATGAAATTGTTTTGAATAAAATAGGCTGAAAAAGGTTCAATTATTGATTTTCTGCATACGCATGTGATATTTTCTAAAATTTTGAATTGAGTAGGATCAACTGACTGCCCTAGCATGCCACCTTGTAGAGTATGTTCTCGAATATCGATAGATTGTTTGGAAATATGCTCTATAAGAGTAAGGTGTTACATCTAATATCAACTTTGGGGGGAAAATAGCAAAAGAAACTAGAAATCACTAAATTTGACCAAATGCATAAAATCAACATGCAAAACCAACCTTGTAGCAGTAAACAAGAACTAAAATATGTGTGCTAACAATAAAAAGAAAGAATAAAATTTGAACTTTCCAAACTTATCCAATTCCAAAACATTAATACTCAAAGGAAGTTAAAAAAAGTTGAGGTTTTAAGAATGATTCCATTTTTAAAGTTACTAACTGACTTCGAGAAAACCCACTTAAATTAAGGCTACAATTCTTCGAAAGATATGGGAAATTTTTCTTCAAACACCAATGAAATGAATTGTAGATGTGATAAAACTTACAATGAGCTTGATTCCTTTTCCTCCCTGTTGATAGTTTAAAACTTTCAACGAATTAGGGAGTAGTTTTTAATGACGAATTTGAGGATTGAAATTTTTGAGATTTTAAAAGTGAGAATTTGAATTGTACAATTTGTGACACTGTATAGAGTGAGAAAATGAGTGAAGAAATGACTTAAAGACTCAATTTATCATAAAATTCATTTTGCTATATAAGAATTTTTTAAATTTTTTTTAATTATTTTAAGAAAAAGTTTATTTAAACAATCAAATACATACTAACAATATAATAATATTTATTAAAGTAGTTTGATAAATGCTTAAAAATATTTATAGAACTTGATATTATAAAATATCTTTTAAAATAATAAATATATCTTAAAAAATGACTATAACTAACTTGTGCACTCAAACGCCGGTGAGGTCCATGGTGGCTCCAGTATTAAGCCCAAAACTTCTTGGGTAAGTTGTTCTCTTTTTAACGAACAATAGGGTCTCCAGCGAGGTCCAAGGAAATAACGTCCCACTATATAAACCTGGGTTAGAAGGGCAGTGCCATGAGAGTCCATCCCATCTCTTTCCCAAATGTAGGCCTAACCTTAGTAAGAACTGCCCTATACATTCAAGTAAACATATGCAAATCAAACATGGTGGTCGACAGATTAACTTGAACCTTGTGAAAGTTAAAACAGTTGAAAAAGGTTCCTATTATTGTGCCACCAATATTCCTTCAGCACACAGTGTATGTGAATGTGTTTCCAATAAGAATAGAATTATGTTAAAAAAAAGAAGAGAGAATAACAAGAATACTTTAAATGATCCTTGACTAATTGAATGTTTTTACGTCTTCACGATTAATCAATAAATCACTTAAATAATTGTAACTTTTTTTATATAAACTAAGTTTATATAAATATAATTATATGTATATTTTTACTAGTAAGATTTTGTATAATTTATTCTTTATAATCTAATAATTTTATTTTATAAAATTTTTTAATTTATAAAATATATATTTCAAATGAAATTGTATATTATGAACGACTATGTTTTAGATTATGTGTCTCACTTTCTCTTTCTAAAAGATGACATATATTGACATAAAAATTCTTCGAATTTTAAAATTATATTTTTGTGTATATGAATTATACTCAATATTAGGTCACAAGTTTAAGTCACGAAAATAACCTTTTTGTAAAAATATAAAGAAAATGTTGCATACATTATAACCCTCCTCAGATCCCTACAAATCAAAAAGCGTCGTGCACTAATCAGGGTCGTTCCTATCGTTTTATAGGCCCTGGGTGAAATTAAAAAAAAGGCTCTAATAAGTCGACAATATACTTAAGTTTACATGTTTGTATGAAACATAAATAACTCAATTTATAAGTTTACATAATCAACTAAATATTAAATGATCATAACACTAACAAATACACAGAGGATCATAATTTATGAAAAACAATTTCTCCATGCATTTCTAGATGCAAAATCATTAATAATATTATCAAGATCAATATTGTCCAACATATCCTTCTCAATACATAACATAGCTAAGCCATTCAACCTTTTTTGTAACATTGATGACCTCAAGTAGGTTTTCAATAATTTTAACTTTGAAAAACTTCTCTCAGTTGATTATACAGTCATAAGTATAGTCAATAGAATTCGATAAGCAATTGAAACATTTGGATAACAATCTGCAGTTTTAACAAATTCTAAAATTTCAACTGATGACATTAACTCATTTGGAAAAGTCATTTGCAATACTTTTAATTCAGAAAAAAGATAATCTAAATCTTCATCTGACACATTATCATGAGAAAAAGTCGTCGTAAAATTAATGCAACATTCTCTGAATTCGCTATCATCCAATGACCTCAACTTCCTTGAATCAAATAACAATCCAAAAATATTATCAAATGTCGTTAATTGTTCAAATCTATTCTTTAACGAAATAATTGTCATATCCACAACAATTAGAAAGTAATTAACTCTGAAAGAATCCTCAGTTGATTGTATTTCTCCATTATGGTTAATTTCATCAAATTGTATTTTCCTAATAATACAACGTCTAGTTAGAAATGTAGGCTCCATATTCATCCCAAGCCCAAGACTTTTGGCAATATTCATACTAGAGCTAAATCCTTCATCTCTATATTTCTCAAAAAAATATGATCACACCTTCTAATTGCTTTATGGTAGCATTAATGCACATAGATTTAGATTGCAACTTTTTACTCACTATGTTAATAGCGAATAAAATATGATACCAAATAACCATACCAAGTAAAAACTCAAAACTCTTGAGTACACTAACCAAGCTTTCTGCTTCACTCTTTGACTTGGCATCATCACAAGAGCTAAATAATTCCATCAATGCCAATCTTATTTGAGGAGCTTGAAATCTAATAGCTTTAACACTTTTTATTCTACTCTCCCAACAAGTGTTGGACAATGATTTCATAGTTAAGCCTAAAACATTATCAAACAAAACCTTCTACCTTTTAGGAGAACTTGAAAATAATGCATATATACGTTGCACAACTCTAAAAAATGAAACAGCTTTAACACAAGAATGTGTCATATCAACAAGAGTAAGATTAAGATTATGACAAGCACATGACATAGATAATGCTCTTGGATTTATTTCAAGTTATTGCTTTTGAACCCCTTGTTGTTTTCCCTTCATATTAGAACCATTGTTATAACCTTGACCTCTTACATTATAAACATTAAGATCAAGAGAATTAAATGTATTTAATAATTCATTGAAAAGTCAGATGTGTCATCTACCTTTAAGAACTCTAAAAAGTACTCCTCTATTTTTATTCTTTTATTTGACATATTCACACATCGTACTAACAAACTCATTTGTTCTTAATGACTCAAATCTGGGGTACAATCAAGAATAATAGAAAAGTATTTCGCCTCTTTAATGATCCCTATGATAGAACTTCTAACGCTATGGGCCAACAGAGA
>JANKOE010000004.1:48128332-48139534 GCA_026284465.1 Erythroxylum citrifolium
GCCATAACAGGATTAGTATTTCAGTTATCAGCCAGCCAGCGGTCTCGGGAATGGGCCATCAGTCAGGGCTCATCACCTGGACCAGTCGGACTTCGGGTTCGGGGTCCGACATAGGCAATAGGTAGGCGTACTACTAGTATAGCATATATGGGAATCATTTCCATATATGCATGAATGTTGGGCCAATCTCTAATTATAATAAGGAAGAAACTATATAGTTGTCTATAGAGGGAAGCAAGCTATAAGTAATGATACATTTTCCAACACTTATAATATGAGGGGGAGGAATCACCCAAAATTTTTATGAAAGGAGTAGGGATTTAGAGTGGACAAACCTATAAGACCACCTAAATTCTAAAATATGCCTTGGTTTCAACAACCATCACCATCATATAACAATAACATGAAATAGACATCTCAAGCAGTTCATGTCTTCAATGGAAGTAAAATTGGCAAAATTAGAGAAATTGAACAAATTTGAATCCCAAGTTGGCATACTTAAAATGTTGATGCAATCTAATTGTGCATCAATTCATTACCTAGGTAAGACAACCAGTTAAGACATAAGTGAATAAGGTTCAAAAAAGCTTTTGAGTAATACTAAGGTGAATCTTATAGATCAAGTGTTAGCCATTATAGTTAAAAGTTAAGAGGAAAGGGAGTGAAGAAGTTAGGAAAGGCTAAAGAGAAGAATGAGTAAGATATGGACAGAAGAGAACTAGCATCAGTTTCTTCTTTAATCAACTTTGATCAGAAGTAGCCCCTAATACCGATTGTGAAGCCTTGATACTACTAATCCCATTCTCTCAAAAACTAAAGGATAAGAACAATGAAGAAATTTAAAAAAAAAACTTAGATGTAAATTGCACATTAATGTAACCTTCATCGAAGCATTAGTTTAGATTTCTTCATACATGATTTTTTTTAAAGAGATAATCTCTAATAATAACAAAATAGAAGAGTATACTATAGTGCATTTATTCAGTTACTACAACGTAATCTCGTATAATAACTTCTTCCAAAGTTGAAGGATTCAAAGGGTTTCACTATTCCTTGTCAATTTAGTACTTTTGATGTCATTAAATATTTATGAGATTTAGGTGTAAGTGTCATTCTTATACTTTTGTTTATTTTTAAGCAACTGAGAATAGGAGTACTTAAGTTGACAAATTTGTTACTTTAACTAGGAGATCATTCCATCAAGGATCTAGTTGGAGTAGTAGAAGACCTACTTGTCAAAGTAAGAAAATTCATCTTTCTTGCTAGTTGACATGGAGTATGAAATTATAGTCTTATTATCTTAAGAAGACCCTTTTTAATTACATAAAAGCCTATTGTTGATATGGTTGAGAGAAAACTTACACTTGAGTAAGAAAATAAAGTTTTACATATATAAGACCTTAAAAAGACCTCTGGTCCTAAATGATGACCTTTTGTAGGATAGGTATAATCCACCCTAGTGCATATAAAATTCCAAAGGCTAGAGGTAATGATTTGTTGAAATATATAAAGCATTGGGACTTGAAGGGAAAAGAGGAGAATTATACCATTAATAAAGGTATTTTTAGCTTACAAGGACAACTTAAGCCTTTTTCTTCTTCTAAAGAAGGACTGAGACGTGAAGGATGATTCATGTATT
Organism: Erythroxylum citrifolium; assembly: GCA_026284465.1. NCBI lineage: Eukaryota > Viridiplantae > Streptophyta > Magnoliopsida > Malpighiales > Erythroxylaceae > Erythroxylum > Erythroxylum citrifolium. The sequence continues at coordinate 48,129,972 of JANKOE010000004.1, forward strand.
AGGAGAATAAACACTTAGATCTATAACAAAACTATCCTAAATTATTGTGAGAATAAAGAGATTAACTAGATTTGTTGAATTTGATTAAGTTGAATTGCGCATTGAGATATGATAGTTACTAATTGAATATACATATGTACATCAAAAGAGGTCATAGATACATTAAGTTAATTGTTATTTCAAGCTACATAAATATTAAGTTAATTGTTATTTCAACCTAAATAATCAATCTTACGTAATAATTGAGATTCCACTTAATTGGACCTCGAATCCCCAATGTTTATCTCATTGGTTTCTTTTTATTAATTGTCTTGTTTTATTAGTTTAATAATTTACTTGTCTTTCAATAAATCTTATTTTCTTAATTTTATTGTTGGATTAGGAGTAATATACATAATGATATAGTTCTTGTAAGATAAATTTACTCTAGTTTTAGTAACTTACTATTGTTGACTCTCTACTAATATAAACAAGATTACATCAAAGGTTTTTTTTTTAATCATAACAAACTAAATCTGCCCAAATTTTCTCACTTCTATGTTTTCAAGTCTATTTGTTTATTCCTTTGAACATGGTCGTTTTTTTGGGTGCTGAGTCAATCAAAAAAGCATTCCAAGTAATTTTGTGTTTAATGGACAATAGATGTCATGCTGCTGCTATAAAAACCTTCTGAATCAAACATAAACACTCCTAAATTTGATTGTTAACGTGTGCCTCCGAGAAGTTCTTTCCCTAAATGACAGTCAACCAATACAACTTTAATACGGAATCTGAAGCAAATTTGCAAGCTTAATTTTTTTTTGGGTAAATTACAAGCTTAATTTTTGTGCATCATATAGTTGATTTTGAGCATCTTGTATAGCATTTGAGATGTATACATACCTGTTACTTATACTAAACTAATAATTTCCCAGTTCATGTTTTTCTTCATATGGTATTAGAGCTTACCTGTGTCCAACTCCGTCCATCAAGTTATAACTTCTTCATTCTTAAGTTTCTTTTAGCCTAAACACCATTCTAATAATATAATAACCGATGATTTCCTCCTCTTCTCCTTATTATCTACATCCATCAGACAATATAAGGACAATTTTCTTGGTGAAGATAAATATATACTCTACATGGAAAAGATCCACGAGAAACATGCTTCTTGCTAAAAACAAATATTTCTTTGTTGATGGTACTATGCTCAAACCAGCTACTCCCTTCTCAGATGCCAAAGCCTAAGAGAAATACAACTCCATAGTTGTATCATGGATTTTGAGCTTCTTATCAAGAGACCTCCACAGCAACGTTGCCTATGTAGACACCGCTATACATATGTGGAAGGATATTAAAGACCGATATTCTTAATGAAATGAGACGCGAATTTTCCAGCTACATCGTGATATTACGTGAACAAAAACAACAATATATCATGGCATATTTACTACACTCAAGAGCTATTAGGATGAGCTAAGGACTTAACTGTTCCAACTTGCAATTTTGGTGCATTAAGAGAAATTATGTACGTGTTTGAAGGGGAAGAAGTTCATCAATTTTTTTGTGGGACTTAATGATACTTTTTCCACCATAAGGTCATAAGTTTTAGCCGTGGATCTGCTACCTACTTGTGAAGTTTATAGTTCTCCAAGATGAGAAACAAGCTATTACTTCCTTTAATATAACTTGCATTGGAGCTGTGACAAGCTATTACTGCGAAAGGAGAAATTTCCTTTGGTAAGAAGAATTTAGGCAGAGGCAAAAGTAAACTACTTTGTAGTCATTGTAATCAAATATGTCACAGTAAGGATATCTACGTCAAGCTGGTTGGATACCTTCCAAATTGACTCCAAGGAATGGTAACCCCAACAAGCAGGGCCAAACCTTAAGGTTTAATGACTTGGCCTTATGCGTCTGCAGCAAATGCTAATGATAATGCCAACGATTCCAATAACTGGATTAATTGGTGGTTAGTCTGAACATCATCTTGTAATCATGCTCATTTTAGATCAGACGACCTTGGATAATTGATATCGGGGCATTGACCATATGACATATGATGTTGCCAATATGTCACAAACTGAACCATGCCAGAACCATGCCTCCAAACAAGACAAACTCTATAATGGAACTTGCGCTCCTATATAGCATATAAGCGATATTCACTTATCACCTAAGATTTTTCTACAAGATGTCTTCTGCATTCCCAATTTTACATTTTAATGTATTATAGGTAAGCAAACTAATCAGCTTTCTATTTTTTCCTGGATTTTGTGTGACTTAGGACCTTGCATCGAAGAAGAAGGTGATTAGGGTAGCAAAGATGTACGATGGTGTGAATCGCTTTGTCCAGCCACCTTCTCCACAAGCCTCATCTATAATTTACGAGTCTCCATTGTGGAACTCATGCCTCGGTCATTCCCCACCAACTCGCTCTTCTCATGTATGTAGGAGCTTTCCCAATGTAAATCCTTGATTGCAATCTGAATGTGAAGTTTGTCATTTTTCACGGCAAACTAGACATCCCTTTCTTCTAGAAGCCCGTATTATTTTTCTATTGTAACATTTGGGGCGTTCAGATCCTCTCTACTACTTAACCTATTTCAACTCTATGTTTGTACTTAAACGACGTCATTTTATGTGTAAATAAACTCAAAACAATGTTATTTTGGGGTTAAAATAGATTAAGTGGTATAAAGGATTTGATGCCCATCTAAAGAGATTATCAAACACCATCACACAAGTACCAAACATTTTCTTAACATAGTAGATTATCATTCAAGATGTACTTAGATTTACTCGATGAAACAAAAATCTGAAATACAAACATTTCGGAAAATATTTTGTGCAATGGCCAAAAATCAATTGAATAGTCAAGCTCAAGTCACTAGAACAGATAATGGCAAATAATTTTACATCTATGCACAATTGTTTCTATGAACAAGGCATCATCCCTTAGCTCACTAGTGTGTGCACAACCCAACAAAATGGGATAACTTAAAGAAATCATCGCAATTGGTTAAGGTAGCTTGTGCTTAATGTTTTCAAGCTCAGTTGACATTATGTTTTTGGGATAAGTGTTCTTATTGCAACATACTTGATCAACCATCTGCAAACTCCTATTCTTTCAGGAAAGGCTCTTCATGAAATATTGATGAATTCTCTGCCCAATTGCCAACAGTTGCAGTCGCCTTTGTTATGTTTATTATTATATTCGAAAAAAATTAGTTTCACGAACTGCTCGTTGTATTTTGTTGGTTATCCTTTGGACGAAAAATCTATAGTGTTTTAGCTATGAAGTGAAAGATGATTGATAACCGAAAGGTTTCCTCGCATATCCTTTAATTTTTCTAGAAAAAATTTGCTCATGATGAAAAAAAGAAAGACTCTGAAAACAATTTAAGCAACGTTATTTTCTCCATTCAAACTACGCGGTTTTGTTGAGACTGACAAAAAGTTTCCTATCATATTCTTCTATCTTTGTGTTTTTGGCTTTCCTCTATTCACTCTTGCCTGCAATTGTTCTTCTCCTCTCATCGTTGCAGTTCTTAGGTAATTGTCTTCGTCTCTCACCACCTGCAATTGTTTTTCTTCTCTCATCCCTTCCAGCCTTTGCCTTTAATTTCTTCTCTCAATATTTTTCTCTTGTCATAGTTTTATTTCATTCTGAAAGACAGAAGGAGCTCCTTCACATTCAGAAATTTGAATTCCCTCATGAGCCTCTGAAAAAGATGAACATCTTTGTTTATGTCATTTCAAGTTATTTTGAAGGCTGGAAAAACTCAAAATTTACAATCAAGTTCATGAACTACAGAACTAGAGGAGAGGTGGAAACAACCAAAATTAAAAAAGTTGATCACCATCAATTGAAATTGTGCAGGACAAATTGATGAAACATAATTTTAATAGTGCTTTTCGCCAATCTATTTCTCCAAGAACTTTGTTTGATGACGCACATTTGTTGGGAGGTAAGGATTTAGGACATGCCAAAGCCTGTATTTACTACCCGCAAAAACTGCTTTGCTAATGAAAGGTTCAGCCGTCTTATAAAGGAGTTGATTCTATGGAAACTTCGATAATGGTTTCATTATGGGCAGAAAACTTTCCTTCACTGTCATCTGCTTGAAGGTAAGGATTGAATATCTTAATCACTTGCTCATAGACAGGCTTCTTGGAATTTACAGCCTGTTAAATAGAGTAAACAAGCATTATTACTCATACCCTGTAAGAGAGATATATGTAAACAATATGCAAACCGCAAGATTCACTTACGAGTTCCACCACCCTTTCGGGCGACATCCACGACCAGTCTTTGAATTCAGGCTTTTCAGAGCCATCACCCAACAGGTTTATCTCTTCGTCCTTCCCAATAAACTTAAAAAGAAACCTGGTGTTCAAGACATGGAAGAACAAGGCTTAAAGCTTTCCAACAATTTGATATTTCTTACAAGTACAGCAACACCACAAATACTACTGACTCAGGAACGGCGTTAGATAGGGAAAAGGAAACTATGTTGTTGAAATTATTATCGCTTACTAGCTCTTTCAAGTATTGGCATATCATCACTTTGTTAAATATGGTTATGACATATCACCACCTTGTTAAATATAGTTAAGGACCAGTAATAGGTATCTGATGGAGTTTTCTGTGGAAAATAAACTTTGATAGAGAAGATGGAAACATGAGATGCACTGAAAGTGACATGAAAGACAAATGCATTTTGAATGTCGAATGAAAATATCACAGTAATCATACATGTGTAGTTCAAGTGAAAACAGAGATGAGTACATAACCACATTAATATCCACACACATCTTACCCATTGCAGCAAGAACAATAACCAAAACAAATTATTTACTTCGAACATGGCATCATCATAGTGAACAGTGCAAACTGATAGCAAGAAGTTGCAGCTAGCTAACAATTGATCTAAGCACAATAAAAGGTGCAATCATAGCCATAAACAGGAGGACCAAATGACCGAGTTTACTTAAAGAAAGAACCAGAAACCTAAAACATTCCAATATGAAATGAAGCGATATTAATCTCACCACTTTTGAGCTTGACCTTTATAATTAGTGCCCCACCGGCGGTTAATTATTTCTCTAGCTTGAATCGGGAAATCGTAAGTCAGCCAAAAGGGAGCCTATCCAAGTTAAAAATCAATACTTACAAATCAAGCATGTAAATTTCAATCACCCCATCAAAAATCACTAAACTAAAACCATACCTCGGCCAAAAATTCGGCCGAAGTAACCCCAGTTTCTTCCCTTAATTCTCTTATCGCCGCGTGCCTCAGATCCTCACCCTCGTCAGCTCCACCCTGTAACAAACGACACAACACGCAACTTTCGTTTTACCTCCAAAAAAAACCAGACACTGTAAATACTTCATTGAAACGACGACCAACGCTTTGGATATAGACTCGCACCTGAGGCATCTGCCAAGTGTCCGGTCTGTTTATCCTCAACGCTGTAAATATCTGCAAAGAATCCCTAAAAATTGAATTTGGTGTCCTGTCGAAATTAAATTAGGCAATGGTTTGAAAGAAACCTTCTTAGAGGGGTTGACGAGGCAAATTCCAACGTTCCTTCGATACCCATGCGGAGGAGTTTCCATGGATAAGGTACAAGACGACGAAGAAGAAAAAGTAGCGACGAAGCTTCAAGTTAAGCGTCACCACCACCAATGGCAAATTCGCAAATTCGCCAAATGTTGAGGCATGATTTGGGCCTCCGATTTGACAAATAGGATATTCCCCGAAACACACCATCCCGCGTCGTTTTAACTAATTTTACTTGGGCCCCAAGTCACAGATCTCTTTCCGTATCTCCCTACATAACGTTCCATTAGCGATCAGATATTCTCTTGGTTTACTTTCAATTCCGGAATTGTTATTTTTCAAAAAATAAAATTCCGGAATTGTCTTCACCGCCTTTGTTTATTTACCAGTAAGTCCCTTTTAAGGGAGATTTGAACTCAGCGTCTCTCTCTCTCTTTTTATATATTAGATAGGAACCCTGTTCGCAATGCTATTAGCTTGCAAGTTTTCTGCCTTGAGACAGTTGACGTTAACTCATCGGAGTCTTGTCAACAATGATGGAAGTGGCCTCCGGGGCATTGATACCGGCGGTTCTTTTCGACGGCGAGCAGGAGATTAACATCGGTGACGTTGTTGTTTCTCCTTCAACGAGCTTCAAAAGTTTCCAATCGATCATCGGCGAGAGAATTGGAATCTCTCCTTACCAGTTATCAGTTTATGTAGTAAACCAAAAGAGGCGTGGCTCGAGAATTCCCATCACCAGCAGTACCAAATTTTCGGCGATTTATCGCGACAAGGACTGTTTCTTTCTCGTGTTTCTTAAGCGATCGAGGCGCGATAAGAGGAGAAAGAGCCACGAGATAACGGAAACTAACGGGAGCAGGTTCGATCCGCCATCTAATAATGTTATCCTTTTGAGGAGGAACGGTATTGATAACGTTGATATAAATGGAAGTGGGCTCTCCGTTTCGGAGTTAAGTCGGTTCGGGTACGAGAAACGGATGAGGGAGCTGCAGTTGGAGAAACAGAGGTACTTGATGAGCATGGCTTTGGGTCAGGGCATTGAGGGGTTGAGCTCAGAGCCGCCCAACACTGGTGCTTTTTGCGCCGAGTGTTTCAAAGCTCGACAAACGGGAAAAGATGGTGGGTTTCATTGGTGTGTGTATGACAAGGTGACTTTTGGGTTCAGGTCACCGGCGGGTCCAATTGCTCGACCCGTTAAGGGGTCCAAATAAAAGCTAGCAACTATTTTCAATGGAGGAATTAGAAGTTGGAACAAGTGACAATTTGATATGGTGTGGAGTGGCGCGTATACGGGAAAACTGACGGCAAGTCGATACCGTATTCAGTATAACTTTGTTTATACTATAGCATATGACGATTGAGATTTTGATGATATTAGCAGCCCGTGTGGAGCTGGGGCCTCGGGGTGTGTCAGGTCAGGCACTTCGGTGCTTTTTGAGTGATTATGGGAATTGACAGTAATATAGGTTGGTTTTTAATTGGAGCCCAACTCTTGGGCTGTTCTTTCTATTTGTCTGTTTTGATCTTTTGGTTAACCATGTACTTCTTAAATTTAAAACTGAAGCTACATATAATCCCAACGGAAAAGTTGCAATGCCTATACAAACATTCAAATGAAGAAAGGGTACGATTTTGTAGAGACATTAAATTCGTCGAGTATGGAAACGTCCGATTTCAATTCAATGTAGATTGAGCAACTTTCAATTAATAATTAGATGTTACAAAATTAGCAAATAAATCCATAAAGTAATAAGAAAATTTAAAGGAAAATAAGTGTATATGTTATGCTTTCTCATTTTATTCTAATTATATGTAGTTGAATTTTCATTTTAAATATATCATACAAGAAACATAAGAACATTTTATTGTGTAATAAGTTTTAATTAAAATAATTTCAAGTAAGTAATCAACATGTTTGTTTCTATTTCTATTAAAACATGAATAGCAACTTGACTTGGTTCAGATTAAATGTCAATGGATTAAGTTTGAGTTTATTTTTAAGGATTAACTCTGATTCAAGCGGTCTGAAATTTCTCTCCTAAAATAACATCATTTTGTATAATTGTGCAAAACGATGTCATTTTGAATTATATGTTTAAGAGATTGAAGATCAAAATAACATTATTTTGGTCAATTATACTAAAAAGCATAGTTTTAAAGTGACCTAACTAGACTTTAGGGCAACTTTGAATGGGTTATTGGGAGGGTTAATTTGAGTCAGGCTAAAAAAGGTTCGATTCACCCGTTGCCATCGTTTCTTTTAAATCTTTACAAGATTTGTCATTCCTTTATCAATTTCTTGTATTTTCTAGAAATTATTTTCATATATTAACATTTAAACAAATTAGGTTGGAAAAAATTGGTGTGATTTGCTTTCTAGTTTATGTATTAATTTTTGAATTTTGTATAATTAACACATTTATTAATTCTAGAATATGGTATATTTTGGGCGAATTATATTGTATTAGACCATTGATGTAGAATTAATTTAGAGTGAGTGTTTTAGATCGATCTTAGGCCCATCGGTCTATAAAATAATTAGTTAGAGTGTCATGAGTGGTCGTGGCAAAGATACTATAGCGATCAAGCTAGTGAAATTGAGGGTGTTAAGTATGTAGAGAAATATATTATTAAGATTGATTATAACAATTGCGAGAACCTATCAATTGATATATAATGTGCATGGCATACCTGTAGCTAGCATTGGCAAGTATGGATCGATCTTACAAAGACTACAAGTACTAGTTGTGGCCTCTTTTTTATTATCTAATCGTCGAATAAGATGATAGTTTGATTTAAAACTAAACAAAACTAGAACTTAATATAATAATGAATAAAGACAAACATAACACAAAAATTAATCCAATATCAAATAACCAGTACCTAGGTAATGAATCTCCCTAAGATCTCTTAACTATTAACATTTTATCATCCAATTCAACTATTGATCAATGGACGGTGTAAATTCCTATCTTATGACTATTAATAACTAATTCTCAGTTAATTAACTGAAACGTCTTTCTAATTAAAACCCTTAAGATTGCATTACTCAATTTGTGAATTTCTCTATTAGGTTTGACCCTGATAAGAAGATTTATATCGATCCATCTTTAGGTTTGTATACAATTACTTCCAATTATAGTAGATCTATTCATACAAAATAATTTCTCAATCTCAATCATACGAAATCAAACATTGAACTAATATTCTAGACATAATAATTTAAGAATAGAAACGCATAATTAAATTTCAAAAAATCATTCAATCAAATTGCATTAAGTAAAGGACCAAATTATAACATCCATCCTAACTTAGGTTTCATCCTACCTAGGCATTAAATAAACTTAGTTCCTTAATATAGAAAACAAAACAAACATCAAAATTTTAGAAAAATTATGAGGAAGAAAAGAATCCATAGATATGTATATCCCTCTTTTCTCTAATGAAATGCCTTTGAATCGTTGATGAAAGGTTGCTCTCTATTGGATCTCTTGAAGTAATCTTCATGTTTTTCTTATCTTAGGTTTTTAATCATGTCTCTAACTCTAACTACTTTCGACTTGAGTCATTTCCTTTCATCTCCCCTTCATAATTACCTTTTATATTGCAAAATTAGGATTTTTGGATTATACACAATCGTGTGTGACTGTATATCTCAATACATGTTCTCAGTAGCTTACATGGGCATGGGACACGATTGTATATATTACTTACATGGGCGTGTTGTTGGACCCCGTTTTCGGAGCCCAACTTGCAACACTCATAATTCTCCATTCCAACATCCAAAAATCACAAACTTCATATCGTTGGCAAGATCAAAAGATCTTCTATAACTTTCAAAAAGACAATACATATCAGTTCTTCCTAGAAAAATCCCATAATTTCACCTGAATTCAGCACACATTCTTACCCTTATGAAAATTGAAAATAACCATGTAAAGATTTGCAAATCCATAAACAACCAATAATGCATATGTATTTCATTTACATCAAAATAAGTGTTTTACAATGCTT
>JANKOE010000004.1:48146248-48162541 GCA_026284465.1 Erythroxylum citrifolium
ACAACACCACTTACTACATTCACTACTGATTCCTTATTTAATAGTTCTGATGTCCAATCAAAGTTCGGGGTCCAACACATTCGGGTGAGTTAGGTCACTTGTCCAGAATCTGTCCGTTTAACGGACAGGTATGTTCGTTTAACGAACAGGGTTGAATGTTTGTCCGTTGAGCGGACGTGGGTGTCAGTTTAACGGACACATTCGGGAGAAATTGGGGTTTTGTCCAGTGCGTGTCCGTTTAACGGACACTCTCGAGTAAATTTTGGCATTCTAGTTCATTCGATGTCTGTTTAACGGACATGTGTGTCCGTTTAACAGACATCCTCTGGTTTGCAAATTATGTTATTTTTGTTGCTTTTAAAGCCAATTCTCGCTGTCATGTTGGTTTAGGGTTTGTCGGGATAACCCTATAAGGTTTTCGCTAGCATTTTCGTTCTTAGTTTTGGATCGTTGGATCTCGGGAACGCAGTTCGACCCCGAGGTCGGGCTTCGGGAATGGGGCCCAACATAACGAAAGATCTTTGTTCTTTGTTTGCTCATACTCTCAACCTCAGTAACCAACTTTACCCTTTTGTAGAAGAAATTTGTGCATTCAGTTCATTATCAACTACAGAAACAAATGGAGCTAGCGATGATTTACGGAAGACTTGTTGATTTTGAGTCCTTAAGGAAGGACAATATAGATGATGAACCAGAAATAGTTGCAGCCGATTGGAGGAAGTTCTTTCATGTTCGAGAGACCGTATACATGAATGAAGTTTATGACTTCTGGAAGAATATGGAGATGGTAGACGATACTATTGTATCAACAGTAGATAGATTGTCAATCATAGTGACAATGAAGGCGATCGAGAAGGTCACTAAGTGTCCATCTGTCAAAAAGAAGCTCTCAAGCAAAGCTAGATGGATGATGCAGGCTAGCGTGAAGGAGATTGAAATCAATCGACAGTTGTATGGAAACAACGATCTGAAGGAGAAGAGGGCCTCAAGTCTTGTGCCAAAGGCTTTACATTCAATTCTTTTCCATTATGTTCTACCAAGAACAAGATCAAGGCATTTGGTGACAACCTTAGATGAACAGTGCCTATTTCATCTACTTAATCGCCAACCTGTTGATTTACCATTTCTTATTTTTCACTATATGGTAAAAACGAAGAAAGACTTGAACAGTCACCCTTATAGAATGTTGCTTACAAGGATATTCAGAGATTCTGGAGTTCTTCTGGATAGAGGAAACAGAATGAAGCTGAATGTCAAGAGCATTATCAATTCTACGACAATTGGTAAAATGGGATTGAAGAATCTAGAGAAAGAAGAAGCAGATTCTAAGACAAAAGCAAAGATTGAGGGGGAGCGTGCTAAGAAGGGAACTCCCACGACAAAAACAAAGTCTCAATCCAGTGAGAAAATGCCTACGATTGGAGACAAGAAATCATCAAATGAATTGATAAAAGATAAAATGATTTCTCATAGAGAAGGAAGCCAGGTGCGGTATATAGAGAAATGGTCCTTGAAAAGAAAGGGGGAGACACTTCTATCTAAAATATCAAAGCAAGCAAAAAGGTCACCCAGAGTACGAACCCTGCGACAGCAAGAGGAGAAGAAAACCAAAGAGTTGAACCACGGAGAAGACTCTGAGATAAGAGCACCTCAGGCTACAAGGTCCTTAATCTCAATTATAAAGGAAGATACAGCCAAATTGGCTAGAGAGACTGAGATCAAGAGAAAATTGGAGTTTGAGAAGAAGAAACTGCAATCTCAACAGACTCCTAAGCTAATTGAACAAGGAAACAAAAAGCAGAAAATCAATCAGAGGAAGAGCACTCCCATTGCCGTTCAGAAGAAGAAGACAGTAGAATGCAGTTTAGAACAGGTCAAGACCTCTAAGCCTTTTAGAAAAGAGGATTTGAGAATCAAGGTTATTGAGAAAGTTCAACCTGTAAGGAGTAGCACTTCGATAATCATCAAAGAAACCCCAATAAGGTCAGTTAAGGCACAGTTACAACCAATCTTGGTGAATAGTAGTACAATGCATCTGCTGAATGACGATAAGATAAGTATGTATGGTTTTCTGAAGGATCAAGAAACAAAACCATACCCCACGCAGATGACAAGGAAAAAGTATACTATTTTTCCAATCACAAAGAGGACTGTGATCAAGGTTGTGCTTGACTTTCAATCAAGGCCTTATATTGTTCGTAATGATTATAAGAGGAAGTTGAAACTGTACCCTAAAGGGTTATCAAATGATTTGACAAATGATCAGATTGAAGCCGAATTGAGGGACATAGAATATGTATTGCAGAAGCATAATTTCAAGTTGGAAAATAAAAAACTAAATCATTTTATTAAAAGAGGATAAATCTATTTATATCCAGTAATTTGTTTATATCCATTGGAAAATCGGGTATCTTATTTGATTTTCAATCCATTGTTTCAAAAATATAACACTACATATGATAATATGCCGCTATTAATGAACACTTGTAATAAAATTCAATCATTATCAAGGACATACAAAAGCTTGTCGTCAATAAAACCAAGAAATTATTATAGGAAACGTTAAATAAATAACAAGGTCTTTAAAGATTCACACCACACAACATAATTCCCTACATTAGAAACAAAAGAGCATGATGATTGGGACTTCGTATTTATGACAAAAAGGACTTATGGGCAATCCTCGCTTTCTCTTTAGGATATCTCTCAAGAGACTGTATGTCACAAAAAGGTTATAAGTTACAAAATAAGATTAGAGAATGGTCTCTTAAAACTTTTTTTGATCTAAAAATAAACTTTTTGCAAGATCAAACTAAATTAGTGTAAACTTAGAATTATAACTAGATATAAAGTGTTATAACTAGAATTTGTTCATCAAAACCTAAAATTATTCAAAGTTATTAAAAGTAACAATTTACAAAAAGATTTTCTTGCAAAGGATACATAAAAATGTTATGTTATTTACCATTTAAATTGTATTTTGTAACTACATGTAAAAGTGGCATTAAAGTACATGCATGATTAGCTTGTAGTGGTTGGAATACTCAAGTGCACATGATTCAATTTATCTTAGGCCATGATGCACACGAAGCAAGGGGAAAGTGACCCCTCCCCTATATTTCTCCCTTATAAATTGAACACGCACAGAAAATGGGAAACAAAATAAAATTTATGAATCCTTATCACCGTGAAAGTGTTATTTGGGAACGTTTATTTTTACTAGCTAAAATGATATTGACACCTTCTAAAACGTTTTATTCAAGTCACCAACCTCTAGACAGGACTAATTAACAACTAATAACAAGATATTATCAAGATTTAACAACATTTTCATTTAAGTTGAAAAAATATGTATCAATGGACATACAACTTAATTGCATAGTTTATCAAGAAAGTTAAAAGTTAAATGTCAATTAAAACACTGAAAATTCATGTCTATTTTGTTTCAGTTATTTCAATTGCCAACCACTTCAAACAATTTCATCATCAAACTACATACTTAAAACATGACTTTTCATCATTCCTATTTCATCAAATTACACATTTCAACCTAAACTACCTACTCCTATGATCCCATTTGTCTTCTTTAATCCAAAATAGTAAAAAGAAGGAAAAAGATGGTAGATGCTATAAGAAAACAAAAAAGGCATGGGTTTTATTCCCGTGAAAGAGAGACGTAAATACAGGAATTACTCTAACAATGAAAAAAGGCAAATAGATGCATCAAAAGCATGGCTGAAAATTTATGACATAAATGAGGCTATATGTGAAACATAAGTTAATAAAACAGAAAATTAAACTAGTTTTGAGAATCTATGATATATATGTACAATATTCACAAACATTACTTCCTGAGAATTTAGCCCTACAACTTTGTATGTACTGCTAATCCAAATGACTTGTTGAACATAAAACTTTCTAGTAAAACTAGGTAAGCTTTTTCTTTCCTTTTTTTTCTTTACTTGCGAAGATCAAAGTTACGAAGATCAACAAAACCTAATCCCTCACCCAATCGAAACAAAACACAAACATAACTCCATCAACAAAACCCCTAACCCAATCGAAACCCATGGGAAAGAACAGGAATAACTTACCAAGAAGAGAGGACAGATGGTAAAAGGTTGGGTTGACTTGAAGAGAGAGTGAAGGTTTTTAGAGAAGAGAATCGCGAGGTAGAGAGAGTGAAAATGAAGAAAAAGTGAACGCGGGAGTGAACTGTGAAGGATAAAATGAAAAAGTTTCTAGAAGAAGGTGAAAATGAAGAAGAAATGCAGGAGTGAAGGATAAAAAAGTCATGAACAAATGACTTGATTCTCGGAATAGATAAAGACAGGAGGGGATGGTCTTTAGCTATTCCTGAAAGTTAAGGAATATCTAATCCCAGAATTAGGCATTCTGTGTATTTTTTTCTAACCAAACAAAGGTATAATTAAGTTTTAAGAATACACCAAGAATATAATACTTATTTCATTGAACCAAACATGTCATTAGTCTTTATTATTCTTATTTTATTATAAAAGTCCAAGGGGAGATGTTGAAATTTTTAATTCATATTGGGCAATTATTAATTACGAATTTTAACATTAAAGAGAATAAGGACTAAAATTTGATCCGCTATAAAAATAATAAAATGACTCAACAAAATATTTGATAAAATGGGCTAAAGTTCAATTAAAACAACTAGCCTTATTAATGTGAGTCGAATATTTATTAGTCTTATGATGTGGACCGAATAAAGTTAACATAAATAACTGTGAGATCTCCTAGTGCCTGCTTAAGCAAATTTATAGAAATTAGAAATCCCCTAATCTATTAGGAATTTTGTGCTTTAAAAAAGGCATAGAAAGACCTTGCTCGTATCATTTCAAGTGACTATCGTTAATGGCAATCAAAAGTTTTAGTTGCTTGCTCAACGGTCGAGGAGCATGTTAAAGACTTCAACAACTTGCTCCTACGAACATAGATACCAAAACACGTATATCAAATTTATGATTTATTTTAAGCCAAAAAATAAAATTCTTGTTATGTCGTTAATTTTGGAACGGAGCCTCTCTTACCAAAGATGATGTCCAGAAAATGCAGTGGGAGGCAAAAGTTGGGAATTGTATACACTGCTTGGGGATTTCTTTGAAAATGTATTCACTTGAAAGATAGCATACATTAGATGGGTCTCCGAACGACATTATAATGCTTCGATCAGTCAACTTATTGTTCGCTGTGGCGATTCTCTCAGGGATCACTAATTTGCTGAAGTAAACGTAAACAATATTCCCACAATTCTTAGTTTTGGAGAGGCTATAGCGAAAAGCAATAGATCGCGTGAAAATTTTTTTGATGGGAAGCAGATATATTGAAGCTCCCTTTTCAAGTACAACTAGCAATGAAATGGGGGCAGATGTAATTAATTTGACAATACGATTAGCTCAGACAACTCAAGAGACCTTTGTTAATTTCTAAGAAGCACTTGAGAAAGATTACAGTAGAACCGCTGTTCTTGATGGAACAGTCCATCCTCTGACCAGCTATGTAATAAATCATGGGAAGTTTGTCTTTGAGTAGTTAGACATGTTTCTGTATTTCCTCAACTAACTACTTTCTGGATTATCTTCAGTATTCTTTCTTTGGTTCTGTACTTGCTAGCTGTAGGAGAAGATGTGATTACAAGTTTAAGTTTATGATAATTTTCTGATTGCAAAATGATTGCTTTACTTCTCCCGTTAGAATTACACGATGGACAATTCTGTTTATTTTGCTGGCCGACTGATTAGTAGCTGTTCCTCCCAATCATCCTATAATGCTCCAAGCTTATTGTTTTCATTGTTCGCCTCAGAGTTTTGTCGTGTGTCAGTTTCTTCACTTCTGTGTTAATAAGATTTTATTCTCATTTTACATACTTGCAGTTACCAATCAACAATTAAGCACCTCTTCGAAGATTTGAAGCAAGTAAAGTGATCCAGAGGCTCAGGTAGATTATGCAAGTAAGCAGCTCTTCGAAGATTTGAAGCAAATGAAGTGATAGCAACTCTAACTGCGTGGATTATGCAAGCCCTTCAGGTTAACCTAGATGGGAAATCCAAATCCAAGCAATACAAAGACCCTGTGCTGAACCAATTATTTCTTATGAGCAACATTCACTATATTGTGAGATCTGTACGAAGGCTTGGTTTACATAAAACATGTTACAAATTACATATCCTTAATAAGTAGCATTGAGCAAATCCTAAGATGTAGAAGCAAAGGACCTGTTGGGATAGTGCAACAGCGTGCTAACAGCACAAGAGGATTTCCTGGGCAAAGGTTTTGTTTCTTTCAGCACAGACTCTTCACTAAATTTGTAATCAATGCCAATGCATTGAATTGGGATTTAGCAAAAAAGTATTAGATTATTTCGGTTGTATGAACTTACTGATATACTCATTGTCTTTAGGTGATTCAGGTGGTAGAGGAATTTCGAGAGCAATGGTTATGGACAAGTTTAAGACCTTCAATATGCAATTGGAGAAGCTTCATCAAAGACAATCTCAATGGATAGTTGCTGACAGTGACACGCGAGACACTTTCGAGGCTCACTGTCGATAGAGTCGCATTACCTGCGTACAGATCCTTCTCATCTCAAAAAGACAAAAACACCTTCTTCTTCTAATTTTCTTATCTGTAAGATAAACGCCGCGGATGCTATTCGCTTGCATTTTTAGTACAGATCAATGATTGAGAATGAGAAAAAAAAAAACCCCAGACTTGCATCAACTACATTCCAGAAGATTTTAAGTGCATGCTGAACGAGTTTTTTTAGGGTAAGACATGCAATGAACAGAAAGATAAAATCATGTTCTTTTATCTGCCCCAGATTCTCTGTCTGATTAACCCAGTATCAACTTTATCTCGTCTTATCTTAGCCATCAACTTATGTAGGACCTATTTTAACTTCTATGAGATAAAAGAACCGAAGAAAACGTACTTTAATTATGTGTTAGCATGTAACAGCATGGCCCTTTATCCCAAATATAAAATTTGAACCCCCATCCAGTGGATTCCTACTTTGATAATTTTTCCAATAGAAGGTCACTGGACAAAGTTATTTTAATGATTTTACGTTTTCAAAGTGCCACAACATCAATCAATTCTCGATGAACAATCTTAAGTGGGAAATACTCAATTCTAGTCTTTTTGTTTTTTAAAGAAAAGTAAGGTCACTGATTGTGGGTTAACTCGAATGGCTGGGATTAATATAGTTGGGTAAATGCGGAATGCTGCCAGCGCTATGGACTTGGGACCTAAGATTCCCATGACATTAGGATAAGAAGAGTGGGATCATATGATGGCTTCCCAGATTGGACATCAGTAAAGTCATTGTCTGGTAGAGAAAGACAAAGTGCTTGGAGCTGTATGTATTTGGATCCAACTGCTGGCAAACTTCGGGTTTGGATATGCGAAGCAACAATGCAATCAATCGGAAACAGTTGAATGAGGAGAAGGAACACGTATATGTCCTCGAAAACGTCAATGCATGCATATTGATAATTATATATAGATATTGTTCAATTTTCTATTTTCATTTATTCTCAATTAACATTGACAATTTTCATGCTTGCATCGCGAGGATTGATTTTATCTTTTATCTTTTAGTTTTCAGTTTTTAGTTTATGAGTTTTATTTTTAGAAACAGACATAAAAATATGTTTACATGTTATTATTCGTGTAATTACATTTTATTATTATTATTAATTTAATATAATTTACAGAAAAAATAGTTTTAGGAATTAATTAAGTAAATAATTTTATTTAATATTAATAAAATTATTATATTTTATTAAAATCAATAATTGAATAAGTACAATATTTATAAATTAATATTTATTTGTTTATATATATGTTTTTATTTAAAATTTTTATTTGATAAATAATTATTTTAAATTAAAATTTTAATAAATATATTTAAAATATTAAATTTAATATTATTATTTAAATTTTATTCTATAAATAGTTATTTTATATTTAATATTTTAAATATATCTTATTCTTAAAATAATTTAAAATTTAAAATTTTTAACTTTATTAAATAATTAATTCTTACTAGTAATTAATTTTAAATAATTAAATAACATATTTTTAATTAATAATAAATTAGGTTATAAAAATAAAGAACCAAACCCTTGTTTTTTTTTTGAGAAAAGCATAACCAAACCAATGTTTAGATTAGGGGCAATGAGGCCCGAACCGAAATCAAATTGGTATCGTTTTGTTGAAACGGTTCAAATTAATTAACTTGATCTTTAAACTTGACTCCGACTCAAATCCCAATCGACCTGAACCTTACCCATTAATTTTGGAACCGAACAAGTTAAACCTAATTTGTCAATCCCAATTTTTATAATTTCTATAAGTTATGAAAATTCAAAAAAAATAAATAAACCATAAACCATAAACCATAAACCATAAACTTAATTTAAAAGGAGTTTTTTATTGGATTTTTAAAATTAAAAAATCCTAAAAACATTCGAAGGGAGAAGATAATAGGTAGTGGTTGAGTCGGCCATACAAAGCTCAATTCCAGGCTCAGACATCGACGGCCCAGTCGTAGGTGATCATCTCCCATGCAAACACCAAGACCTACGTAAAGACTTAAACCTAGCAATTATCCAATATATAAGGTACTATTTGGCCATGATAGAGGTACGACATTAAAACCATAGTTTTCTCTATTATTAGCAACTAAAACTCTCTCAAAAAGACTAACTTGAGTGTCGGAGGGGCCTGCCGGCAAGCAACTCCCAGCATGCCTTAATTATTTTTCTTGCAGGTATTCAACAGCAAGGTTTGCCAGAATTATAAACCCAGATAATAACGTTCAGTCCCAGCAGAATCTGACTGAACTAGGTAAATTCATTTATAAGTTGCTTCATACTCATTCATGACTATCGTGATCTTGAAGCAATCCAAGGTACTTGTTTTTAATCATGTGTTGGGAGACATCGGATTCTCAATTATTACACCTCTATGTTAAGATATTATGTTCTAATTATGGTGTTATTATCATATTTACTAAATTTTATTTATACATTTATATAACCCCGATATAAATATATAAATGTGGTTTTTTTTGGACATTATATATAAATGTGGTTTAGTTTAGCAAAGTTGATGCACAATAACTGAATCGAATGATTTAATGTGGTATCTTCCGCACTTCGGTCACCCAGACCTCTCTTAGCCTGATTTTAAATGCTAAGCAACCGTAAACTTTTGATACCCAAAATCTCCTTTTATTAGCTTAATGCGCCTTCTTTTTCCACACTTTTCAGAGCTTGGAGTTTTCTGCTGTGAGAATTCCCCGCTGATTAAGTGTTCTCTTCTCACGACCCTTTATTCGAAACTTTGGATCCTTATTTGCATAACGGAAAGAAAATAAAACATTGAGAGAAAAAGAAGAGAAAAGAATAGAAGAGAAATGCGATTTTATTTCTCTTATTTGTTTTTTTAATTTATTAAAGGAGGGAATTGAATGGAAGAGAAATTTTTAAGACCTTTATGCCCTTGTTTATAAAACTTGTTAGATTTAATAAGGATATAATAGTAATTTACTTATATTAGGGTTGTCTTGTCTTGAATTTCCCTTCCTTTTCACCAATTTGGTGGAAAATAAAATTGGTCTAAATTTCTCTCATGTTCTTCTCCATTCTCTCCCTTTCCCTTTGCTTATTTTTGTCCAAATAATAGAAATCAAGAGAAATGTAATTCTTTGCATTTCTTTTCTTTTGTCTTCCTTCAATTCAAACAAAGACTCGCGCTTTTGTATCTTGTACTAGCCCAAGTAGCTCTAGCTCATGGCTATCAACCCAGTTCCAGAGAGCGTGAACTCTACGCGCATCAATGAACCTGGGGGTTAGCGGAAACAAGTGAGAAAATGGGAATTTAGAGAGGTTCGAGGATCTGTTGTAGGGATCGTATACGAAAACAGGAGCAGAGGGAGAGGAATCAGCCTAATTGTCAGTGCCCATAAAGTGCAAAAGGGGTTGTTCTAGGATATTCTGAAGAAGAGTGGGGTTGTGGGTATCCTTGGCTCCTTTGATCTGTTTCATAGTGCTTTTGGCTTTTTCTTTCTTTTGTTAAGAATCAGTTCACAGTTTGGGGATAGACCTCCTTGAAGCTATTCCATTTTTCAGTATTATTTGCAACTCAGTTATATAGAATGACTACTCAGTTTTACATAATTGTAACTACAAGTTACTATCATTTTGCTTAAAAGAACACGCAATCGGTGTGTATGTTAGCATTCACTTGGTAAGTTAGACTAAAAATGCATTCGATTTGGATCATGTGTTATTCTTTTAGACAAAAACAAAAAAGTTAGAGAAATAATTTCACAAAAAGAAGACTGAAGAAATAGTTAAAAGCATATTTATAGACATTAATCAATTGATTAAACACTTTCAGACAATCTATTGTTGAAGAAAAAGAACCGTTGAAACAAAGTGATAAACGTTAAGAGTCGGCAATAACTATTTTCTTCTGTTTCAAATCCATACTCAATGTGAAATCAACTTTATCTGAACTTCAGGTGGAGAAAAATGCTCTACTTTTTACTAATCACGTACGATTTGTTTCTTTCTTCAAGTTTGCTTTCATCCTAATATTTTCTTATCAAGTTTTAGCTAGCTTGCCCCTTCATGTCCCATTATCGCACACACAAGTGAAGAGCAAGCAAGCGACGTCTTTTCTTAAAGACAAATATGTTCCTGTTTAGTTGATCGGTCAATTTTGGCTTTAATCAAATGAATTCCAACTTGTTCAGTTACCCTACATTCAACAAATATGAGATGATAAATGATTCCTACCGTCAGCGGGTACGGGTGGTTTTTTATTGCCTCAATCAAACTTTACACAATATATTATTATACTTATATTGTATATAGTGATACAGCAAACTATTTTGCAGAGATGAAATAGTTAGGAACAGCAGGACCCAGGTTAAATAACATTACTATCTTGAAAGATTACTACTTATAAATGCACATGGGATACTCCGCTTCTTTACTCAATAGTCCTTACATTAATAATTATTCAGACTTCAGAGCCTACAGAACAAGAAATGCAAAATTTAGGCCATGTCAAAAAAATGCTTCTGGGTTATGGAATGATATTCCTGACGCCCCCTCCTTACTTGTATGGGCTGATGCATGTGGTATTTCTTTTCTGAGGTAGTTTTAGTTTCTCTTGATTGTAACCAAAAAAAAGTGTTATGCCTTATGTACTTGAATAAATCTCAACCATCTATTATAATAAATTGAACGATTAAGATTTAAAGGCACATCAATTTGACTGTTCATTTATGTCTGATCTTTACATAAGCAGTCACTGCCCTTGCATTATGCTTGAATATATATATAGACGGTCCATTTAAGAGAAGTTGGCAGCTAAATAGTTAAAGATACTTTAAGGATCGATAGCTACAAGCGACAAGAGCATTAAACATTGATTTAACATTTGAAGTAAAAGGCAACTTTCACATTGCTACATTTTCAAAGTTATATGCAACCACGCTTGGACAAGTTTTAATGCGAGACCCCATGTCTACAGTACCTCTTATTCTTTTTTATATATCTCCAACTTTTTAAACCTGTTTAATTACCATTTTAATCAGTTGAAATATATACAAAAGAAGATGATTCATGTTATATGAAAAATTAACTTTCCAAAATCTACTTCGGATGCACTTTACATGGTTGTTGATGTTGTAAACAACCAGACAACTATCATACAGATCCCGAAACAGTTACCAGGAAGAACTTGAAAGATTGATGCCTACTGAATGGTGGATGTAGCACTTATGGTGAAATTGGAATGTATGGTTGTGATGATCTCAATGCTATAAGCAAGAAAAGGGAGAGGAATGTGACCCTTGAGATAGCAGTGGTTGGGACGTCTACAAATCATAAGTATAATATAGTACGGTAGATATGATATAAAATATAAGCAATTGTCAATTTGGTCCTCCACCATTTTTGCCATCTCTCCTTTGAGCCCCAAAATTAATATATCTTCTTATAAATTAATCATAGTTACTTGAAATTTTTAATAGACATAAAATTTGGCACATGCTCATCAAGTGAAGGTACGTTTATGGTTAATAAGAAATTGCGGGAAAGGTTATGAGCTTTACGATCTTTTAAGTCCTCTACTAATACAAAAAGAGAACGAACATTGAATTTTCTCGACCTCAAATTCAATGTTCGTTCTACTTTAGAAACTATGTCTTAGTTGAAAATATTTCAGCAATTTGGTTGATTTGGGTCATATAATCACCCAAGCCGTTTTTTTTTTCGCCCTTTCCGATTAACTCTTTATCTTCATGCTGGTAGAAAGTAAGTACACCCAAAAACCCAGGACAATGGTCGGTTGAGAAGCTTCGCTGTCAAGAAAAGTGGGCCCAAATATCTGTTGGTATCCACATTGCTGATTGACCTTAAGGCCTTCTGTCCAAATTCATTGACTTTGGACATATAACATGTGGTTAATAATTTTCATGAATTTTAGTAAATTAACTTTGTTTATATTTAAAGGATTTGATTGTAATTAAATAACCTAGCTGATTATAACAAAAAGTAGACCCACTAAATTTGTTGATAAGACCAAAGGGCTTTTATGTCTTTCACGCTCTTCATTGCATTATTGTCACAACTTCTGTGAAAATATTTTCTTGTAAAGACAAAGAAAGTTTTGTATATTGACATCAATCAATCGTCTCACCAAGGAGAGAATAATCCCGTCGTCAGCAGCACTCTTTATTAGAAGTCTACGTCTTGTGTCTTGTCTTCAATAAATCTCAGCTATTTATTTATTTATGTAGGATTCGTATAAGACTCACATAAATTTCGTAAAATAAATGGCTGAAATTTTATGAAACTACAGTATAAAATTGGACAGAAAATTCAAGTTCCTTTATTAGCCCACGGAAGACGAGGAAGTTCCTAATAGATAATCAGCATTGAGTAGACTGGACGTCTACTACTTACTATTAAAGTATGCCTAACTGGCTATCCATCTAAGAATTGGCTTTATTGCTTATGTATTCCGTCTTAACAAACCCGAACGTACTTGGCTGTCATCTGACCCTCGAGCCATCACCCAAGGTCCCTTTCCGTCTCTCTATATTACCAACAACAGACCACACCCCCAACACTTCCCTTCATCAATTCACTCCCATTACCTGCTCTGTTCTTTGAAAACTTCTTTCTCTCTCTCTCTACTCTTCACACATCAACCACCACTATGTCAGCTAAAGACTGCGGCAAGCACGGCCACGGACGCCGGAAACTCTTCCGGCGAATCTTCGCCTCCATCCTAATATTGACCTTCCTCGTCCTGCTCACAGTCCTCTTAATCTGGGCCATTCTCCGACCAACCAAACCCCGTTTCATCCTGCAAGACGCCACCGTTTACGCTTTCAACGTCTCTTCTCCCAACTTCCTAACCTCCAACTTCCAAGTTACCGTTTCCTCCCGCAACCCAAATGACAAAATCGGCATCTATTACGACATGCTCGACATCTACGCTACTTATCGCAGCCAACAGATCACACTCCGCACAGCAATCCAACCAACTTATCAAGGTCACAAGGAGATTAACGTCTGGTCTCCGTTCATCTACGGGACCACTGTGCCGGTGGCTCCGTACAACGCCGTTGCACTGAGTCAAGACCAGAACCAAGGGGCTGTCATGTTGATGATCAAGATGGATGGTCGAGTGAGATTCAAAGTTGGAGCTTTTATTTCAGGAAGGTATCATTTATACGTCAGATGTCCTGCTTATATAACGTTTGGTAACAGAAATACCGGAATCGTTGTCGGAGCTAACGCCGTTAAGTACCAGTTGGTTACCAGTTGCACTGTTAGCATTTGAAGACGATGAGCAGCGAAGAACAAGAAGAAGACGGTGATGTTGTTACCAATTTAACGGCCTTTCTTTTCTATATATTTATTTTTCTTAGATTCTGTTTTGGGTTGATGTTGTTATGAACTCGATGGCTGTCTGTTATAGCAATACGATATTGAAGTGCTTGAATTGTACATTTCGCTAGAGCAAATTAAGAATCTGTTGATATTGAAATCAAACAGACAGAGAGCAGAAGTTTCCCATACATACAGACCTATCTAAGTTGCCCAAGTTTTAATTATCTTTTCATGATACCAAATGAGTGTCTTAGTAACTTTTAAGCAGTCAGTCACCCAATTCAATCTCTTAATTTCTAGTGACGTTTTATTGCTTGTCGTTAACCCCTAGCCAGTTTTCCTTTTTTTTTTTACATATATATAATTTTCGTGCCATTCTGTCTGTTAAATTTCTCTTCGGGGGCCGGGATAGAAACGAATCATTTTGTTTTATTTTTCGTACTTAAAAAAATGTATCAGCTGCTACGAGCCGCTTGATCCATGACCTATTCATTTCAATACATAAACTACACAAGTCTAAATGCCGTGACCACTCGTATTTTGGAAATTTAAATTGTAAACATCACACAAGATTGATTGATGGAATTGGGTACGAGATAGTGTCAGGTAAGGCTAGCTTAGCACCAAAATATGAGAAAAGAAAACTGAGGAAAATACAAGTTAGGCCTTAAGATAGTCATGACCTAACAAACCAGAAGATGAATATATACAACGCAAGTAGCGATCGCATGGGAAGAAACAGTTGAAATGACCCATCATTCAATGCAACAGTTGTATTTCAAAAATCCAAATAAAATCATACACCACCACACCAAATATAATTAAAGAAAATGCGTGTAAGTATGTAGAAATGTGCGTGTAGTTAGATAAATAGTTTATTTAGCAAGAGTAAAAAGAGCGAGTTGTTAATGTTGAAAGAGAGTGTAGTGTGGATGCGGTTTTGAGGGTTGTGTGTGGGTTCAAAGACTCACGTGGCTTGAGTGGAGGTCCTTTTCACCCACTAGTCCATCGACTCACCGGCTCTACCTACTAATAATGGCGTGATAGCTAGAAAGGGACTTTGTTTATGTCTATTTCTCTTCAATTCGATGCTCCCTTGTCTATTTTAATTCCGCTCAACACATGCTATAGCCCACAATAAACCTCCATTGCTTGGCTTGGAGAGTGTATGATCTAATGTTTCCACGGCCATCATGTGCTCCAATGCGTCATACGATTATAAAATGGTTTTGGTAGGGTATGATCTGTCTGTTTAAGTTGAACAATGCCCATCTTCCTAAAGGTGGCAAAGAAGTCAAATGCATTTGGGTTGGGTTGTCCTTAGAGAGGCGCAAAAGCCATGGAGACTAGATAAGAAGCGAACTAAAACTTCACGAACCTTTGTTATTCCTTAACCTTCGGCGAGCTTATTAAGATCTGGGCTTTCAGCCGGAGACATCTGCAATTGCCGTAGCCCGTAGTCCAGTTCCATGTTCTTGAGCCTGAAGAACTACATTGTAAAACCTTATAAACGAACCCAAGAGCTTAATATATTGGAAAAGATTTAAAAGAGCGTCCTGATGGTGAAGGGGTTTGCTCGGGTCAGATAGCACGGCTTATAAGTTATAACTATAATGTTTCTATTCAGGGAAATATGTGATCTGATTGGTTGGAAGATAAAAACATCCTTTTATGTACCAATTGGAAAAGTCAATTGTATCACGATATTCATGGAGTAAATATTGTAATTGTACATATCACAATAGTTGAATGATACGGGTAGAAAAATAGATGTTCTATATATATATATATATATATATATTCCAAATTTTAAAATATAACAATTAAATACTTGAGTGTTCAATATTTTTTTAAATCTAGCTCGATATTAGTACTTTCGTTAAAGCTGTTAACTTAACAAATCACGTCCGACATAAATTTAAAAACAAAAGATCATGTTTTATAATAATGTGGCTTCATATAAGACCATTAAAAATACCCTAAGTTTTCCATGGTGTTTACAAAATAATTAGGTGAATTATTTAGTACTATCTAATGAGTTACATTAAATATTTCTTGATTCCATAAAAGGAAACCAATAATTATTCTACATATTCTTGAGTTTTATCTTAAAAATGGTAGTTGTGTGAGTGAATTTGTACATAAAAGTGAAAGTGAATAGAGGAAATGGGATGGCGAAGCACGAGAAATAACCAATCCCAATTTACTCTTCTTTGGAGGCTGTTTATGGAGATGGGTCTCAACTCAAAGAAGCAGGCTTCAGATCATCTGTCCCACTAAGCCTGTACCTACCCTGTGCCACAATAAAACGTCGACGTTTTCGCTTGAATTAAACCAACGCTTG
>JANKOE010000004.1:48226378-48237856 GCA_026284465.1 Erythroxylum citrifolium
TTCGCAAAAATCTACTCTTTATATTTTCTATTTAGAAGTTATATTTTTATGTACTATACAACCCGATGGATATCCAATAACCCGAACAACCCAATGGATTTGGATATGGGTAGTAAATAGTAAAAACTAATGGATATGGATATGGATATGAATATGGGTTGAGTCATAAAAAATTGATATGGATATGGGTAGAGTAAAACCCGAACCGAATCCTACCCATTGCCATCACTAGTTCCAATTGAATACTGGACTACTGAAGGTATAGGGCAAATAGCTAGTGCAGTAGGTATCCCTTTACTCATGGATACCCCTACAGCGAAGATGACCAGAATTGTGTATGCTCGAGTGTGTGTGGATCTAGATTTGCAAAAGAATTGGCCTCATTCTTTTCTGTTGGCAACTTATAATGAAGAAGGGGAGTTAACATATAAGGATATCCACTTAGAGTATGAATGGAAACCCGAACCCCAAGTACCTAAACAGAAACGAGCACCAACTGGGAGGACCTTTGAAACTGGACTGCAGCACGAATTGGTGACAGAGAAGTCCTAAACCCACCAGCAGCAGTCTATCAACTTAGAACCATCTGAGTTACCAAGCTTACCAAATGCGGAGCCCCAACCAGATCCAAATTCTTCCCTAGCAATACAGCAGATAAAACTTGAGATTAGCTTCGGTGTTAAGGTAGCCAATACCTCAACCTCGGCTGGAGAGGAATGCATACAGGAAGCAGCCTTACAGGGGGCCATTGACAACCCATCTCTACCTGACATACACCAGGTAAGTAGTTCCCCACCCTCTCCTAGTTTGAATTGGTTCCTAGCAGCTCAGGCATTACGGGCAGGGTAGAAAGGGATTTAACTAAAACAAATAGGAAAATAAGAAGGAAACAGAAATAGAAGTCTGTTATTGTTTTTGTCTTATGGATTTAGTCTTTTGGAATGTGAGAGGGCTTAATAGCCCGAATAGCTGTCAAGGCTTGTCTTAAGAGTCTTTCCACTATTTTTGTGTACATGATTGAATCCCGAACAAGATCCCCCTTAATCCCGAACAATATATGTTCCTTGATATTCCCTCGGTGGCAATACTCCTTCAACATTGATCATTCCTCTAATTCTAGGATAGTAACAACTTGGAATGAAGATTGCCTCTCTTGCTTAAAGTTACACTCTACTGACCAACTTAACCACCTAGAGGTTACTCCCATTCATTGCTCCTCCCCCTTCTTTGTTACTTGCGTGTATGGGTCCAATAATCTCAATCATAGGAAACATCTCTGGTTTGCCTTGAACCATATTTCCTCCACAATAGGGCCTCATTCGTGGCTAATAACTGGAGACTTTAATGCGATCCTGAACTCTTATGAGGGAAAACCATTGAGTTTTATGGCTTTGCAAGGTATGCGAGACTTTAGGAAGTGTGTAGAAGATTGTGGGCTTTTCGACCTTAATGCAAGTGGTCCTACCTTTACATGAACCGATAAACAAAGTGGAGATCTTTATGTAGCAAGGAAATTAGATAAAATGCTCATCAATTCTAAGTGGTCCTCAAAGTTCCCCAGGTCTTATAGTGTCATTCTCAATCCTAATATCTCGGATCAATCTCCTTTGGTGGTTAAGGCCTTACTCAGTCAACAGAAGCGTACTTCTCCCTTTAGGTTCTCAAACTTTCTCGCCAACCATCCTAGCTTCCTCCAAATCATTGATGAAGCTTGGTCTAGTCAGATTAGAGGCACTCCTATGTATAAGGTGGTGTCTAAGCTTAAACTTATCAAAAGAGCTCTTAAATCCCTTAACTCAGGTCAAATAGGAGATGTTAGTATCCGTGTGGAGCGAAGTCAGGCCAACCTTAACTGTATTCAAGAGCAGTTGAAGCTTGATCCCCACTCTGCCATTCTTAAAGATAGAGAGACTGAAGCCATCCAAGCAGTCCTTAGAGCACTTAGGGACCAGGAATCCTTTTTCAAGCAAGTTTCCTGTATTAAATGGCTTAAAGAAGGGGATAGGAACACAAATTTGTTTCACCACTCCATCATTGCTCACAGAAATAGGAACTCTATTCATTCCTTACAATTGGCCAATGGAACTCGAATTGTAGGCTTCCAAGAGATTCAGGATCAGTTCCTGAACCATTTCCAGAATTCTTTAGGGAGCTCTAAATCTCTACCTTCTTCTCAAGAGTTTGTGGCATCCCTCTTTCCTACTCCTTTACCTGACAGTATCACTTCCCCTCTTTTAGCAAAAGTATCTGAACAAGAAATAAGTGAGGTTTTCCATTTCCTTAATCCAAACAAGGCCCCAGGCCATGACGGTTTTAATGGGTATTTTTTTAAGCAATCTTGGGCCACAATAGGACCGGAAGTTACAGGGGCAATCAAGAACTTCTTTGAGCTTGGGAAACTTCTTAAGGAGCTTAACTCTACTTTTATATCTCTCATTCTAAAGAAAGCTCATCCAATCATAGTGCAAGATTATAGGCCTATTTCTTGTTGCAATTTTCTTTATAAGGTCATAGCTAAGATCATAGCAAATAGACTTTGTAAGTCTCTTCCCCACATTGTGAGCCAAAACCAAAGTGCTTTTGTTAAAAATCGTCGCATAGGCGATAATGTTTAGTTGGCCCAGGAAATTCTAAGGAATTATCATCTTTCCAATAGTCACAAGCATTGTACTTTCAAAATAGGCCTTCATAAAGCCTATGAAACTATTCATTGGGAGTTCCTCTCCAATGTTTTAGAATTTGTCGGGTTCTCTGGGAAATTCATTGATTGGATAAAAGAATGTATTTCATCCCTGTCTTACTCTATCCTTATTAATGGCACCCCTTCCAAGTTCTTTAGAGGTAAGTTAGGTTTAAGACAAGGAGGCCCGTTATCCCCTTTCCTTTTTATTCTAAGTATGGAAGTTCTTTCTAGATGGTTGAACAAGGCTTTAGATGGTAATCCCTCTTACCATTATCATTTGAGGTGTAAATCTCTTAAACTAAACCATCTTCTTTTTGCTGATTATCTTATGCTTTTTTGTCAGGCTGACTTGGAATCTGTTAACTCAATGCTAGACTGCTTGAGGACCTTCTCCCAATTGTCTAGTTTGGAACTGAATCCTTGTAAGAGCCACTTCTTCTTATCCCTTGAGTCGCATAACTTTACTCCCCACATTGAACTGATGTCTGGCCTAACGAGACGCAATCTTCTTATAAAGTATTTGGGGGTCCTGCTCATTACTGGAAGGTTGTCCCGAAGGGATTGTAGTCCCCTCTTGGAAAAAATCAAAGCTAGGATCTACAAGTGGACTAATAAAAGCCTTTCATATGCTGGAAGGCTTCAGTTGATCATCTCAGTGCTTTCTTCGTTTCAAGTCATTGGTCTTCCATGTTTATTCTTCCTTCTTCTATCTTAAAGGAGATAGAGGCCAAACTTAGGAACTTCCTTTGGTCAGGGCAGGTTTCCTCCCATTCTTATGCTAAGGTCAAATGGGCTGATATGTGTAGACCTAAAAAGGAAGGAGGCCTTGGGATTAAACACTTGTCAACTTTGAATACTGTGCTTATTGGGAATAGGATCTGGATTTTGTTTCATGACCCTGAAGCTCTCTAGGTGAAGTGGGTACACTCTATAATCCTTAGGAGGGGGAATTTTTGGAGTATCCAACCTAACAGCAATAGTTCTTGGAGTTAAAGGAAAATTTTAGCAGTAAGGGATAAATTAGAGAACTAATTCAGAAATAGGATAAGAAATGGAGCTTCTACTTACTTTTGGCAGGATCCTTGGCACCCGAGAGGTATCCTCTAGCATTTCTCCACCTCAAGGGCCATTAATGGATCTGATTTGAAACTGAAAGCCACAGTTTCAAAGGTGATCAGGAATAACATATGGAGCTGGCAAGAGTTAATAGGTGATACTCTGGGCTTCCTGGAACCACTCTAATATTAACCGATTAGCACTCAACAAGATAGTTTGGAGTGGTTAGCTGGTTCAGCGAACAGACAAGTCTATACTAATTCTTCAGCTTATTCCTTTTTAAGACCGCCTCCCCCCAACAAACTACCCCTTGGCATACCCTAGTTTGGTTCAAAAAGAACAGTTCAAGATGTTCTTTCACTCTTTGGTTGGCTTTCTGTGGCAAATCACAAACTCGAGACAGACTACCTTACCTCCTTACCCCCAATCATTGCTCCTTATGTCTCAAAGATAATGAATCAGTTGATCACCTTTCCTTTGAATGCCTTTTTTCCAAATCAGTTTGGATTTACTGCCTATCCTACTTTCATATCAACCTTCCACCACAACTCAACCTCCATACAATTTCTCTTTGGCTAAGCAATCCCCAAAATCCCCAAATCTCAGAACTTTAAATCCCAATGTTTTTCCAATTATCCCTTCCGTGGCCGTTTACTATCTGTGGAAAGAAAGGAATGCCAGGACTTTTAAAGATGAAGTTATGGAGGTGGATGGCTTGAAAGCTAGAGTAATCACCCTAGTACAGGAGCAACTCAGAGCAAACACCGAGGGAAGGCAAAGGTATGAGAGTCATTTATATTACTAGCATCCTTTTGCAGGGTTTTGTTTCAGGTCAAAGCATGGAAATAGGGGAGGCAGGTCACAGCTGCTTAACCTATGGAAGGAGTGCACAATTAGTCATCTTCTTTTCGACCTCCATCTTCAGCTACAGTTTCTGTAAATTAGGGACAGTAGAGAGGATAGCTATCCGAAAACAGATAGCTACTGTTCTCCTTAGCAATGCCGGATCAGTGGAAGCCAAGGGGAGATAAGCATCATGGTAATAGATTCATGAAACATGATGGCAGCAGCAGATCACCCCGCATCAACTTCAGTGATGCAAAGACCAACAGACCTTAGCTTTCCATTTTTCATCTAGGGCAGTTAGTCTACCTTAACTTTTTTACACATGGAAGGGTTTCAACATTAGCACTAGCAACAACTAACGACAGACCAAATGATAGTAGTAGAAGCTCTGATAAATAAATTCAGGTTTCAGCACAGCAGATCTGGTCAGACTTCCTCTTCATGGGTTGGTACATTCATGGTACGCAACACTTCTTCACGGTTGGTTGCGAGCACAAGTGGTCCAGCTGGTTGTAAGTATCAGCTGGTTGATTTCTCAAGACATGAGATACCTCCAATGAAGGACTGCATGTTTTGTCTCTGTTTGAACTTGTGCTACTGCCGATTGTTTTAGATATTAGGATCTCTTTGGAGCGTTGTTCAAGTTAGGTTTTTAAGTGTATTGTTGCCATTTAGGAAGCTTTTCTCAGGGTATATCTTGTCAGATTAGGGGTTCTCTTTTGATTGATTTGAGATGAGTTGTAAAACTATCTCTACCCTTGTACAAAACCTTTCTTTATTAATCTTACATCTGATTTACTAAAAAAAAGAAAACTTTTTTTATTAGCCGTATAGCAAGAAACACTTCACCCAGTGTTGAGTTTGGATGATCTTTTGGAAAATATGGGTCAAACTCGCGTTGAAGCTCCAAAATGACTAGCTTCCTTGATAATTATATACATTCCAAAACAGATGATGAAATCTAAAAAATTTAAATTTATTTTAACGTGATAATTCTTTTTTTTTACTCATGAGGTGTTCTAAGTGAGTTCGAACTGTCAATAGTACCGTTAAATCATTATCACGTCCAGATTAATCTTCGCTCGTATCTTATTGGGCCTTAAGGAGTGGTTGAATACTACCACCAAGTATTTAATAATGCTGCATTTGCAAGCAGGAGTCAAACCTCCAACCTTACTTAAAGCGAAGACCCGCAACATGCTAATTGTTTTAAGTCATAGATTATCCAAGAAAGTAAATGTAATTTACTTGAGCAAATAGAAGACTACAATACGAATATTAAGTCAATAATTATAATAACTGGAAATTATTCTCGTAGGAATTTTATGGATGACGCCCAAGCGACGTAGGTTTTTCTTTCCCATTTAGATGTTACACCTAATTGACTGTGACCCTTCACCATATGGCGGGCCTTACATTACATGATCTCACTGCGTTCCTAGTTCCAAAGTGAGATGATGGTTTTTGTCGAAACTACTTTAACCGATCGATGCTCACCCTCCCCTTATCTTTTCAATGTACTTGCCGCGAAACTCTTACCAACAACAACGTTGCGTTGCCTCTTACTGGACCAAAACCTACCGGACCAAGTCTTATAAGAACCTAATATCTTCCGCTTCCATATTGGGGCACATCATAAGATAAGATATGAAGAACCCATAGTCTAATCTAAATTTTAGATGTGTATCATGTCATCTCTAGCATTATCAATTGCAGTAGTAGATGGACCGACCGCACAAACTTGAAGTAAACATACCCTTCAAATTCAATGACAACAATGTGATAATAGCAAAAGAGGCCATGTTCAGACAGATTAGGTTAGGCCAGAATATCAAGGCGGACGAATGTTTGCAACCAACGATTATAACTAGAAAGCAACTATCGCTCAACCACACCATAAATGAGTTGACAAAACCTTTTGAGCCTCCACCAACCCCAATGTCTTAGCTATTAAAAGCCTCCCTCTCACCCGTTTAATTACGTTCAAATTTAAATCGTACCCCAGAAAAAGCTTTCACCCTCCGATACCACGTCATCACTAACTCCTCTATTTCTGCTCACTTCTTTTTTTCATTTCCAAGAAAGCCACCGGTTACCTTTCATTCCAGTTGCCTGTCTCCAATATTCTTCGTTAATTTCCACACGTATTGGCCTACAGTCACGGGTAGACTGCAAAACCAAGCCATTAGATCACTTTTAAGGTTGCTACACGAGATCTCACGTCCGGTAGATGTAGGTCGATGCAATGAATCCTTTGAACAAGCTCGTTGCTGCTATTACTGTTATCTTTGCGATTTGTCTGCTGGTTCTTGTAATCCAGTCCATCTACGTGCTTTGGCGTCGGAGAAGACTCAGACACGTCGTCACCGGAAGTGTCCGTGACGTCGAATTCAGTGCGGAACAGCTACCCTCGAAAGAACTTCTTTACTTCTTCTGCTGCAGGAACCAGAAGACCACTCGGGTCGAACCCGACGGAGCGCTGGCTGCCGTGGAAGCGACGGCGCCGCCGCTCATACCGCCTCCTACGGAGGAGGAGGTGGATCAGATGCTGAAGCATAAGGGACTGTACGGACCGTCTAGGTTTTTGTTTACTATAAAAGAAGAGGAGAGAGAGGAGATGGAGTGTGATCATAATCTGCCTTGCTCTTCTTCTACTACTGAGAACAAAGTGGAGAAAATGAAGGTGGACGAAAATGGTGGCTTGGGGGAGGCATCTAGTGAAAGTGAAGCACAAGTGATTGCTGAGGCTGACAAGACGACTCCATTTTCAACTCCTTGTGCTTCGCCTCCTTATTATACGCCGTCACCGTCTCCAACTCGGGAAGGAAACTGCTTATGGTCGACGGCGAGCGACGTCGTCGTTTTGGGAATAGAATTAGGCTCAGGATCGTGTAAGTAATTGTTTTCGGGTTTTTAAGTTTTCTTTCTGAGCAGTAACTTTTGAGGCTAGGAGGTCGACTTAATTACTGGTACAGCCACGTAAACACTGTGTGTCAAGTAGAAGCAGGAGGTGAGGTGGTGTCATTTAATTATGTGGTACAAATGTAACAGCATTAGATTTTAAGATGGTTGGTTGACTTTATTTTATTTTGCAATTTATTTCATCAGAAATGGAGAATGATACTATAAGCAGGAGTCTAAAATTGAGAGGAGGAAACAGAAAGACGCGGGGGTTTCATGAAGCAAACCAAGATGTAATAATGTTACACAGCTTGAAAAGCCCTTAAATCTATAACTGCTCCCCACTTTCAAAGTCTATAATCCAAGACATTTCTTATAGAGTGGCATTGACCTTTTGAAAGTGAACTTGTTAGCAGCTTCGGACAGGATAGAGTGCGCATTCTAGGCCGTATATTTTTTTCTCCACAACCTTGTTGATGGTGATGGGGTTTGATCCATTTTGAAGTGTCGCAAAGATGAAATTGCGTTAAATCGATAATGTTTGACCACGTTAGAATTGAATGGTATATTTCTTTAAATAAAACTATTACACTATTACAAAAAATAATGAGTTCAAGGCTAGATAAGCTTACCGTTAGATTACAAGAGTATCTAAAGGATTCAAGAAGTGAATATTATAAAACTAGATCATAATTGAGATTACTGAATCACAATCAGCACCTGTTCTTCGTGTCCAAAGAGAGGGAATGATGTGCTTGTTTAGCAAATACATCAGCTCTGATATGATTAACTATTCTATCCGTCAACTGATATTTGTCTTCCTTCTTGTTAGTAAACCTACGTTGATTTCTTTCTTTCCGGATGCAATAGATGGTTATGTTGAAAGTTGCTGTATAGAAAGCAACATTAGGAGTTCCCTTCTCATAATGTAATGATAACATATACAATAGTCGACTCCATATAGCCTTAGAATAACTATGTTGAAATATAAAGTGGGAGTTTGTCCCACATCGGATAAAGAGAGGAATGAAGATTAATATATAAGCCTAATGAGCTACTCCACCTATCACCAATTGGTTTTAGGATGGAACCTCACTTGGGCTTATATGTAATCTAGCATTCCTTCCCGTGTGGGCCCGTAGGCCCGTTATGAATTCTAACAAACTACAAATGAAGAAGAGGTGATCATGCTCCTTAGCTGCCATATTACATAATAAGCAAAGGTCATCAACTTTACCGTGCCATTGCTTCCAAATTTTTAGCCTATTTTTTATTGCAAGCCATGTGATGAAGGTTGCTTTGGGATTGATAATGTTATGTCATATAAGAGAAAACTATGGGATCATTAGACAGAAGTCGATAACAAGATTTGTTTAAAAATACCCCATTCGGGGTTAAAATCTAGGAGATAGTATCTTCCGTAGCATGGTTTCCTAAGATAGGAAGATGAGCTGTAAGTTCATGAAAGCCTCAGAAGTATCCCTGCCAATCACCATTCTCTATCAATGAATAAACCTTAAGGTTTAACGCCATTCGATTTCAAAGCCTTTGAAAATCAATATTATGAGCAAGGGGCTGATGTCTAGCCAATTATCAAACCATACTCACGTCTTTCTCACCATTGCCGATAGTGTGCTGGATGAGAGGATAAATAAATTCACTTAACTTCTTCATTTGTTTTAGAATCCAAGAACCTTGTGGTGAATATTCAGTCTGCCATAAATTAACACATTTCAATAGAATTCGAGAATCCATTTTATGCATAATGTATTGTTGTCCGTGTATATTTGCCATAATCTCTTGCATATTAAAACTTGTTGCATATTAGAGATTGAGATAATTATGAGGCCACCATTCCTTTTAGGCTTCATAACCTCACACCATTTAACTCGAGCATTCATGTAGTTACCAACCTATCCTGACCAGAGAAAGGATGTCATTATCCAGTCCAACCATTTAATTACTTTCCAAGGCAAAGCAATATGAGCAACTTAATGCAGATGAAGACAAGTAAGTACTGAAATGATGAGTGTAAGCTGAGCTGCATAAGACAGGAATTGATTCTGCCATGCCATCACTCTGGACCTCATATTTTCTATAATAGGTAAGCAGTCTCTAAACTTCGACTTTAAAGCCATAATTGGAACTCCCAATAGTGAAAAAAGAGTGAACAATGTTGGAGTTCAATGATTCTTTTAATTTCCACAAAGTTTCTCACATCAACCGAAGTATAGATGCAAATTTTCTCTGAATTATGATTAAGTTCAGACCATTTCGCAAATAGATCAAGCAGATGCATTATTTTTTTAATTAAAGAGGGATCAAAACCAGACAATAGATGTAAGTCATCTGCATATACTAGGTGAGTAAGGTTGAGTTCCTTACATTTGTGTTGAAAGTGGAATCCACCATTGCAAGCAAGCATGTTGTTTAAAAGTTGAGATAATCCCTCTATAACAAGAGTAAACAAGTAAGGCGATAAAAGGTCGCCTTGTTTGATCCCCTTGGCAGGCTTGAAAGGTATGGTGGGAGTACCATTCACATATATACTTAGTGAAGATGTGCTAATACAATTCATAATCCATTAAACAAATTTGGATGGAAGATGCAATGCTTCAAGACATATCCGAATAAAACTCTAGCTAACTGTATCGAAAGCTTTAACAAAATCAATCTTAATCAAACAACTTTGTAATTTCTTACCCGAATAATAATCCTTCAATAGCACTAGTAAAATTAGAATGTTATCTCCTGGATTTCTTTTTGGAATAAATGCACTTTGTGTAGGATTCACAATAGTGGAAAGAACTACCTTGAGGCGCTCAACTAGAATTTTTTAAATCACCTTATAGATAGTGGAGTAGCAAGATATGGTCTGAAGTCTCGCATTTGATTAGGATTTGTTTTTTTTTGGGAACAAGCATATAAAGGAATGATTGATGACTTGAAACATTTTGGTAGACTTGGAAAACTCTAGTACCGCTTCAGTAAAAAGCTAACCCATGATATCCCATATACGTTGGAAGAATAATGTAGCGAATCCATTCGGGCCAAACGCCTTCGAAGAATGCAAACTAAAGAGGGTACATTTAACATCATGTGCAGTAACAGGAGAAACCAACACATCTTTCATTCCTTAATCAATGTTTTAATCAAATAATTTTAAAACATTAGGACTTGACAAGGAAGATGCAACTGTTCCCATTAAATCAATGAAAAAGTTTTTGGCTATTTCCATGATACTATCCAATTCAACATCCCCAGCTATCTTATAGCCTGGAAATTTTGTTGGTATTTCTACGAGCCAAAATTAAAGAATAAAAGAAATTTGTGTTGGCATCACCCTCTTTTAGCAGGTTAAATGGGATTTCTTCATCAAGACTGATTTGTGAAAGGTAAGAGTAATTTTATAGTTGTAGAGGCATGTCATCCCTTCTTGTTTAAGTTATGGTTTAGAAGTATGATCATAACAAGCATTTTGAGCAATTAAGAGCTTTTCCTTAAGTGATTCAAGATTAGAATTCCTACCTCACAAGAATTGCTTGACAATAGCTCTTATTAGTTTTAGTTTTTACATAAAATGAACTGTTTTAAATCCATTCACCTCAGTATTCTAACAGCTGCGAAAACTATTGAAAAAACCTGATTGGAGTACCCTTTAAATGCCAATCTACTAGCTTTTATATTAGCATAAAAGAGTGATATGAACTAGTAGTGTTCTGAATCTCGTACCGTTCCGGTTGGAAACCGGTACCGAAACAGTCATAAACTTACAGGGGATTAATTCCGGCCAGTGCCGGCCGTTTTCGGTCTGTACCGGCCGGTACCAAAAATTCCGGACCGTTCCGGACAAATCCGCAAAAAAAGTTTTGGTCAGGGACCATTTTGCAAAATTTAAAAATTGAACCCGAAAAATGCCAACCCCCCCCCCCCGACTGCCTCTCTCTCGCTCACCTCTACTGTCGACTCTCCCTCTCAGACTCTCAGATTTC
>JANKOE010000004.1:48239208-48258223 GCA_026284465.1 Erythroxylum citrifolium
ATTTTAGCCAAGTTAGTAAAAGGAAGATAGTAAATCTAAGTGTTGGATTGGGCTTAGATCCAAGTGTTGGATTGGGCCTTTCATATTAGGATCCATAAGATGTCATAACAAAAAATGATGTGTTTACATATATACATTAGAGAATGCATGGTTAGGAGAATATATGGGTTAACAGAATGGATGGTTATGAGTTTAGGGCTAATTTGATTGGGTAGTCCATATCATGCCATGTAGTTTATATATATATACATATATATCTATATATATACATATATATATATACATATATATATATATACATATATATATATATACATATATATATATATACACACACATATAGACCTTAGTCAAACCCCTCACTTACAATATTAAAACTAACGCTTTCCTTTAATATGGCAAGAACTAGAGTCCTTTTAAAGTTAGGGATGTTGGGCAAATCCAAGCCTGCTTTACACAGATATGTTCGAACAATGGAAATAAGATTTTTGGATTAATGGGTCTGTTTTAACTAAAAATGTTGGTTTGTTGGGCAAAACCAAGATCAACGTGGACAAAGGCGAAGTTGGGTAGTGTACATTAGATATACACGTGTCAAGAGTTGATAGCCCAATGAGTGTGCACATATCAATAGCTGATAGCACTAGATTCGATAGTTGCATTAGAGATGCAATTAGTATGATCGATATCTACCGATTGAACTAAGGTGGCTTATTGGGTAAACCCAATGTCATTCTTAGGGATATTGGATATCTACCCACTAGGAGAATTTCTTTATGAGTTGTTTTGGATTTATATTGAGGGTTATAAATTTGTGAAAATAGTGAGAGCCATAATGCGTGTTATTAAAGTCCTTATAGACATGCATTTAAGTACATTCTAATTTTTCTCTTTGACGAAAGGTTGCTATTGCCTAGGTCAATACCATGAGTACAAGTGTGATATAAGATTATTGATGGAAGCTAACAAGTTGACTGAACCAAACTTGCTCGATTGGCTTAGGAACTTGAGAATAGTTCTCAAGTCTGAGAAGCTTGGTTACGGCTTGGAAGAAACACTTCCTGATCTCCCTGTTGTTGATGCTTCTGGTGATGATCAGAGGGTATATAAGAAACTTCTCAATGATAGTGAGATGGCTAGTTGTATTATGCTATCCACTATGTCACTGGAGCTGTAACAGCAGCACGAGGCTATGGATACTCATACCATAGTCTATCATCTTAAGGAGCTCTTTGATGAACAAGCAAAGTCCAAAAGGTTTGAGAATTTGTGATTGCTCTTCCTCTTCAAGGTGGTTGAGGGGACATCTCCAATGCAATATGCATTAAAGATGAATAGTTACATCAAGCGATTGTCCTCCTTAGGTTTTCTTTTGGATCATGAATTAAGTATTGACTTAATTCTAACAGGTTTAACTAATAATTACTCACAATTTGTGCTTAATTATTAGATAAATAATATATCCAGCACAATTATCAAGTTGGTCAACATACTCAAGGCAGTTGAGCCATCTGTCCGCAAGGACAAGGTTGTGATATTGGTGGACTCTTCTAGTTCGAAGAAAAAGAGTTAAAAGAAGAAGAAGTCTGCAGGGCATAAGGGAGGCGTCAAGAAAGCAAAGAAGACTACCTCGAAGGGAACTTGCTTCCACTGTGGCAAGGATGGCTACTGGAAAAGAAATTGCAAGGCTTATCAGGAGTCCTTAAAGTAGAAGAAGGCATCTGATGCCCAATCTACTTCAGGTATTTATGTTATTGATATTCATACTGTTTCTGATAACAACATATGGGTATTAGATACTGGTTGTGGCTCACACATTTGTACTAACATGTAGGGCCTCAAGAATAGTAGACAACTCAATAAGGGAGAGTCAAACCTGCAAGTGGGCAATGGAGCAAGAGTTGCTGCATTAGCTGTAGGCATATATATATTAACGCTCCCTCGTAAGATTGTATTAGAATTGCACAATTGTTTTTATGTACCTGCTTTGACTAAAAATGTAATGTCCGTTTCTAGTCTTAATAAAGTTGGATTCCATTTAAATTTCAGTAACAGTGGTTGCTCAATTTATTTGAATGGAATGTTATATGTTTTGGGTACATTGTGCTATGGTATATACATACTGGATATGTCTAATCCGGTTCCAAATATCAATAATAACAAAAGAAAAAAACGAGAAAATGTGAAATCGTCTTACTTATGGCATTGTCACGTTGGCCATATAAGTGAGAGACATATTTCTAAACTACACAAGTGGGGTAGTTTAAGGTCATTTGATTATGAATCATATGACACATGCGAATCTTGCTTTATTAGGCAAGATGACTAAGTTACCCATTAAGGGAAAGGGTGAATGAGCTAGTGGACTTTTAGACCTAATACATATTGTTGTATGTGGTTCGATGTCCATACATGCCAAAGGTGGTTTCATATACTTCATTACCTTTATCGATGATCATTCTTGATATGGGTATATGTATCTTATGAGATACAAGTTTGAAGCCTTTGAAAGGTTCAAAGAATTCATAAATGAAGTTGAGAAACAACTTGGGAGAAGTATTAAATCACTTCGATCAGATTGAGATGGTGAATACTTAAGCCAATAGTTCTTAGATTATCTTAGGGATAATGGAATATTGTCCCAGTGGACTCTACCTTACACGCCATAACACAATGGTGTGGCTGAGAGGAGAAACCGAACCTTGTTAGACATAGTGAGGTCTATGAAAGGTTTAGCGAATTTACCAAAATCATTTTGGGGGTATCACTCGAAACTTCTGTTTATGTATTAAATAGAGTCCCATCCAAGTCAGTTGATGTTACTCCATATGAGATATGAACTAATAGAAAACCCTATATTTCTTATATGAAAGTTTGGGGTTGTCCTGCTTATGTGAAGCGGATTCAGTCAGATAAGCTTGAAGCTAAATCTAATAAGTGTCTGTTTGTAGGATA
This sequence comes from Erythroxylum citrifolium, assembly GCA_026284465.1. Lineage (NCBI taxonomy): Eukaryota > Viridiplantae > Streptophyta > Magnoliopsida > Malpighiales > Erythroxylaceae > Erythroxylum > Erythroxylum citrifolium. Next base: position 48,242,164 of record JANKOE010000004.1, read on the forward strand.
TCCTAAGGAAACTATAAGATATCAGTTCTACCATGTTTCGAAACAAAATGTGTTTGTTTCAAAACATGCCTGTCTTTTTAGAGAAAAAGTTTCATCTAAAAGGAGACAGTGGGAGCAAAATTGAACTTGTGGAAGTTCAAGATGTTCAAACAGACGCAGATCAACTGCCTAGACTCGAGACTATTATTCATAAAGATGAAACAATAGTTCAACCTTCTAACACTTAAGAAGTTCGTGGGTTAGGCAAGATATCTCATGTTCCTAAGAGATATGGATTTCTCATAAGTGAACTTAATGACGTATTGCTCATAGAAGATGATGAGCTTACTACCTATGAAGGGGTTCTGAAGAGTTCAAAATATGACAAATGGCTTCAAGCTATGAAATCCGAAATGGATTCCATATATGAAAACCAAGTATGAAATTTGGTTGACCCACCTGAAGGGATAAAACCCATAGGGTGCAAATGGGTATTCAAGAAGAAAACTGACATGGAGGGTAATGTAGTTACCCTTAAAGCTAGGGTTGTAGCTAAAGGTTATTGTCAAAGGCAAGGTGTTGATTATAACGAAACATTTAGCCTAATAGCTATGCTTAAATCCATTAGGACACTCCTATCCATTGCCGCTCATTATGATTATGAGATAAGGCTAATGGATGTGAAAGCGACTTTCCTTAATGGAAATCTAACCGAGAATGTATATATGACACAACCTGATGGTTTCATATCCATTAATGGAGTAAAGGTATGCAAGCTTTAGAAATCCATTTATGGATTGAAGTACGCATCTAGGAGTTGGAATATCTGATTTGATGAGACAATCAAAGAGTTTGGTTTCTCACAAAATCTAGATGAGTTGTGTGTGTATAAGAAGGTTAGTAGGAGTGCAATTGTGTTCATTGTACTGTATGTAGATGACATATTGCTAATAGGAAACGATGTCTCAGCTTTGCAATCAGTCAAAATTTGGTTAGCTAAGAACTTCTCTATGAAAGACCTTGGAGAAGCAACTTATATTTTAGGGATAAGGATTTATAGAGATAGATCTAAGAGGTTGCTTGGTCTTTTTCAGTTTACATATATAGACAAGATGTTAAAGAGGTTTAGCATGGAGCAGTCCACGAGAGCTTATCTTCTCATGGTACATGGGATTACATTCTCTAATTCTATGTGTCTAAAGACACAAGATGAGAGGACTCGCATGAATTTGATTCCTTATGCCTCAGCTATAGGATCAATCATGTACGTTATGTTATGTACTAGACCCAATGTATCGTATGCTCTAAATGTTACGAGCAAATACTAGTCAGACCCTAGTGAGAGTCATTGGGTAGCTGTCAAGAATATCCTTACATATTTAAGAAGAACTAAGGATGTATTCTTGGTATATGGAGAAGGTGATCTTATGGTAAATGGGTATACTAATGCCAATTTCCAATTCGATAGGGATGACTCTAGATCCTAGGACGAATATGTATTCACACTGAATGGTGGTGCAGTTAGTTAAAAAAGTTCCAAACAAGAGACGACTGCTGATTTGGCGACAGAGGCATAGTATATTGTAGCTTTAGAATTGGAAAAGGAAATGGTTTGGATCAAGAAGTTCATTATGAAACTTGGTGTGGTTCCTAGCATCACTGACCCAGTGTAGTTATATTGTGACAACAACGGGGCTATAGTGCAAGTGAAGGAACCAAGGTCTCATCAAAAGTCCAAGCATGTACTCAGACGCTACCATTTGAATAGAGAGATCATTGGTAGAAATGATGTCAAGATAGAGAGAGTTCCCACTAATCAAAATATAGATGATCCGTTGACTAAGCCTATTTTCCAAAAGAGTTTTGTGTCACATGTACACGCCTATGGTATTAGATATCAAGGCGATTGGCTTTAGTGTAAGTGGGAGTTTGTTAGAGAAGTGCTCTAAAGGCAATCACCTTTCGCACTAATTGTAAAAATCATTTTATGATTAATAAAGGATTTTTTTATTATTTCAATGTTCATACATTTATGGATTTGATGTTGATCTTAAATTGATTTAATGAAGAGCTTGATACAAAACATAGCATGGAGGAATTCATGATGAGATCATGATAATGAGATTCCTATCATGTGTAATTATGTTAGTATCTAAACTTTTCCTAGTCATCATATTAATGAGATGGGATATTGTTAATCTGGACAGACTAGCACATGTTATACTCCTTGATTGGATCAAGCAATAGATCTCATAAACTGTAGACATAAGTTGTTTAGAGTTAACATGCGGAAGTTTACTAAGGGTAGTAAGTACATTAGATTGACCTACTATAAGATAATCATATGAATATTCTATTTCACTGTCAATGATAGTCACATCATAGCAATGGTGCAAGTATCCTTTAAGTTGAGATGCTCAAGGATATCTCAGATACTGATTTTATGCTTTGACTCCATTCATCGATACCTTTCAGGGGTTACTCATAGGGTGGTGATTGGGTACAACTTGAGGCATTCATAGGTAATTAAATAGCCAATAAAGGATTTATCACTCCAGATAAAAAGAGATGATACCCACGACCTCTTGTTGGGGTCATTACTCAGGAGTCTCTAACTAGAGTAGATATGTGTCATGAAGAGAGTCTTCTATGATACATAAAGTAATGAGATCCTTAGGACAAGATCTAATATCACTTGGACTAGATGTGATGTAGTCAGTTTAGTGGGAGTTGACACTTTGACCGTACTCTGAACTAAGTAGGGTATAGATGGTGAAGGACGAATTACGTGGCAACATTGCATATGGAAGGGTTCGTAGTCAAGCCACTGACTTTCCAGTCAATTAGAGGTTATGATATGCTGCTAGATACCGCTCTTGACTTACTTGAATTAAGTGTTAATTCAAATGACCAACATAAACGGAAACTTAATGGGTCACACATATAGGAGATCTGAAAGATGAGTAAAATGATCTTGAATAGTGATTCAAGATGTGAGAGAGTGTTTCAGGATTGTATCGCGATGCGATCGTGATAGAAAACATTGCATGGAATGGATTATAAACAAGTGTTGTTGGATGCCAATTTAGTCATCAACTTCACAAAACTTCCATTAATGCATGTTATTTATAGTCGTTAAGTTCACATAACTTCTATTAATACATGCTATTTATGACCATTAACTTCCCATTAATGATGGGGGTTATGGGAGGCCAAAGAGGGCAGAAAATAATCATCATTTTTGTGCATCTTGAGTAAGACATAAGAAAAAAAGAAAGGTTCTTTCTTACACACACACTCTTTTTCTCTCTAACTCTCACAAGAGTTCTTGTCTTTGCTAGCACAAAGAAAGAATCCCAGCCATTTTCTAGTCAGGTTTCATCTTTCTATCTTCATGTGGACTTTCATTAAAGACGATCTACGTTGATCATTGTGGTTTATGACAACCCAATGCTGAAAAGATTACAGAACGAAAGAGATCTCAAAAAAGTATGTAAATATCTTATATTTCATGTTTTTATTTTCTATATCTATACGCATGAATAGATCTGGTTTTGAGGCTCCTTTTTATTTTCCACTGCGTATATTTAATATATATTATGTATGAGATGCATGATCGGAACCTTACACAGATGACTCGACCATTAAAGTTTGAGCTATGATTTGAGTATAGCTCCCAAAAAAATGAACTCGAAAGTGAGGAAGGATCTTTTATTTTAGTTTCTAAGAGACCAGCTAGTGTTAGTTTTTTTTTTCTTTCACCAACTCTCTTACCACATTCTTTTTGTGAGCGTTATTCAACCCTTTAGTGTTCCAAACTAGGATTGACATGAGTAGGGGAATCCCTTTGAGTTTTCTGCTTGCCTTTTTTTCGAGCTAATCGCCTTCTAGATTTAGTAACTTGCATTTGAAAGTCAACAATTTTCAAGTTAATCTTAGTCTAGTCAGTGGTAGTAGTCTGGTTTGCTTCGTGATCCAAGACATCATCCTCTTCTTTGTCACCTGAATTCTCAATAAGGGAGACTTCTGGAGCAATTCCAATATTTTCAGAAATAGCACTAGGTCGTCTATTCTCTGTTAAAGTGTCAACATGTAATGAAGGGCTAAGAGAAGTTTCAGTATTAACCTCAGCATTGTGTCTAGTCTGTTATACAACAGTCTCTGCTACATCTAAGGAGCTAGGTAATTGAACAAGATCCAGATTATGGCCTAGTGTATCCTTACAAATTGAATTAAGAACAAAAGAGGAGGGATTGGCAGCATCAACCAATAATTCATCATACCAAATTGTTTTAAACTTCTTTCTAGTTGGAACCCATTTTTTGTAGTATTGCTCGGTTTCTATAGATGTGTCACTTGTATTTCTATTTGTTCCAGCTCTTCATTTTCTCCAAGTCTGTTGACAGATAGCTTATCCCGGAGAGATGTATTTTTATTTATTTCAATACAAAGCTTGGCATAACATACCCTTTACATCATAGTTATTGGAGAATCCATGCATAACAGTTTCCATAATGACCTAGCTAAGAAACTGAACGCTTCAATGGTCCAAAACTCCATAGGAAGATAATGGAAATTAACCCATATAGGCAATACCTCAATTCCTCCCCTATCAATCACCATACCAGGCTTCCATTACTGCATAAATAAAGGTTGATCACCTATATGTGGTCAATTAATTATATCAAATTCTCATACATCTGAAACTTGAACAAAACCATGCCATCCTCTCTAAGCATCACCTTTCCTAAACCTTTTTTTATCCCATCTAGCGCTTGCATAAGCAAGCACTATAAGGAAGGCAGGACGTTTAGACTAAAAAATTCCACCAATGTAGATGACCAAGCCTTAGTAGTAGCTTGGAGAAGCTCAATTAGAGGGGAGACAACCCCATCATTGACCACAATTTGGAAATGTTTTAGAGTACCTTTTTGGTGCTGACTCTAGCAAGTCGAGAGGGTTCAGATTTAGCTGCAATCGACCCTTTTTCTCCTAGCGTTTGACAACCCTGTTGTTCCATCAACATCTCATGAGAGAGGACTAGAAAGTCCTCTTTGGGAAGGGAGGTTCCCCTTCGTCCATGATGGTTTGAAAGGCCTGAGAAGAACCTTTTGGAGAGGTAATAGCCACCTCCATCATGACTTGTTCCAAGAACCAGTCAAGAGAGAATCACTATGTAGGATTGATTGAATTGGACTTCAAACTTGATAGTTTGAAAACATTAAAACTTGCTTGAAGTTGAATTCAATCAGTCTTTCTTGAATTGGACTCCAAACTTGATAGTTCTAAAACATTAGATTTCTTTTTGTAGATTCCAAGCATTAGAATATGAAATGTATTTTATTGTAAATGTTAGAGTTTAAAACAAAAAATTTTCCTTTGTAAAGAGTCCATTGGTGTTACGTGAAGCTAATGGATTCCACGTAAAAATAATTTTAAAAATATTGCTCCAACTAATGTGATCACTTAATGTCATGTTAATGCTAACGTAATCAATCAAATATTATGTTAGCAATAACGTGATAATTAGCAACATCCTAACGAGTTTAAAATTTTTGTTTGAGAGAATTTGAATTTTATAGTTTTGTCAAGTTATGATTCTTTTTGCATACTTTAAAACACCAAGATATAACATGCACTTTTTGTAATGTTAATTTTTTTTTTTGAAACAATGTAATGTTAATTTTAGTTAGCACCAAGAAAAGATATTTTGATGGAATGGACTTTTATGCCCCATCACCTAGTACTTTTGACGTTTGAGCCATATTTCTATAACAAGTTGAATAGCTTTTGGATTGGGCTCACGCACAACTAAAGGAGCACTTAAGCAAGGACTTGATGATCAAAGAGGAAATATCCTATGGTTCAAGAAGCATATATGTGAGCAACATCCACTTTGGGTCTCCCAAAGATTCAAAATGTGGGTCAAGTTTCCTAGTTAAGACTATACCATCAATGACGTAGTCATGATGCTTTAGTTTTTTGATGCAATAGGGCATCTTAAGTTACCAGTATAAATCTAAAATCTGTGGAATGGAAAACACTTTTAAGGAAACGACTCTTCCATTCCATCAAAAGCAGAAGCAACAAAGCTTATACATCATTCTCAATGTTCTGGCAAATCCGCCTTTGCTTTTACCGCTTTTTGACCAAGTCTTTGGTACCATACCAAAAGGACACACTACCACTTCTCGTTCCATCTCCGACTCTCCATACGTCTCTTTCTCTCTGAAACAGCAGCACATGAAGTACTATTGCCTCTCCTCGGATCCCTCACTCATCAATCATCATCATTTTGAAATCATAAATGCACAAAAATTTAAAGATGAGTGAAAAAGAAGGTGATGATTCTTTATTCAAACTACAGATTGTAGGCAACTTTCAGAGCCCATATGTCCCTTACTTTCATGCAAGAAAAAGAAGTCACTCATAAGAGTAAAAAAAGTAGAGAAAGAATAGACAGTGACCTTATATATCGGAAAGAGCTATATTTGTATACGTTAGCTTCCCTTCTTAAAGTCTGCAAAAGGATATGTGGAAACTTTGTCTCCATGCTAATGTTGTCTTTTTTTGGCTTTTGTTTTGTTTGTTCAAAAGGAAACCCAGTATTTGTGCAAGGGAAAGACGAGTTGGATATCTGTTGAGCATAACTACTGACTCCTACATCAAGCTAACAACTCTAAAAGGTTCACGTTGGTTAGAAACTTAAAAGAATTTCACCATTTTATTCTCATGCTTTTGTCTGATTCGTTGATATAACTAGATGATTGAAGATTCCGTATGTTCTGTCACTTTTCACTTTCCACCCTTCTTAGATAACGCCATCTCCAGGCTCCAGGAACGAGTTTGAAAACCACAGTTTTACTTGGTTACAAGTATTAGTCAAATCATGCTCTTTCCAATTATTTTCACTGAATTTGTGTATTTTATTTTTTGTTGGGTACTCCAAAACTGAATGCTAATAAAAAATTAACAGATTACCAGAGGTAGTAGTATCCTTTTATCTCTTGAAATAATTCAGGGAATATGTAAAACTTACATTCCAAACCAAACAGGAAAAGAACAAATTCAAATGTTATCAATAAAACAATAAGGAAGAGTGATAAATAATAAACAACAGTGCAAACCTAATATCTTCAAAGATATTTTTACTTTTTATCGGATTAATTGGTCATACGTATTCTCTATAATAAATCTGAAAATTTGTAATAAAAGTTTAGCACGTTTTTACATGTTCATAAATGATTAACAAAAATATATCGGTCACGTACTACTAATTTTTATCTTAATTGTTTAGAAAATATGTCATATAAATCTTTAGTTGTTTATAATAGTCTATGAATTCTTCTTACAAGAATATGGATATCATTATAATATTAAAGTGTTACTCATTGTTTTTATCAATTTTCCTCTCATTAATTATGTTCAATTACTAAAAGAACTTTCACAAAATAAGAAACTGAAAGAAAAAAATTTCATAACTATTTCGTAGATGTTTGTAATTGATTCAATCTAAACAAAATGATCAGATATTATCTAAACTAAAATGATATGGTACAAAAGATAAGTATAGCTAGTGTAATTATTACAACTGAAAAATGAGATAAGAGGATAAGTCTATCTAAGGTAATTACAATAGTAAAGAGGGAGAAGATGATATGCTATCAGCAATTCGCAAGCTAATGTTTGGAAGAACATTGAGCTTTGAGAAAATGATATGTTATCAGCAATTTGCAAGCTAATGCTCGGAAGAACATTGAGCTTGGGATGGAATTGCAAGAAGGAAGTAGAACTAATGGTTGTGAGATTGTCAACAAGTTGGTGAGAATTGGATATATGACGTATGAACAAAAATTTCTTTGCAACCAAATCGTGAACAAAATGTATATCAATTTTAGTATGTTTGGTACGAGCATGAGAGACTAGATCTGTAGCAAGAAAGGTAGCTCCTATGTTATCACAGTACACAAGTGGTTTAATATTAGAGAGTCCAAGTTCCTTAACTAGAGAATTAAGCTAACATAGTTCAGCAGCAGCTAGAGCAATGCTCTTGTATTCAACTTCAGTGCTAGATTTGGCTACAATATGTTGTTTCTTAGAACTCCAAGAAATTAAGGAGGAGCCAAAGAAGATGCAAGAACTAGTGTAGATCTATTGTCGTTAGGACACCCAACCCAATTAACATTAGAGTAAACGGTGATGGTTGACAGTTTGGTGAGGTGTAGGCCATAGGATGGGGTATAGTGAAGATACCAAAGAATGCGTTTTACCATATTTCAGTGAACATAAGGAGGATAGTGTAAGAATTGGGAAACTTTGCTAACAACAAATTAGATATTAGGTTTGGTTAGACAAAGATATTGCAATACTCCAACAATACTATAGAATTTAGTGAGATTAAAAAGAGGAAGACCATGGTTTTTGGAAAGTGGAAGAGAGGGGTAATGAGTGTGGAGATAGGTTTGAAAGAGTCAAGGTGTGTGCATTGAAGAAGGTCACGAGTGTATTTAGATTGTGTGAGAAGAATACTAATGGGTGTGAAAGTGGCTTCAACACCAAAAAAATAGTGAAGAGGGCCTAGATCCCTTATGGTGAAAGTAGAGTCAAGAGCATTAATGATGGTCTAAAGAAATTGTTGTGAGAACCAATGACCAAGATATCATCCACATAAATAAGGAGAAAGGTAGTGTGAGATGATGTAGAGTGCATAAAAAATGATGTATCAGCCCTGGATAAAGTGAAACCATGGTCAGCAAGTTTAAGACTTAAGCGGTGAAACCAAGCTCGAGAGGCTTTTGTAAGACCATAAAGTGCTTTGTGTAAGTGACACACATAATGAGGATAATGAGGATCGACAAAACCAGATGATTCTTGCATAAAAACAAGTTCTTGTAAGCTACTATAGAGAAAAGAATTGTTAACATCAAGCTAATGAATGGACCAATTTTTAGCTAAGGAAAGTGTAAGAACGAGGTGAATAGTGGTTGGTTTGACAAAGAGACTAAGTGTGCCAGTGTAATCAAGAACAGGTGATTGACGATAGCATTTTGCTACCAAGTGAGCTTTATAGCAATATAGGGAATCATCAGGATGAAGCTTTGTACGAAATACCCACTTATAGCAGACAATATTTGCGCCTAGAGGAGGGGGAATAAGGGATCAAGTATTGTTTTGAAGGAGAGCTTTAAAGTCATCAACCATGGCTTGTCACTAATGAGGAAATTTGTTTGCTCCAATGGTAAGTAATGTGGTCAGGGAAGGATTTTAAAGGTTTAGTGTAAGTCTCAAGTGTGATTGACCATTGGAGGAAAAGAGGAAGATGATGTGGGGGAGAACTAGACAGTGTAGGAGTAATAGGACCAGAGGAAAGGGAGGATGGTGGGAATTTAGAAAACTAAAGTTCAAGAAATCTAACATATCGAGAAATATGAATTTTATTGGTGGAAGAATTAAAACATTAGTATCCTTTATAATTGGGGGGCGTAGTTGAGAAATACACTTGGAACATGGTTTAGTGTGAGCTTATCAGGTCAAGTGTGAGCAAAGAAAGGATAACATGTATAACCTAAAACTCGAAGATGATTAAGATTAGGAGAAGAATTGAACAACAGTTTATGAGGAGATTTGAAATGTAAGGTAGATGATGTTAAAAGGTTTATAAGATAAACAACAGTGGAAAAGACTTCATACTAGAATCTTTTTTGAAGAGAGTTGTGAACAAGAAGAATGATTCATGTTTCAATTATGTGACAAATTTTATGCTTAGCAACATTATTTTCTTTTGGGTTATGAGGAAAAGAAATATGAAATTAAATGTTGCGAGTTATGAGAAAAGTAGCAAATGATTCTTTGATGATTTCAAAAGCTCCATCATATTGAAACATTTTGATTTTCATAGAAAATAAGTTCTTAACAGTAGTTTTAAAAAATTGAAAATTTTGGAATGCTTAAGATTTATGATCTAGTGGAAAGATCCATACGTTACGTATAAAATCATTAATAAAAATGATAAAATATCATAAACAAAAAAGGGATAAGAAGGATGATGGTCCCCAAAAGCAATGAATTAATTGAAGGGGTGCAATACACACTATAGTGGATGTAGGAAAGGAAAGACGGTAACTTTTGCTTTGAAGACGTGAATTATAATGAAGATGGGTACGAGAAACTGGTTTAGATGTAAATAATTATGAAAAAATTGAGTACAAGGATAACCGAGATGTTGATGCCAGAGATGTGAAGAAACACGTTGAGCAATAAAAGCAATAGGATTTGTCAAATGGACAGGAGCCTTAAGAGGTTAGAGATTATTTTGGATGTTTCCTACGAGAAGTAGAATCTTGGTGGAAAGGTCTTTCACAACATAACCAAAGGAAATAAATTCAATTAAACATGAATTGTCTTTAACAAACTGAGCAATAGAAAGTAAATTTGCAGTAAGGTTAGGCACAATAAGAATATTATTTAAGAATAATGGTCGAAGATTGGTATGAAAAGACATGGAACCTTTAGAAGTAATAGGAAGAGTAGTACCATTATTGACAACTACTTGATTAGTACCATGATATGGTTGAATGGAGTTGACAATATTTTTATTGGGTGTCATGCGAGAAGAAGCATCAATATCTGGAAGCCATTCGATAATTTCGCTCTGTTAAGAGATGGAGGAATTGGGATTAATATGTCAGAGAAGGCTGGATGAATTTGTGAGGGGTTAGAGGAAGGATTGGAAAAATTATTTGGAGATCGCATGTAGTGAAAGTGACAAGTTGTGCCTATATGACCAAATTTTTTACAAATTTGATATTTTGGAGGTTGAGAATTAGATTTGGGTTAGAAGGTGGAATTAGGATATTTGTTTAAGTGGTGTAATTGATTTGGGCTGTTAGGGTTGGGTTAGTGGAAATGTTGAGTGCGTTGGGTTAGTGGAATCTACTGAGGTGAATGCTACTGGGTTTAGGGAAGTTGGTTTGGGCCAAGGCCTGATGGGTTATGGTATGAACCAACCCAAGGTGGATTAAAAGAAAACCTAATGTGGTCTTCTTGCTTCAGAAACATGCTGTGTGAAAGAGAGGTCTTTCCCTGTTGCCATGAAAGAGAGGGCGACGTCTACGGTGAGTAATGAAGGCCGTGTTCGGTGGAGTGTGATGGAGAGTCAGTAGACATTATTCATGAAGTAATAACTTGGCACGTAGCTTGGGGAAAGAAGGAGGTAGGTCATAAGTCTCCATGGTGACGACAAAGGATTCATACTTAGAGGGGAGACTGTTGATTATAAAGAGGAACAGATCATCGAATGAGACTGGGTCACCTATTACTGCCAGTTCTTCAGCTATTATGACGATGGTGTGAACTGGCAGCAAAGGAGCAATTTCTAAGCTATGGTTTGTTAAAGAAAATAGGTTTCTAGTGCTGTCCAAAGTCTCTGAGTAATGTCACAGCGAAGACCAAGAATTGCGACTGTGGTGGTAAGTGTGGCAGTGAGACAATAGTAAACTAATTGATCTTGTTTTTGCCATTACAGATATTCAACTGAAAGGGACGAAGTGGCATCAGTTGATGTGTGGTGTTTAGATGGTAGTATGATTGTTCTTTATGTAACCGATTAAATCACAGGTAAATAGGATTGTTGTAACTTGGTTTCGCTATATGAGATAGTTATGGTTGTCAAGAGTAGTGGTAATGAAATTTGTGTTTTTGGTAATTGGTATGGAGGTATGAACAATTTGCATTATGATAATCTGTGTTTGTGTGTTGCAGTAAAGGTAAATGAAGAAATTTAGAACTTGGTCATGTGTCTGTATATTGTAGTAGAGGTAAAAGAAAAAGATTAGGACTTAGTTTAGGTGAGCTCTAATACCAAGAAGAAAACAAAAAAACAAGCTGAAAATTGAAAGTGAAACATAGTGTATTGATTTATGATATATTTTCCTTTAAAATGTACACTGCATTTATACATAAATGTATATAAGATGAATTAATTTGTAATTGATTCAATTTAAACCAATTGATAAGATATTATCTAAATTAAAATGGTATGGTATAAAAGAAAAGTATAGCTAATGTAATTACAACTGAAAAAAAGAGATGAGAGAATAAGTGTATCTAAAGTAATTACAATTGTAAAGAAGGAGAAGACTATTTGTTATTAGTCAAATAAAATATAATAAAATATACCAGATAATGAACTTGAATTGGTTGTTCGAAAACTGTAGCTAACCTATTATACAAAATGTTGAAGGTTCAACCCTCCTTAAGCTATATTCGTTAAATCAATTCCATTATTTGGACTTCAAAAGTGTTAGTTATCTTCATGAGACAAAATAAATGAAGATAAGACAAATTTGAGGCAAATACCAATGAGATGAAACTATTTCTAAATGACATGACCATATTTGGGTTGCACATGCCCATATATATGATGGTGTAAACTTTTGTAATCATATACAAGTTAAAGGATGATGTTTGAGGGCAGAAACACTTATGTTGAATCAGATACGATCTTTTACATGGAGGACATGACTGTGTCCATCGACCATGTAAGTCACTAGGACAGTGTATCAGAGTAATGTCAAGTTTTAAGAGACACTATCACAATATACGACTGTGTAGGAGATTGTGTACAATTTAAAATTCTTATCTTCTTAGATTTTCAAAGTTTAATAAAAGACAGAAATTGCATGGGACATACACATATGATCATAAAAGAGTTCTAAAGTTCAAATAACATTGTTTAACTACAATTTTGTTAAAGTTTATTTTCTACGATTAGTTGGGAGTAGTATTATTATATCTCTATATTTTCCTATAGGTTTATTGGAGATAGCTTCTCTACTAGTTATAGGTAGGACTGTGTACTTTTAGGCCTCTTTAGATCGTACATTTCAATGTGATTTCTACTAGAATGTTAATGTTATTATTGTGTGTGTGTGTGTATGTGTGTGTGTGTGTGTGTGTGTGTGTGTGTGTGTATTCGAGTGCTTAAAGAGAGTTAAAAAGTTTGAGATTAGTTGTGGTTGTACTATGAGGTATTCTTGAGTAAGATAGATCAAAACTTTTTCCTCTTGTATCTTGCTATTTGATTTAGTGGATTTATTATTTATTTTCCCTAAGATTTTTACCTCTGCACTAGAGGTTTTCTATGTTAAATCCTGTGTGCAATTTTTCTTTGAGTCATCTTTATTGTTTAAGTAATTTGTTATTGGTTGAGTGATCTTATTGATCTTGTGAGAGTTTTTGCTTGAAGTGCAACTACTAGTAGTATCAGAGCCTTAGTTATAGAGAGTGGCAATAACTTTATGGTGAAGTTGATGTCGATCAACAACTCAATATGGAGAACTATGATGAAGATTTCATATATTTCAAGGATCTCTATGATCTGATCGATGTGAACAAAAGTGTAAAAGTCAATGTCTCATCTAAGCCAAAGGAGATGACAAATAAAGAGTGAGAAAAGATCAAGTAAAAAACCTTTGCACTATTAGACAATAGATTGATATTAGCATATTCAACCATTTATCCTATGAGATGGATCTTTTTGAGCCGTGAAAGAAATTAAAAGGTCTTTAATATAGGAAGACCACTCACAACAAGGTCTCATTGACCAAAAAGCTTTTGAACTTGAAATTGAAGTCCAAGAAATTGGTGTCGAAGGACCTCAACAATTTTCGGGATATCATCAATAAGGTGACTACAATGAAGATCATCTTTGATAAGGAGCTACAAGCCTTGATCTTTTAAATATTTAGGAAACTTTGGTTATAACTATCAACAACTCTGCTTTGGATGGTATGCTTTCTTTAAATATGATATAAAAAAAAGAGCATGTCCAACGAAGAGATTTAGAAGAACAAAATTATTGTTGATAATATATAGGCTATTGTGGTAGAAAATAGAGCAAGAAGTACAAGTAGAGGTTTTAAGGGCATCGAAAGTCTTAAAATATGCCAAAGTCTGGAGATAACAAGGAGACTAGGATGTGTTACTATTGCACCAAACTTGGTCATATAAAAAGGTTCTATTATAAGTGAAAGAAAGATTAGAAGGAGCAAGATAGCCCAAAAGATGGAGATGACAATAACACTATAGTAACAACCTTAAGCACAAATGATGAGGTGTCACTGCTTTATGTAACCAGTAAGTGTCTCCATATTAGTCACTCAGATTCTGAGTGGCTTGTTGATAAATAAGCTTCATACCACTATGCTCAGAAGAGGGAATACTTCACTAATTATAGGATTAGTGATTTTGGAAATGTGAAGATGGGAAATCAGAGCTTCATTAACATTGTTAGCATAAGAAACATTCAAGTTTAAATTAATGTTGGGTGCACACTAACCTTGAGAGGTGTATGACACATTCTTAAGTTGTGCCTTAATTTTTTTTCTACAAATGGTTTGATCAAGAAGGCTATCATCACGTATTTGAGGATGGCAAGTGGAAGCTATATAAAGGAGCACTGATAGTTGCTCATGGTGGATTATATTTCACCCTATACAAGACTTACTTGAAGGTGTGTGCTATAGAATTACATGTAGTGGAAGAGAATAATTCTCTAAATTTTTGGCACCGAAGATTGAGACATGTTAGTGAGAAGGTGATTAAATTGCTAATTGCTAATTGCTAAATCACTTATAAAGACTAATATTTCTCTCAATCCATATGATCATTGCTTGACTAGTAAGTAATGTTAAGTTTTGTTTCATAACATTTCTATCAGAAGAAAGGTTAAGTAGGAGGTAGGGCACTCTAATGTGTATGGTCCCATAGAGGTGGAGTCCTTGAATCGTAATACATTATTTGTTATTTTTACTAATGATTCATACATACATAGAGGTAAGTACTCCTCCAATAAGTTTGAGGATTATTGTATGAGTCATAGCCTTAAACATGAGAAAATAGAACCTGGTACGCACAAGATAACGGTGTTGTTGAAAGGATAATAGAACCGTTGCGGAGAAGGTTTAGTATTGGATCTCGTTACCGGAACCCAACTGTTGGAACCCATTACTGGATATCCAACTACTTAATCCGTAAACCGAAAAATGGGAACGAAACGGAAGCAAAATATATTCGCGGAATAAATCGAATACGGATCCGACATCCGAATTATAAAATCATCGCGTCGCGTTGAATACCTTAGACTAATCCCAATCCGAAATCAGGTATATTTTTTTTCATCTTATTCATCTAAAATTCATTTTCATACTAAAAACTTAGCTCGGTTCTTTAGAAGGTCCAGAATTGCTTTCTAGCTACTTACCAAATGAATAGTGAAATTTTGACCATATGAATAGTACTTTTACCAACTTCCGACTCTCATAACTTTTCACTCCTAACTCCGAATAGGACATATCATATCTCATTTTAAAGATAACAAGACCCTCTACAACTTTTATGAAGGATGGAAATTCCGATTCTCGCTCTAAAGGGGCGAAAAATCGATCCGAAGGTTTAGCCCAAAATGACCAGTGAATAGTAATTCGAGAATCCTAAATGCATAATGGGTAGCAATCTTCAGACGATCATAACTTTTTCGTCCTAAGTCGAAAACTGACCCATTTTATACCATTTTAAAGATCTTAACGAGCTCTAGAAATCTCCAGAAGACCTCTAAAGCGAAATCCCTCACTAAGAGAGTCTAAAGCTTAAGCGAAGTTGCTGCCCAAATTAGGAAAATTTGGACAGCACCTCCCCTAAAATACAACTAGCCAACTCTTCAAGTCAAGTCCATTTCCTGCATAAAAACTCACTTCAATGGCAGCAACACACACTCTTAGGATTCTAGACATTTCTCAATTCCAACCCAACTTCAATCATTCCAAAAACCAACTCAATTATCTCAAAAGGCAGCAACACAATCTTAAGATTCTAATCTTTTTTAATCCATAAGGCAATACAAACTTACCTTTCTAATCTTCCTCTAATTTCCAATCCATATAGACATACAATCTCATACTTACTTTTACAATTCCAATCCCAATCATATAATCCATTTCAACCATACAATCTTAGAAAACATATAAAATACATTTTACATTCGAAACTTCAAAACCTTACTAATTACATGGAAATAAACAAA
>JANKOE010000004.1:48308233-48319533 GCA_026284465.1 Erythroxylum citrifolium
TACAAAGCATCGGAATTCATTTAACAAACCATTCAACAAATCATTCAAACATAAACTCATAATCAAGAACATCACATTCAAGTTCATAACATCACAAAGAATAGGTCACACCAACATGCTAAGTCCTTGGAAAATATTAGTTTGCATTTATTAGAGAACCTTTAATGCATATTGTCTCAAGTATTAAGAAATCACCCACCTTAAGTTCTTTAACTTTACAATAGGTTCACATGTCCTTCCTCAATCCCCAAACGCCTTAATTGCCCTTAATCAAAGCATTCAAGCCTTAATTAACACTAAACATTAAAGCTGGAAATTTCTAAAGAATGGAAAACATGACTAAAACCCATCTAATTTTGCCTATGCCATTCCTAAACCATAACTATCAAAACCCATCTCAATTTTATCAATTATTTTCAAGAATCTCATGCTTTAAAGAAACCCATAAACTCTGATTTTCTTAAACCTATATTACCTTTCTCATTTCTCTTTTCCTTTAATGTCTTCAATTACCTTATTTAACCTTAAACATAACATAAAAATCCTACTTAACTTAATGACACAATGCTGGAATTTTATGGAATAGTACAAAACGTGACTTTCAACTACATAACTTCACCGAATCTTTTTCTAAACTAGAACAACCATAACCGCCTCAAACCTAGTCAAACTTGTCAAAATATCCCACCTTAAAGACACTTACAAAATCTGATTTTTTTTTAAACAACCCTTCTTTCTTTCACTTTTTCTTCCTTTCTTTTGTTACTCTTCCTTGAAAAACTCTTCAATCACCATAAGGTACACATGCTGAAAAATTCTAAGGCATGGGAAAACTTGCATTTAAACTTATATAACCTCACCTAATCTTACCCATACTTTAACTAAGAAATTTGTATCAAAACTCATCCATAAAACCATGAATTAACAAATAATACACATGCTGAAATTTTCAAGGAAATGGATCAACTTACATTTCAACTATCCTAATCTTCCTTATACCTCCAATTACTTTATTTGACTTGAATCAAGGCATAAAAACCTTACTTAACATAAGATCAACATGCTGCAATTTTTCAAGAATGACAAATACTTGACTTTCAATCTACATAACCTCATATACCTCACTTATACTTTATCTAAACCATTAACAACATCAAAACTTATCTAAATAGACAACAAACCATGAATTAACAAACGAGACACATGCTGAAAATTTTAAAAGAATGCAATAACTTCCATTTTAACTTACACATAATCTCCCCTTTCCTTCATCTTTACATTTCAAACCAACATGTTGAGCAAAAATGCAAAATTCTCACATATCAAATGCTGGAATTTTTTTTTTCAAGCCTCCATTCTCTTCTTCTTTCTTTTCTTTCTTCATAATTCATTCTTCAACCACCATTTGTAACCAATAAAGGAAAAACCCTAACAAAACACCAAACAATTTCAAAATCCTTAACCCACGAAATCTGAATTTTTGGGACAACCCATTCTCTTTCCCTTTCCTTCATCTCTAACTCTTCAAACCACCATGGTTAAGCATGAAAGACAAGAACTCTAACAATATCACTATGAAAATTTCGAAATCCCTAACTTAGGGTTTCCCACGAAAATTCTGATTTGCTTCAATGGAAGCTTCAATCCATTTTCTCTTCTTATTCTTCATAAATCATTCTTCATATTACCCATTTAATACAAGAAAGACAAACTCTATCAAGAAAACCAGAAAAATTTCGAATTCTTACCTTAGGAATGGAAACCCACGACATCTCTTCTTGCTTCTCATGGTGGATAGCTTCTTCCTTTCAACTCTCTTCTTGCTTAAAACCCTTTAAACTCTACTTTCTTACCTCTCTTCTTCTTGTCTTGGCCGAAACCTCCATCTTCTCTTCTTTGTCTCCAATGGCCGAAACTTCATCTCTTCTTCTCTTTCTTGTTGTGTTTCGGTAGTCTTCTAGAATAAGGCTTAAGAAACAACTCTTCTCACTTAAAATCCTATGCTTACACGACATCCCTCACTAATGCCAAACGACCCACTTCATTTTGCTTCTTTCTTCTCTCATTTGTTTTCCTTTTATTTTCATTTACTTAACTAATCCTAGGCTAACATTTCGTGGGCCTCATCCTCTTCATGCCTTCTTCCCTTTTGTTTCCTCATTTATCTTATTTAAGGTTAACCTAATGGGCTCTAGCCCAAAGCTTCTTTCATTTCCCTCCTTTCTAACTTAAACTTTCCTAAAATTTCATCTTTTCCCTCCTTCCCATTTGAAATTTCGTGGGCTCCCACTTAAAAGCCCATTTGCTTCCTTTCTTTTTTATTTAAGTCACCTTAAAAACCTAGCCCACTTATTTCCTTAAGCCTTAAGAACATATATCATCTTCCTAATGGGCTCTTTCAAATTTAAAGTCTAACACCTTATTAAAATACACTCTCTTCAATTTAATTTCTAAAATACATACAAGCTCTAATCCAATAATCCTCCATTTAATCTTTATTAGTCTAAACAAATATAACCCTCAATTCATATAAGTCCTCTTTTTTTATACTAACAATATATCACAAATAATAATTTATCAATAAATCACATGTCACTAAATCCCTTCATATTAATAATCATAACATAAGCAATAAAATTCCCATTTTATTCCAACCACTTTAAAATTATCAAACTAAAACCTAAAAATAATTTAAACATGTCTTAAAATAATTTAAACATGCTTAATACGAATCGGGGCCCAACATTTAGTGTATGCTTCAGATGTCCAACCTACTGAAGTCCTTTTGGGGTAAGACAATCTTAACTATAGTATATATGATCAATAAAACTCCTTCAATCTCTTTAGATCATGATATTACTGAGGGAGTATAAAAAGGCAAAGAATTGACTTATATGCATATAAGGGTATTTGAATGCAAAACGTTTGAGCATGTGTCAAAAGAGTAGAGATCTATGTTGGATTCAAAGAATACTCCTTGTACATTCATTAGATATAGTAACATGAGTTCGACTATGGGCTCTATGACTTGGAAAAGTATATTATTATCAAAATCAAGGACATAATCTTCTATGAGAATTATATTAGTGCATATCTTATTAAAGAAGATAAGACTACTAGCATAAATTTTTTCTTTTGATGATGTAAATCCCACACTTATTCATTTCACCATTGATTAGCCTATAGGTGAGGAAGGTAAAGGAAATAAGCTGGCATAGTATGGTAATGATTAAGTGTAATATGAAAAAGATGAGCTACACAAGCCACATTTTGTATATGATGAAGAAAAGGTCCATAAGCAATTATGAGTAGGGGGAGCAACTTGCTCAAGTGTTGAAAGATGTCCAACTTCAAAGGTCAAATAGAGTGAAGAAGGCTTTGATGAGATATTCAAGCTCAGAATATCTCTTAGTCACTATTGAAGGGGAGCCAGGGAATTTTCAAGAAGTTCAGTCACTCAAAGACAAAGACTTTTGGCTCAAGGCAATGCAAGAGGATATGGATGCATTTGAAAAAATGAGACCTATGAGTTAGTAAACCTTCCCAAAAACAAGGAAGTGTTAAAGAATATATATGTTTTCAAGGTAAGAAAGATGGTGAAAAATAGTAAAGCATAAGGTGAGATTAGTGGTAAAGGGATACATTTAGAAGAAGAGTATCAATTTCAATGAGAATTTTTTGCCAATGGCCAAGATGACATCTATACGCACTATGTTGAGTCTTGTTGCTAGTTATCTTGAACTCAAACAATTAGATGTGAAGACTGCCTTCTTATATGGAAACATGGATGAAAAGATATACATCGAGTAGCCATAGTGGTTTAGAGTCAAGGGAAAGATGACTTAGTACGCAAATTGATGAAGAGCCTTTATAGGCTCAAACAGACACCAAGTTAGTGGTATAAGAAGTAATATTCATTTAAGACTAGTAATAATTATAAGTGAATGTTAGCTAATACTTGTGTGTACTTCAGAAAATTTCTTGGTGCTAGGTTCATCATCCTTCTCTTGCATGTAGATGATATGTTGATTATAGGATAAGATGTCGGTATGATTCTTAGGTTGAAAGAGGACTTGTCCAATTATTTTGACATAAAATATCTGGGCCTTAAAAAAAATTTAGGCATAAACATCATTTATAGGAAGGCTAAAAAGTTGTGACTACCATAAGAAAAATATATTAAACGGGAGCTTGAAAGGTTCAATATAAAGTATATCAAACTAGGTAAACCATTAGTATATCATGTCAAGTTGACCAAGCAAACTTGTCTTACCACTAAAAGGAGAAAGATCGTATTTCCTTGATTTTATATTCCACTTTTTTTTGTCTCCTTGATGTATACCATAATGTGCACTAAATTAGACATTGCATACATTATTTGACAAGAGAGTACATTTTTATCCAATCTAGGAAACGTACATTGTGAAGTAGTGAAGTGGATCATTAGGTACTTATGGGGGTATTTTTAGATTGTGCTTATGCTTTGGAGATGGTGAAGCAATTCTAGAAGGATACATAAATGTGAACATGGTTGACAATCTTGATAGCAGAAAGTTAACCTTAGGTTACTTGTTTAAATTTACTGGGGGGCATTTCTTGGCAACCCGGGTTATAAAAGTGCTTATCTTTGTCTACTATTAAGGTGGAATACGTTGTAGCCATGGAAGCTGGTAAGGAGATGATTTAGTTGAAACATTTTCTCCAATAATTGGACATGAATTTGAGCAAAAATTTCATACATCATTCCCGCACCATGCATATTGATGTTAGGTATAATTGGTTGATGCCATTTGTTGAAGAGAAACTAAAGAAATTAAAGAAGATTCATATGGATAAAAATGGTGCCAACACGTTGACGAAGGTATTTCTTAGAAGTAAGCTTGAGCATTGTAGTAAGCTTGTCAAAATAAATTTTAGGTGATCAATGGGGTGGTTGATTTCTCCTCTAAAATGGGATAGAGGGGGAGATTTTTATAGATCCAACCTTATTTTAGAAATATTCATTAGATCAATTACACTAAATCTAGGCTTAGGAAGTGTTAGTTGTCTTAATGGATCAAACGAAACAAAAATAGAGCATATTTAAGACAGAAACTAATGAGTTAAAGCTATTTATAGAGGACTTGCCCTTATTTAGTTGCACAAGCCTATGTTAATGATGAACAAGGCCATGTGGATGCATGTGTAAACTTTTGTAACCACGTACTAGTTGAAGGACAATGCTTTGGATAGGCATGCTTATGCTAAGTCAGACATGACCATGTAAGTAAAGAACATGATCGTGTCTGCTGATCATATAAGTTACTAGGATCGTGTATCAAAGCAATGTCAAGTTTTGAGGGGCATAGTCACCATATATGGTAATGTGATAGAAGATGTTCATAGTACAAATATTATTGTTTAACTACAATTTTATTAAATTTTGTTTTCTTGGATTAGTTGGGAGTAGCATTGGGGTGTGTGTATGTGTGTGTGTGTGTGTGTGTGTACATATTAGAAGTTTTTTTGGAGAGCTTTGAGAGAAAGAGCTAAAAAGTGTGAGATTAGCTATAATTGTTTTGTGAATTGTTCTTGAGTGAGATAGCTCAAAACCTTTATCACTTATACATTACTATTTGATTTAGTGAATTTATTGTCAGTTTGTCCTTTGGTTTTACCTTTACACTAGAGGCTCTCCATGCTAAATTTTGTGTGTAACTTTTCTTTGAGTCATCATTATCGTTTGAGTGGTTTGAACTAGCCAATTAAGAACTTTTTACATGTATTCCTACTAACAAGTGCATCTTTGATGCATTCATTGATTCTCCCAATAGGCTATATTGGTTGAATGATCTCATTAATCTTGTGAGTGTTATTGCTTGGAGTCCAACACAAAGCATTCTAGAATTTTGATTGGTTGAATGATCTCATTAATCTTGTGAGTGTTATTGCTTGGAGTCCAACACAAAGCATTCTAGAATTTTGAAGGAAGTTTCTTTTTGTTGGGATTAGGATTCATTGAAATTAGGTAACAACAAAGCATGAATCAATTAAAAATTTTAGTATTTAGTGATTTTCTTCATTTAGTTAAAACCCAGTGGTCTTTTAAATGCATTACAAATACAAGTTTGTAGAAGGTTTTAAAGTTTAAAATTAATCTAACTAATTGCCAATTGCTAAAGCAATATGCTCTAAAGGAATTGAGATATATTTTATGACCATTAGAAAAGAAAACTGGGAAAAATATATGATAAATATTAAAACGCCTCGATTTATTTGCATATTTTGAAAAATAAAATCAAAACCATACCCTAAGAAGGATAAATAGTTGTTCCAAAAAGTTAATTATGAATTTCTTTTATACTAGTCATAAACTAAAAGGCTTCCTAAGGAAAAGAAAACAATCACTTTTTGCAAAGATTGGTGAAAGGAAAAGTAATAACGTGATGATAAAAAATTCCATGAGCTTAAGATATGGCAAAGTGAGTTTCTTCCAACATAAATTATTTGGGTTCAATTTTATGTATGGGTAGGGAAGTCAAATCATTTAAACTTAGGCAAAAGAGTAAAAAAGACTCAAACATTTACATCAAAATTCAAATTGAACCCTATTGTTTGAACTCTTTGAAAAAGATTCCTAAGGTTTTCTAAATATACAAAAACAAACTTGATGAACCATTTTCGTTAGCCCTTTCTTAAAAAAACACAATGGATATATTTTATTTTTTTTGTGGGCTCACACCACATATTTATCCTACTTGATTAGCCTTTGAAAGCAAGCAACTTGTTTACTTCTTCACTAACCAATTTTCTTTACAAGCAAGAATGTTCTTTTTTAATTTTGTTTCAGTCCTTCAGGCTTCAACCAATCTTTTAGAAGCTAGCTTCATATTTTTGTGTTTTTCTTTAAATTGTTCAACTTTTATAGTTCTCTTACAGAGTTTTGAATATGTAATGGCGAAGTAGGGGGTTCCTTTTCTCTGTACCAAAAATGCCAACCCTGTTGGGAACACACAAGTTGATTACCTTGTTCTTATTGTTATTGTCCTCAGTGTCATTGTCACAACGAATGAGATCTCTGAATCACTCTTTAAATGACCACATGCTCAGGATGATTGCCTTCTAAGCTAACCTTCAAGATCCAAACGGAAAGCTATCGTCTTGGAATCAGGACAATGATATGCCCTGCAACTAAGTTAGTGTCATTAGCAACTCGATGACCAACTAGGTCTCTGACCTCACTCTTTATAGGTTCTCTCTCAGGTCAGATTTAGACATAGACTCTTCCAGCTCCGGTTCCTCCAAACCAAATGCTTTCACTTTCCATAAACAACTTCACTAATTCCATTTACCTTAATGTAACTTTCCAACCTGCTTCAAAATTTAACTAAGATTTATTCCTGTGAAAAAAATATAACAAGCAAGGAATGATTTGTCAACTCAACAAGGGATAACTAAAATGTACCCATCATGCAATACACAATATATATAAATTTAAAAGAAACACACGTGACATCGCATCACAATTTATATCATAATTTTGCATTTATTATGCTTATTTATTATTCTTAATCCATACTTCTATATTAAAATTTTTATTTAATTCTTTTCTTAATCTTTTAGGCCCTCGCTTAATCTAGTAGACTTATATTTAATGGTTTGCTGGTAAACAAACCAAGCAGGACACTTCCCACTCTTAGAAATATCCTCGACATTCCCACTCATAGAATATCAAGTCTCATTAAATAAATCATACAGGATACTTCCTCTCTTAAAAATATCACGAGTATCCTCACACTTGGAAGAGTAAAATAAATTACTAAGAATATCTCTACTTCTAAAATATCCCGACATGTGTCTAATAATCAATCGTATAAATATCAAGACCATCGTATATAATTCTACCTAGGCAATCAACTAAACTACAATTTCATTTTATTCTCTTAATATTCCATAAATTCAACATCATCATGTCACATCATCTTCTTACAATATTAAACAGTTCCATTATTCAGTAACTCGTCGCAAAATTCGTATACAATTTTCCATATTACCAAAATTCGCATAATAATCATATTTTCATCCATAATTCACAATAAATTTAGATAAATCACAAATCAAATAGATTTTATATAACACAATATTTTTCCTGTGTTCTTTAGATTTATTGCCAACACCTATATAATAAAATAATTAAACTAAATAAAATAAAAATAAACTCTAAAAATTTTCTAATTTATTAAACTACCCTAACTCTTCCAAAATTTCAAAATTGCCATTAAACTTTTTTTCCCCTCTTCCGGTCTTCCCTCTCCCGTCCCCTCCCCTCTTCTTATTCTCTCTTCTTCTCTCTCTTTCTTTCTCTCCTTTTTATTCCTCTTTTCTCTTCTTCTTTTCTTTCTCCTTCTCCATTCCACGTTGCCATCCTCTCAAATTCTAGCTTTCCAGAAAATTTTCCAGATTTTTAATTAATTCCCTTTCTAACCATGTTTTCATCCATTATCTCAATATAAACATTCTTATACACATTCTATCAAAAATAAAAACACAAATATAGTCTCTTACCTTGCAAAATCACCACAAAAACCCAAACAATGATAAGTCTATGAAGAACACTACAGAAAACTTGGAAGAACAGAAACTGTCGTCGGTTTTAGCAAAAGAGGGAAGAAGAAACTGAAATAAAACCTATTCATTTTAAGTTTAGGGTCATGGACCGGGTCGGGTTTTATTTCTTCTCTTGAGTTTAAGTAATGGATTTTTGGTTTTAAGGTTACGGGCTTTACACACTTGCCTTCCAATTCTAAAAACTATAGATTTTGGTTAGAGGCTTAGAGCATTCACTCTGGCCTTGTTCTTAATGATTTTTTAAGCAACGTTGTTCTCTTAGAGGCCATTTTTTAAGCAACGGGGAAGATTCCTACGTCTTTGAGCGTGTGTGCTATTTTTGCCTCTGTAAATTTCAGTTCTAATCGATTTTCTTGAACTCTGCCACCTGGCATCTAGGGTTTGAACGGGCTTAGGTCGCTTGAACAACTTGCATGCTATTAATTTGAACAAGAATGATTTTAGTGTACAAGTTTCTGATGGGATTGAGAGTTGTTTGTTGCTGAGAAGTGTTAATTTTAGCATGAACTCAGTTTCTGGGTACGTTCCATACATGATGCATAGGCTTGGTTTGGGCAATCATATCAGTCTAAGCAGCAACTTGTTAATTGGCTAAGTCCCTAACTGGATTGGAGATGTGGAAAAGTCTAAAAATTTTAGGTTTATGCCGAACGTTGGACGATTTTTTAAAAAAGTTTTTTTGGTGATAAATATGCCCCACAAAATTAATGAAATATGTTTTTCTTAAAAAAGAAACTTTCTTTAAATAGTAAAATTACAGTCATTCTTAAATTTTTTTTACTAGTATTTAAATTTTATCGAATTATTTCAGCAAAAACTTTATAAAAATTATGTTAGAATAGTCACTAATTTTATCACTTGTTAATTGTTTGTTTGTTTCCACCGTGAGTTTTTATTTTTCTATTTTTGCTTTCAAATTTAGTAAAAGATATGTTTAGTAAATTTATGGTTTTTGTTTTTGTTTTTATTTTATTTTTCATTTTTATGACTTATGATAACTATAGACTAGTTTTTATTTTTTATTTTTACTTTTGTCATAATTTGAATTACCATGGATAAAATATATTCTATTTAATTATTTAATATTAATTATTAACAAAAATATGACTAATGTGATATTAATAATTCAATTTATTATATTTAATCTAAAACATAAAATTGTTTTAAAAATTAAAATATTACAAAATTTACAATTATTAACTCAAAATATTTTAGTTCAAAATACACAAATTCCAAAGTTCTTAATATATTCATTTATTAAATAATTTTTAAATATTAGATGCTTAATTATAAATAGCAACGTTAATTAAAGATATTAGTTTATAAATAAAATTTACATATTTTTATTTATATAATTTATTTAATAAATATAATAATTTTATTTCTATAAAAATTAAAATCAAATATTAACTTAATTATTTCATAAAATTAATTAATTTATTATAATATTTATATTATTAGTAATAAAATATAAAACAACTATTTTTTGTTTTTAATTTTCTATTTTTGATTTTAATTTAGTAAAAATATTTATTTGTTTGAGTTTTTTGGTTTCTATTTTTAATTTTGATTTGTTTCAGATTCATATAATTAACTTATAGAAAATCATAAAACAAGCTTTTTCTATTATCATTTTTGTCACAATTTCATTTATTATTAATTTAATATATATTATTTAATAATATCATAATTAATATAATTTAATATTTCAATTTTATGATCAATTTATTTTTTAAAAAATATTTTTAAATTTATTATTTATTTAATAAATATAAATGCTGAGCCCCGTTTCCGAAGCCCGACCTCGGGTCGAACTACGTTCCCAGGACCCAACGATTCGAACCGAAAGCGAAAACGCGAGTGGGATCTTATAGGGTTATCTCAACAAACCCTAAAAATAACAAAATAACAAGAAACGGTCTTCGAAAACAACAAAATAGCAAACCAGGGGATGTCCGTTAAACGGACATCGAATGGGCTAAATGCCCAAATTACACCCGAGAGTGTCCGTTAAACGGACACTCATGTCCGTTAAACGGACACGCTCTGGACAAAACCATTACTTTCCCGAAGTTGTCCGTTAAACGGACACACATGTCCGTTAAACGGACACGCACTGGACAGAAACACTAATTTCACCCGAATGTGTCCGTTAAACGGAAACGCATGTCCGTTTGACGGACACACGCTGAGCAAAGGGTCCAATCTTACCCGAATGTGTCCGTTAAACGGACACTGACGTCCGTTCGACGGACACACCCTGGGCAGGGACCCCTAACTCACCCGAATGTGTCCGTTAAACGGACACTGCTGTCCGCTTAATGGACACACACTGGACCACCAGTCCAGGCCTTCTTCTTCCTCCTAGCCAACTCCTCTACCCAACCAACTTCACAAACACTTCTAAACTTCTCAATTCAACACTTCTACATCCACAGTTTCAACAACAATCCAACCCCTAACTTCATCATATAACCTTCACATTACAACATTCAATTTCCAACTCCCCAACCTAAGCTAACACATGCAAAGAGACAATTTCAAGCATTTCACACACTCATCAAAGGCCATACAAGAGACTTCATATTCCATGCAAAGAGATTCTTCATCTCATTCCCAATACCAAAACGAATTCATACATAGCTTTAGAATACATATCGACAATTCATCAACTTTACACAAGTTCAAAATAC
>JANKOE010000004.1:48319633-48337926 GCA_026284465.1 Erythroxylum citrifolium
CTTTTCAATTCCATTCAAAACAATTCATTCACTATCAATTCCATTTTAAACTCAAAACACCATTTTACTCATTAGACGTGGCCACATTCAGTACCATACTACATCACCTTTTTTTTTAAACATATGCAAAACACAAGAAAACTCAAATGTCTTTCATTTCATCAAATACTCATAGACTCATTCATACTTTTTATTCATTACAAGGAATCATACCATATTTCCTCATTAAATTTCATTTAATAATTTCTAATTTCCAAGAAAAGCTCGGGGTCCAATAAATTCCAACACACGAAGCTATGGAAATTGGAAGCCAGAAGCTCAGGAGCAAGATAGAGGAGCAACAATGACAAAATTCCAAAAAACTAATTCTAGAAAATGATAGGAAGCGTGTAGGACTCGCAACGCATATAGGGATAGTGCGTCTGCAATAGACACTGCTGGCGTGTTCAAATCAAAGCCAAACATTGAAATACATGCACCTTATAGAAAATTTTCTAGACTATGCGCTACATGCACTAGACATTTCCCACAATTTTTAGTACGTGATTTTATTTGTTTTAAGGTTTAATGTTATTTTAATTAATGTAATAAAGATTAAATTGGTTTATATTATATTCCTAATAAAATAAAACTAGTACTTTTGTAAATGTTTGAAAATTGTTTTCAAAGGATTATTATTATTAGGAATATTTGGAATTTAGTTAATTTTTTAAGAAGTTGAATTATTAAATTAAACTAGTTGTTAAATCAATAATTAGAATCAAGTAAAGGTTTAAAGCATTTCTTTCATAATTATATTATGTTAGAAATTACTAATATTTTGAGATTATATTATTTTGATGAGACAAACAAAATTTTAAAATTTCAAATCCCTCAATTAAATATTAAATACATGTTGAGAATGTGAGAGTTGCCTTCTATTATTTAAGAATAAAATCAGAGTTATGTTTATTATAAGACTTATTTAGCAAACACATGGCCCCTTTAAGCTGAACATATTTAATCTTAAATTTATGGATCTTGACTAAATTTGTATGATTTAGATGAGTAAACTCATAATCATATGAATTTAGAGACATGGTTAGAAAATAATATATAAGATATATGCTAATAAAGAATTATCACCTAATGAATTTAAGAGTCATATAAGATGTGATTGATAAAGTTGTTATCTACCTTATTTAAATTTAGTTGGTTGGTTGAGAAAACTTAAGATCAACTATTATTGAACGCGATCCTAGATTGTTCTCAGACAATAAAATAGTGGACCAATAAAATATTTATTAAAGTCCTTTTTTTATTTGATCTTACAATATAAACTAATACTTGCTTTTTTAGGTCTTTCAATTATTGAATCAAAGATGAGCACCAATATGACATTGAGGAGCATCATAGATGCTAACAAACTAATTAGACCTAACTTCTCAAATTGGTTTCATAAATTAAGAATTGTTCTCAGGCAAGAAAGTAGGTTATATATTTTTGATATTATCGTTCCATCATAGTCTAGTTCATATGCGACTGATGAGGTTTGGGAAAAATATCAGTGTTATATTAATAATGTTGAACAAGCTACATGTATGATGTTAGCTAGTATGTCTTTGGAGTTTCAGAGATAGCGTGAGAATATGTATGGTTTTGCTATAATTTTGCATCTCAAGGAGTTGTTTTGTGCATAAACTAGGTAGAGAAGTGTCAATTCTCCAAAGCATTATTTCAATACAAGATGGCAAAAGGATCTTCAATGAACCTACATGAACTGAAGATGATTGGCTATATTGAAAAATTAAGCCAAATAGATTTTGTCATGGATCATGAGTTAAGCATTGATTTGGTGTTACAATCTCTTAGTTCAAGCTTTTCACAGTTTGTTGTGAACTTCCATATGAATTAAAAGGATATGTCATTGTCTGAACTACCGAATATGCTCAAAATTGTAGAGGGGTGTCTTAAGAAGGAACCCTGTTCTGTTCTCGTTATAGATTCTTTCAAGAGCAAGAAAAAGGACTCTAAGAAGAATAATAACAAGAAACAAAATGCTTATGCTAAAGTAGTAAAGCCAAAAGGTGGTGTCAAGAAGAAGAGCAATGAAAAAGGCACATATTTTCATTGTGGAGTCAATGGATACTAGATGAGGAACTGCCCATCTTATCTTACTACCCTGAAAGATAAGAAGCTTAAGGAAGTTCTTTCTTCAAGTATGTTTATGATTAAGATCAATATTTCTACTTTTATGCTATATTCTTCGTATTAGATTATGGATGTGGTTCTCATATTTGTAACACCATGCAGATATTAATATGGAGTAGATCTTTAAGGAAAGGCAAAGTGGACTAACGAGTAGGCAATGGAGCAAGAATTATTTCATTAGTTGTAAGAACTTATAATATAGCTTTGCCTTCAACCCTTGAACTAGAACTAAATAATTGTTATTATGTTTCAGTTGTTACTAGAAACATCATTTATGTTTCTTATTTAGATTTGAACGGATTTGTCTTTATTATTAAAAATAAAAGTTGTTCTTTTTATAAAGATGATGCTTATTATAGATCTAGATTATTAATAAATGGTTTGTAGGAATTATATATCAAAGTTAAATTCTTAACATAAATAGCAAGAAAAGAAAGTTAAGTGATCAAAATCCATCTTATTTATAGTATTGTAGGTTAATGCATATAAATGAAACTAGACTCACAAAGTTACATAAAGAAGGATATTTTGATCCTTTTGATTAAAAATCGAATGAAAATTATGAATCATGTTTGTTGAAAAAGATGACCAAACTACCCTTTTTTGGAAAGAGAATATGTGTCAATTAGTTACTAGAGCTTGTAAATTAAGATATATATGGCCTTATTCCTACTTGTGCTAGAGGTGGATTCTCATATTTCATTATGTGCACAGATGATCATTCCATATATGATTATTTGTACTTAACAAAACCAAAGTCTAAATCATTTAAAAAGTTCAAAGAATTTAGAATTGAGGTTAAAAAACAAACTAGTAAAAGTATTAAGACACGTAGATAAGATCGAGGTGGTAAATACTTAGACCATGAGTTTCTTGGTTACTTAAAAGAGAATGGGATCCTCTCACAATGGACTCCTCCTGAAATTCTATAATATAATGGAGCTTTTGAGAGGAGAAATTGTAATATATTAGATATAGTACGCTACATGATAAACCATTCAATCTTTCCTATCTTCTTATAGGGATATGCCATTGAAACTACTGCTTACCTTTTAAATAAAGTTCCATCCAAATCGGTGAACAAGACTTCTTATAAGATATAGATTAATAGTAGACCAAGGTTTTCGTACTTAAAAAATTGGGGATGTGATGTTTATGTGAAACATGCAATATCCAATAAGCTTCAAGCTAAATCAAATAATGCAAATTTGTGGGGTATCAGAAAGAGAGTATCAAATATCAATTTTACCATCCTCTTAAGTAAAAGTGTTTGTCTCAAGACATGCTAAATTCTTAAAAAGAGAATTTATTCTCAAGGAAAGTAGTGGAAGTAAGGTAGAACTTGAAGAAGTTCAAAAGCCATAAGTTCACATCCAAATGGAACAAGAACCTCAAGTTGATACATATGATGTACAACTGAGGGTTTAAGAGACACCTAGTTTGTGACAAACTAGTAAGATACGTCACCCCCTACTAGATTAGATCTACATATTAAAAAATGGAAGGATAATGTATTTCTTATACATGATGGGCCTACTACATTTAAAGAAGTAATGTCTGACATTGATTCTGTAAAATGACACGAAGCCATGAAATCTGAAATGGAATTCATGAACATTAACCAAGTATGGACTTTGGTGGATGCACCTGATGATATTATACAAATTAAATATAAGTGGATTTTTAAGAGGAAAATTGGCATGGATGGTAATGTATATAACTACAAAGCAAAGTTAGTGTCTAAAGATTACAAACAAAAACAAGAAGTTGATTTTGATGAAACCTTTTCGCTAGTAGCTATGCTTAAATCCATAAGGATCTTATTGGTTATAGCCACATATTGTGATTATGAAATCTGACAGATAGATGTCAAAACATCATTTCTCAATGGGAATTTGTTTGAGGTTGTATATATGAGACAACTAGAGAATTTTAAGCCTAAATGATTTCTTAATCAAGTATATAAGTTGCAAAAGTCTATTTATAGACTTAATCAAGCATCACAGAGTTCGAAAATCCATTTTGATAAGAGAATCAAAGAGTTTGATCAATTTTATAAAAAATGTGGATGAACTATATGTCTATAAGAAGGTTAGTGGGAGTGTTGTCATTTTCCTAATGCCATATATGGATGACATATTGCTAAATTGGAAACGATATACCAATGCCTTAATCTATAAAGATTTGGTTATTCATAAGCTTCTCTAAGAAGGATATGAGAGAAGTAACCTATATTCTAGGAACAAAGATCTATATAGATAGATTAAAGAAGTTGCTTGAGTTATCTCAATCCACGTATATAGATGAAGTACTAAAGAGGTTTAGCATGGAGAACTCTAAGAGGGGATTCTTACCCATATTTTATAGGATGTCTCTCTCACAGAGTATATATATCCTTAGACACAAGAAGAGAGAGATAAAATATTTTGTGTTCCATATGCTTTGATAATTGGATCAATCATATTTGATAATTGTCTCTTATGCTTTGAGCATAACGAGTAGGTTTTAAGCCAATCTAGGTGAGTGTCACTAGAAAACTATGAAAACATCTTAAAGTAATTAAGAAGGACTATAAATGTTTTCCTAGTCTATAGAGGAGCTGCACTGAGCATTTAGGGGTATTCAAATGCTAGTTTTTAATCAATTCTAGATGATAGTAGATCACAGTCATAGTACATCTTCACTCTAAATGGTGGTGCAGTAAGTTGGAAGAGTTCCAAATAAACAATTGTAGATTCTACGACTGAGGCATATTACATTTTAGTATCAAAGGTGGCAAAGGAAGCAATTTAGATCAAAATATTCATCAATGAACTTAGAGTGGTTACTAGCATTGTTGAGTTTATAGTATTGTATTATGACAATAACGGCACCATTACACAAATAAAGGAACCAAGGTCTAGCCAACGTTCCAAACATGTATTGAGGAAGTTTCACTTGATTGGGAATAGCA
The DNA here is from genome assembly GCA_026284465.1 of Erythroxylum citrifolium. Lineage (NCBI taxonomy): Eukaryota > Viridiplantae > Streptophyta > Magnoliopsida > Malpighiales > Erythroxylaceae > Erythroxylum > Erythroxylum citrifolium. Next base: position 48,324,777 of record JANKOE010000004.1, read on the forward strand.
TTAGAGGGAGTTCCCACTGAAGAGAATCTTGCATATCCTCTCACTAAGTCATTGTTTAGGAAGAGACATGATCGACATATGTAAGGATACGATGTTAGATTCAAAGGCGATTGACTTCACAAGTGGGAGAATGTTAGTTATGCCTTTGTAGCTAATCAGTTAGTTACAATTTTAAGGTATAACGTTATTATTTAATTAATAAAGGCATTCTTTATCTTTTTGTATTATGTTATTACATTTGATGTTTTAATAATAAAGGTAAAATCCCTAGAATAATTACTGTGTAAGTGAAATTATGATGAGATTATAATTATGAAATTCAATTTGCATTTATATATTATTCCCAAATTTTCCTTTTTGTAGTTTCATCAAGACAAGATATTGATAAAACGGTAAAACTAGCACAATTATGTTTCTTTTTTATGAAGAAATTAATTGATCTCATAAATTAAAATATGGAGATACTTAAACTAATTTATAAGTGATTATTAAAGAATAAGTTCACTAAACTGACCTGATTGTGAGTATTTCAAATAAAATATTACTTATGTATTTGAGGATTTTCTCATTATGATGGTTGTATAATTGATCATTAGACTTGAGATTACCAAAGTATCTCATGTGAGAATTACTATATCTTAATGATACTTATGAACTGTCCTAAGATAATTCAGTTGGTAGTACTTAGATGCAGTATAAATCATGTGAAGATAGTTGAGTAAGTCAATAAAAGATTCGTTTTATTAAAGTAATTAGAGAGAATGTTCTACTGTTCTTGATTAGTAGTGATTTAAGGAATTTTCTAGCCATAGTGAATTGACAATTAAAAAGGTGTTTTCAAATATCAATTATAAATCAATTACTAATTAGCAAGAACGATCAAGATTTGATACAAAAGAGTAGACGATATATGCATACTTTATCCAATTAAAACATTAGATGACAAAATGATTAAATTATACACCATAACCATTCATAGACAGGTTAAGTTAAACAACTTTAACATTCCTAATATTTAGGTGGTCATGACATGTTGTTAGACGTCAATATTGATCTATTGTTATAAACTATTTAACTAGAGAATTAAAGAATTTATCTAATTCTAATTATAATTTATAATAATTACCAATATATTAAGAACCTAATTGGTCACACATAAAGAGCAGTTTAAAAGAGAGAAATCAATTTCAATTAAGTTGGACTTAATTATAAAGTTTGAAAAACTTTAGAGAATCAAATATGAGATATTTGATTTTTATTAAAATTAAATTAATTATAAATAAAGTTAGATTTTAATTATAATTGATGTATTTAACTTTAATAGAAATTAAAAACTCTAATGCTTTTTTTTTATAAATAGGAATAAACATAAAGAGCTAGCACTCCTGCTAATTCCTCTCAAAGAGTTGAGTGACTGCTTTATGAATACTGTTAGAGGTTGGACACGTGAATAACTCGTCATTGGCACATCAAAAAAGTCTCAAAAGGATGACAACAGGAATATCAAATCAGGTACGTTTTTATATTATATGATTCGAGTTTAATTTTTCAAGTTAGTCAATTATTAAAATCCGATTGAAAATTGTAAAAAATTTATTTTTCTGCTGCACCTATAATTCGATCACGTTTAATTTCCTTTCCTAACAAAAGAGTCCCGTAGTGATCGTATGAATACAAACTTGAAGCATACATAATAATTTTATTGGAGGCATGGAATAGCCTGCAGCCCTCTTAATTTGTATGAAAAAGAAAATCATGCTTTCTATACAAGTATGTTATTTGGAAGCGATGGCCACGGTTCTCGGAATCCCCAAGTTTGGTTCTAAGAAGCAATTAAAGAGTGCACTATAACTGCGCTCCTTGTGAGCGAACCTCTGATTAACCATGTGTATGTTTACCTTTTCACGATTCTTGATTGAGCAAGGATTTTGCGCACCTTTTAAATGGATGGTATCATAATCTATCAGAAGTGGGAAAAGGTGAATGAAAGAAAAGTTGAATAGTGAAGATCAAATAATTTAGGTTGGATTAGAAAGGGTTAAATATCAGCCACAAGGAGTGAAAAAGTGAAGAGCTTTAATGCTTTAAAAGGGACACCAACTTTTGGCTATTTATTATTACATTTCTCTTTTCTAAATCATGCACATAACTTTATCTTCACTTCCTGCTTTTGAGGGCAAATTAGATTCCATTCCATGTACTATTATCACTTTTTTGCTACGTAGCCAGTGTTTACTGCAGCAGGGGTCTATTAATCGGATACTCGTTACGTGATTACCAACAAATCTTACGAACATGACTGGTTTAACAAATATTTGCTCCATACCCTTAAAAGCAAGGACAATGGCCATTCCATTGAACCTTTAATTATCCTTCTTGACTTCCAAGGTGCCCTTTAAAATTCCTTCAAGGTTATGAATGAGTTCCAAATATTCTCTTATAGATGCTAGCCTTGAATTATTTAAACATTCCTGGTATATATGGTAAAGATCTTTCAAGTATATATATGAAGAAATGAAATTGTCTCAACTCTTTTTTGTACTCATCTTTATATTCGTGATATTGGGAAATCACTCAACCAAAAAGGATTAAAATTTTGTTTGACTCGAGAATTATTACTCTTATTCTAACATCGTGGCTACCTAACAAGTAACCATTAAACCTACTAGGGTTCCCGAAGCACTCTCCTCCTCTAATTTGATATAAATCATCTGCTTTTAGAAAGTGATAAGATGGTGCGGCTCCATCAGGCAAAGACATAACTCATTTGTTGAAAGGTAAAAAGGAAGTAAAATTTTAAAGGGTGAAAGAAAAAGATGATAAAGTGAAAAAGCAGTCTAAGATGAAGGCTTCTTCCATTTAGAGATTAAAAAAGGTGCTAAAGAAACCGATAAGTTTGAACAAAATAAATTTATAATTAAAATACATAAAAACACAATATGGAGAAATGTGTTATAAAATAAAGTGTTTCAAACTAAGATAAAATTTGCTATATATTTTTTCAATAAAATAAAAATATGTAACAGAGACTAATCTAGTAGTCTAATGTGAACGAAGAAAAAGACTAAGAGCAAAAGTGAAAGTTGAAACAGGAGTTTACAACTAATCAATGCCCACTTTCGTGTTCCAGATAATGCATTGATCTTTATAAAAAGCAAGTAGCGACAAATTCCCTTCTGAATTTTAATTTTAAGTTCTCAAGATAATGATGTTAAAGCAGCAACATCTTTAAGGTTTACAGAAGAGATGCTTAGGGATGCTAGCCTTTTATCCTCTTATAGTTTTTTTATAATTTTTTTATTTTACTCTTTGAGATTTTTATTTTAAACTTTCTAATGCTATTCTGAAGAGGAGAATGTTGGGGTTACGAAAATCGAAGAAGGGAAAAAGGTTATTCTTTTTGGAAAATGCATCACAAAGCATGAAAAGTAGTGCTGCCTTTTGATATTTCTTAGGAAAGATTTTGCTTTTGCCTTCTAAAGCAGAAAAGTTGCTTCTCCTTTGCACAAGCGCAACCCTTGCGGTATGGGTCATACCTAACAATCCTACTTCGCACATTTTCCCAACATTCATGTCCAGTAAAAAAAATAGCAGGAGCCAACCTCGTTCATTGCTAGGTTATTTCACCTTTTTCTATTTCCGGACCTTACAAGTAAAGTAACATTAAGTAGGATTGAAATACCAGGTTTTTATGAATATTATTATATCATATAGTTTCAATTCAGCAAAAATTATGTTTAACTTAATGAAAAATAGAGTAAATTTAATAATATTTTCTTAATTATATCCTTATATTCAGTTCTTAAAATTAGAATATTGTGTCATATTCTTTATTCCAATCTTACTATCTATTTTCTTGATTTTTATAAAGTAAAAACACAATAATATTCTTTTTACATTAGCCAAGAAATTCATTTTGGATCAAATGATGCGCTTGCTTTCTGCGCGCAATTGGGGTTAAACAAATTCCACATACTCTTAGTTTTGTACCTTACAACTCCTTTTTCATTTTAAACATAAAAATTACTATGTGAATAGATAAGTTTTTAAAGTTTGATGAATAAAATTACTCTAAAGTATATAGAAATTAACTAATACTTCTGTCTTTCTAACATCAAGTGGAACTTCATGTATTATCTTGATGGCATATAAATGAACCTATAAATAATATATGTTATACGTATACATTTCTAAAGCAGATATATTTTACATTAAGTATGATATTATTCAACCTATTTATTCATTATGTCATATGCTTATTATTTCTTAAAATGACATTCATATGAGAAGTGTTTGTTTTAAAACTAAACATTATCAAAGTTTTCAATATGTTGAAGATTATGATATTTTTACTATTTTAAATTTTTTGCTTATTTAGAATAAAGAATTCAAACAAGTCTAACAAAATCTATCACTCATTCATATAAATTGTGTTATAGGACAACATATAATTTTTCTTTTAACAACTTATTCTATTAAGTAAAAACTTGAATTATTATTTATTAATTTGAAAGAAAGTGACAACAATTTCTTGGTGCGATAGAAATAAGAAAGCATACTCTTTCCTATACAACTGATTAGTGGCTGCTTGGCGTTTCTTTTGGTGCGATATTGAAGCTTGAGTAGATGTCGCTGGCATGAAATCTGTTTTGGCTCCTTTTTGGCGTTGTCTCAAATGCCTTGTCTTTAGTTGATCAGCGCTTCAGCTATGGCGTTATCCATTTTCCTTTCCAGTCTATTTGAAATCTTGAGACTGGTTGTTTAAATTGGATTTGATTGGGGTGTACCTGGTTGTATTTTCAGTTTGGGTACTTTAGGCTCCGAGTTCTTGATGTAATCTTCCTATCCAATTTTAATGAAAGCTTTCTTTATCAAAAAAAAAAAGTGACAACAATTAGACAACTCTATAAACCTTTAATTAAGTTGGATATACATAATGCGATATAACTTCACCATGTTTCATCCAATAACCAAATTTAAAAAATAAGTTAAACTATATATGTTTGAATACTATGGCTATTTGTTGTAGATTGAATTTGAAGCATATATGTGTTGGATTGGCATCAAGTTTGCATCCTTATAAACATAATTGTTAAAAGTATTAAAAATGTTTTTGACCCGTTGCAGCCCTAGGTAAGGACAAAAAGGGCACTTTCCCAAAACCTAGATTTATAGCGGTCCACATATTAAAAATATGAAAATTAAAAAGATAATAAATTTATTTATTAAAAGAGTTAAACATTAAAAAGTTTATTCATTAAAAGGGGTAAAAATTGGTAAATTTCAAGCTTTATTGAATAGAGATAAAAAAGAGTTCGGTCTAACTATCAATTGGGTGGTTTAACCATTTTATTCCAATCTTGATAAGGATAAGAAAAGGACAAGTTCTTTTTATATTTTTCTTTTATATTTTATATTTGTATTTGTTTCAGATGTGTACATTTATGCAAGTTAAAGGATGATAAATATACACACATGCACATTAGACCTAAAAAAAATTGAGATCAATTTGTTACATATATATGCTAAAATTTTTGTTAAGAACAGTATTTTTTTTTTGACATAGAACAGTATATTTTATTAATATAATATTAAAATATACCATGTTGATTTTTATTTTATATTTAAATCGTTATTTATATTCATTAGGTCCCCCTTCTTTTTACTTCTAACACTCAAATTAGTGAGAACTAAAAGTAATTATGATCCCCTAAAAAAAAAAGGTAATTATGATAGTGGCTATCAAAACTTATCTTGAGTTATCTCCTTTTATATGCTTTCATTAAAGCAATGTTTTTTAATCCAACTTTTATTATAAAGTTTATACTTGATTAGGATGCTACATCTTTATGCGAACGAATTTTATCTTTATTATTATTTTAGATAATTGAACCTTTTACAGGGTTTGAAATCCACAAATTTTTAGAATACTACTAAATAAATCAAATTAAGTCGTTCCAAAAATATACTATATATTGGTCTCAATAATTTTAGATTTTTTTTGCTTTATTAAAAATGAAAAATGCAACAAAACTCAAATAAGTATGGAAATAAGTTCTAAAATTTTGTATGGTTAATTAAAATACAATGTTTAAAACCGAATAATTTGGAATGCATCTCCAAATGAATTGAATTTCATCACAGAATTCATGTTAAATGAATTATTATGATTGAAAGAATATGCTTAATAGTATAAAGATGATTGTTTTATTTTTTATCAATTGAATGAAATTAGAATATATGTAATTATTTAACAGATCTAAATATAGACCTATTTTTTATAACCTATATAAGATAAAGATACAGTAACTAAAAAGTCTAAAATGTCCCATTTTATAAGAAAGCTTCTTTTATCTAATTTATTATTTAATTTAAAATTATGGTTTTAAAATAAGTTTCAATGAAGTATGCCAAATTTGTAGCATTCTATAACTTTTTGGTGTTACAAATATCTGATATATGACACTATAATTTAATCTTATAAAATTTTATAGGATCCATCATTTAGAAACAATCTCTCTCTTAGTTAGAGGTAAGGTTACTTCTTTAGATCCTGCGTATCGGCGATATTTATAATGGGTGTTATTGTTGTAAAATTTTATAGGATTCTTAGTAACTTGATATATAAAAAAAGCATCTATTGTTTTCTTTATTTATATGAAACAATTGATAATAATATTAGAAAACATCAGATAAAAGCATATTCAATATTCACATTAAAGGGGTGTAATTCATCTTGATGTAAAAAAAGTAATTAATCAATAATAATAGAGATATGTTCTATCTGTAAACCTTATTAGAACCGAGTTTTGTTATTTGATTAACTGTTTAAGTAGTTTCCTTTGAGCACCTAAATAAATTCATAAATACAGAAATAAAGTAGCTGAAGGACACTGCCATAATTTGGGCTTGCGGCAAGTAACAGCTTCAGATCACCTGTCCCGGCAACCTTGTTTTTACAATATCCATCCATCTAGTAAACGGGACAAAGAGAAATTGGATGGATGAATGCTATGGTAATAAAGTTGGCACAGAGTTGTTGGCACTGGTGATCTGTTCGTGCAAGTAACTACCCAAAAGGGTGAGCCCTTTTCTTTGTTCTTTTCCCTCGTATCCTCTGTAAGAAAAAAACGATAGGTCAAGATTTACCCCCTGCATCTTTTTCTTCTTCTAATAATTTGGAGATCCTTTCACAAAATTAAATCTAGAATTCGACAAGTCTAATGTTTACTACTGTTCAAAAAGTGTACAATTTGAGACCTTTAAACATCCATATTTCAGTTTACTAACCCCAGTTCTATTAATTAAAAGGTTCAAAAGGACACCATGAAAAGCTTAAGATAATTAACCAGTGAGGGGATTAGTCACTGGATCCGCCAATAAATACCCTGATCTAAGATTACAAGAAAAAGCCTAAGATAATTTACGGGGAAAAGTTAGTGCTCTTCATGGTCTATTGTTTACAGTATTAATGTAGCTTATTCGTGCGTGATGGGATGGACATGCCTTACCTACCTAATTTAAGAAGCAGCTTCATTACTTTCTTCTCTTGTATGGTTCTGCTTTTCAAGAACTCCTTTTAGGCTTTTATGGACAATCAAGCACAATATGTATGTGTATTGGGTTAATTTCGGCTCACTCCTCTATAATTGTATTATTTAAAAAACGTTTATAGTTTTAATTTCAATAAAAATGTTATTTTTCATTTTAATAATTAGTTAAATAGTTCTTCATGATATTTCATTGTATCATTTTCTAAAATTATAGATATAATACTATGACTAAACATAAGAAATAACTAATCTAGATTCATCCAAACATTACATAATATTATTAAACATTACATAATATTAAGTTTCTGCCTTGTGTCAAAACGACTGTGCTTGGCATTCAGAAGCTTAAGTGGCACGTGAGCTTGTCTTGAACTAAATTACTTTGTTCCTGTCATTGTTAGAATCTTCGAGGGCTCCTCCATGTCTCCTTCTTCAACATTACAGACACCATCTTCTTAGGTTCTTCACGTTTTCTTCATCTTTTGTTGTTTCTGAGTTATAGTTGATGGAGTATGTGTGATCCCTATCACATAGAACCATTACGTCGAAGTTTAATAAAAATTAAAGGAAGGGAGCATGAACATAAGTGGAGAACAGGGGACTGGAAAATGTTTGCTTAATTAGGTATTTCATATAAATTATCGTGAAGAAAGAGGACATTCTGCAATTGAAATAGGACCAAATGCTCTGTGCAGTGTATCCAGTTCAATAATCAAGGAAGCAGTGGGTTATGACATACAATGTGATGATACAGGAAAAACCAACTCCTAGAAATTTAATGAAATCAGAAAAACTTTCCTATCAAAAGGGGGAAGAGAAGAAGAAAAAGAAAATGGGGAGGCAGTAATTACTGAGACATATTCATACTTGTTGAATTTTGAATGTAATTTGCCTATCTACATATTCAACAAGGCCAATGTCGTGGATTGATTCATCTTCTGCACTACGATCATCATCAATGGAGATGTTCAAATCCAGTGAGACAAAAGGTCTTGTCTCATCCATGGAAGCACCAGAAACCTTGTCTTCCTTGGATGATCTGTCTGTTTTCTGGTTGATAGGTGAACAAGCTCTTGATCGCGATCTAAAGCTTTCACAACTCAATATGGCGATAGCATCACTAAGACCAACTTCTTCGCCATTGGAACTGACAATTCTTCCACTCTCAATTGCTTTCTTGAAGCCTATTTGGGAGCAGTAATCTGTTTGCTCAACATCTTCCAATAGGAACACCCTATGTGGATTAATTGACACTGCCTCAGCGAATCTCTCGATAAAGCTGCAACTTTGATCATCCCTTGATCTTTTGTTTCTACAATCTTCTCTCGAGTCTGCTCTTGGAGACGAGAAGTTGCTTAAAGGAATTGAGACATAGTTGCTGTGTGAGCCAAAAACAAGTTTAGCCAATTCTTTAGCTATCTTTTCTTTGGCGTCCACGTCCACTCCTTGAAACAATAGCCATGTTTCTTCTTTGGCTTCCTTACTTCTCACCTTTCCCTTTCTTCTCAACATACCGGACCTGCATTGCAAGATCGTGCTCGCTACTTCAGGGATTATATCTCTCTGCCAGGGAACCTTGTTTTCTAGTGCGTTGCATAAGACTTTGAGGTTCTCAGCATTTAGTTCCTTGAATTGGTGGAGTTTCTCCTTCTCGATGACATCAACAGAGGAAGTTGAACTTGGAGCAGATTTAGGATCTAACGCGAAAGGAAGTCGTTTCAAATGATCTTTATGCTCTGGAAAGTACAATCTTAAGCTGGGATCTATCATACTCTCGCTAGTATTGGTGTCTGTGCTGATCCAGAAGTGGGGGTCCCTCCATGATTGCTTGGCTTCAAACATTGGCCAATCGAGGTGGTTTTGGTGAAAATTGGTGCATTGTTGCTCATACGAGAAGCCAGAAGTAGAAGAAGAAGGTGAGACTGAAGCAACTGCGAGGGCTTTCTCGGATGAACTGGGCCGTTGGTGGATTGAACTGCAAATTGAGTTCCACCTGCCGCAGAGATCTTTGATTGAGACACAATCCTAGGAGAGGAAAAGTAAGAAGCATAAGCACTCTATGGCAGTTTATACATTGTTGAAAATTTATAAGTTGGCAATATAGCCGTAAGAGAGTTGTGTAATTGCTTGTTCATAAGCCTTACCTTATCATCGTCAGCGCTATTAAAGTTGTTCTCAACTTGGTACTGCTGAAGCCAGACAGGAAGGGTAGAACTTGTGGAGTCACTTCTGGAAGTACTACTACTCCAGAAGCTACGAGTTTCAATCTCAAACTTCGGTGAACAGTCAGAACAGCAAGTTAGCTGCTTGTCTTCATCATTTTCAAGTATAATCCAGCCAGACCTTTTTTCAGCTTTTCTGCTAGTTGACTGACTTTCAAGGTCACTGATATAGAAGTAGATAAGTTGAAGAATGACGACGATTAGCAACTTCATTGAACTTTCTAACCATCAACTTGATGATGCACATTTGCAAAAGCCACCAAGGAAAATGAAAATAAAATTGGTAGTCTTCTCTCGAACTCTTTTTTTTTTAACGAAAAAAAGACTCAAATTAGTCAAGGATCGTGCCATTGAGTTAAAGACCTTCTCAGTCACACATCTTAGTTTACAATTTCTCTAAAACCATGACTGCATTCTACTTAAGTTCTCTTTGCACCTTTTAAGATAGTAAGAGGACATTTAAATGGTTGGCTTATATTTTACGTAAGATAAAAAAATGAAAGTGTAAAGTGAAAAAGAAAATGAAGACTTTGTTCGGAGTCCTTCAAACTGTTAAACACGTAGATCCTTTTGTCTAATAAAGAAATATACACGCGTTTCTCGGTGCTGAAGCAATTATTAAATTGGTGCTATAAAAATTGTAAATCAAACATAACCCCCAGTTTACCTGTCTGTGATGAGACTCAAGCTCAGGCTGTCAGCAGGAATGGTAATTTGATGAATACCCCAAAGACTCTCGAGTGATGGATATCGTGATTTACACTTCATGTATGTTTGGAAGGTGGCAATTCCCATGAGCCAAATTCTTCCATTGTTATCTCCTTCTCTGCAGGCCAATTTTCCAAGCTCCATTATCATGTGCTCCATAGGACAGAAATAAGGGCTTCTTTTGTCACTTGAACTACTAAACCTATACTCAGTAACCCATTTAAGATCTCCTAAATTTAGGACGATGCCCTTGCCCATGTAGTTTCTCACATGTACCGTAAGTTCTTCGAGTTTCTGTTCGACTTCGACCCTAGATAGGTGTCTAAAATAAGATCCTGAAAGTGTTAAGAACTTCACTTCCCTCAAAGCTTCGGGAACATCTCCCTTGAGAATCTTGTCGATCACTCCTTGAACTACACTCTCTATCGCACTAAGACGCTCTCCTACTACTACAATACTTCTTCTTCTCTTTTCCATTAAATTGTCTATCACGTTCCCAATGTCCTCGTCTCTAATTGGATCTAAAATCTTTGGTTTAGTCGCCTTAATTCCACCTAAATTCAAAGAAGGCTGGGATTGATTAGAAAGGTCTATAAAATTGCTTTCTTCTGCTTTGCTAATCACAGAAGACGGAGTACTTTGGGAACACATTTCTGAAGAAACAGCTTGCTCAACATTGCTTTTCACATGGGTGCTAGAGAAACCAGCTTCTCTCATTACTCTACTAACACTAGGATCATCCAAAATAGATATAATAAGCTGTTCTAAGTCTATCTTCACAGCTAGGAGAGGCTGTTGTTGGTTCTCAATAGAACCACGCCGTTGATGAGCCTGAGCACGCTTAAAAGCTGCAACCAAAGCGTTAGAGATGGAAGGGTATTGAAGATAGTGAGTACCCAAAATGGGACTGGCCGTGGAGGCTGGAAGGCGATTAAGCGCTACGTTGAAACAAAGCTCTAGTGCTTTGCACTGAAGAGGATGGGAGTGTGATTGCAGACAAGCAGTTCTCAGAATGCCTGAGGAAGCTGCGAGCATGGTGTTTGCTACATGGAGAGGAGTGACTTGCGCGTGGCCTCGTCGTCTAGCGAGAGTTTCAGCTTGTTTCACGACACTAGCTGCCTCTGCTGTTAGAGCTTCCTGCACTGTGCCACCTCCTGCTCTCATCTTCTACTCGAATTGATTATTCTGACAAAGAAGTGAAAAGGAAACTTAAATTGGTCTAAGACGAAGGAAGGAAAACTAGCGCAGATGTTGGTTTCTTAGCTTTGTGGAGGATGAATGAAAGATTGTGATGCAGGAGCTGAGTGGTTTAATTTGACTTTTTAGCCACAAACCCCCCATAATCCTCTATCTATCTATTTATATATCTATGTCCAATTATATATATATACACATGCAAGTAAGGTGATCTTAAGGCAGTTCATGGTCTCGAGACTAAAAATTTTTGTAGTGAAATATATGGGAGAAGATGGGCTATGCTTTTCTTGCAAATGAGGTAAAATTTTGGGGTGGAAAGTGGAATGCATGTGCTGACAAGCAGGACGAATGCACCAGTATCTAACCCAACTCAGTCTTTGTTCTCTTAATTTTGTAGAAAATATGGTTTTCTATATATATATTTTAGTTACATAAATTAAGATTCTAATCTAAAACCATACAACAAAGGCTGACTTTAATAGTAATTTTTTAATCTGACATAGCTAATCTACTACTAAATTAAATGAAAAATTTATAAAGCCTTGTGTGCGCTTTTGTCTTAGAAAATTGAGAGGATGAATGTTTTTCACCATCCTCCGGAGAGAATGCGGAATCGGGAACTGTGTACGATTTCTTGATGGAGTCGGGGACAAGGAATAAAGTGTTTCCATTTAGTTGTCTCTTTATATGCTTACAAATATTACACAAACTTATGCTTTTATCTTTATCGTTATTTTTAACTGATTTTTAAGATAATGAATTTTTCAAAAAACTAAAAATTAGAGATTTGTTTTTATGACTTCTAAAAGTTTACAAGATGTTTATATATTGTGCGTTGGATGGAGATCATGAATTCCATCTCACCATCTTGCTTATGTCCCTTTTGCTTATTTAGTTATTCTCTCTTTTCCTTTGCGTATTCCTTTCATGTTTCATCGAATTTTTATTGTTAAGAAAGGCTACCCGAATTACAAAGAGCAACGCGTAAAGAGAGAGCCTTTTCCTCTTTAAGAAAGGAGGAAAAAAAAAATAAAGAAGAGAGAGAGAGGTGTACTGTAAAGTTAAAGAGAGATAAATAAAAGAAAAATTAAACGGAGAGAGAGAGAAGTCAGTAACGCATCAAAGCAAACTAAAGGAGAAAGAGCCTTACAAAGAGAGACAAGTAACAAAGGAAAGAAAATCGAAGATAGAGAGACATCTGGATTAGTATTGAGTAAAGGCGTAACATAATAATATATTAATAATCAATTATCCTACAAACTCTTTAATATTCCTTTATTAAACTATATATAAGTACAATCACTTGTATATAATTTTACTTAATATTAATATGAGAGAAAATAAAAATTATAATTATTTATACATCATAGTTATCATAAATAACAATCAATCATTTCATACAATATGGGACTTCTCAAAATTTTTAATTTTTAATATATATATATATAATGATTTATTGTTATTTATGAT
>JANKOE010000004.1:48581859-48602521 GCA_026284465.1 Erythroxylum citrifolium
TTGGTCGTTATGGTTTGACTGGTTATACATACACTTGGATCCTGGCTTTCGGGAACTTCCCGGAATAAAAAAGTTTTATTTTCCGCACTGTGTCCATGTGATGGACACCCCGGAATTTTCCTACAGACCGGTACGGTACGGAATTCAATACCATGGTAGGAATGATTCATTTTTTCATTATATAGACTTGTATCAAAGTTATAACACTTTCATCATTTAAAGGAATATATTTCTATCAATCTAAATTATGTAGAACACTCCCATACTATAAACATCAACATAACAGGCATTTCATCAAATACCTTACATGCATCAGAAATTCCTCCCAACATCACAACCAAAATCATGTCTTGTCCCTTCTATTACTAACATTTATACCTTAAAAATTGTTCCAATCACAGAATACACAAATAAATGAAAGTAATCAAATACCCAAAATAACTTTCATCCAATATATGAAAAGCAAATGACAATGGCCACAAAAATACCTCCACCGAAGGATATGATGATAGTGGCCAGACAATACAAACGCCAACAAGCGAAGAGGAGTCAACAACAGATAAATCGGAGAGAAGAAAGTCGTATGAGAGGAGAGACAAAGAAGAAGGCGCAAGTGGGGGGGGGGAGAGCTTTCGAATGAGTTAAATGTAAACCAAAACGACGGATGAGGAGCTTTCGAGTGAGTTAAATGTAAACCAAAATGATGTCGTTTGGTGTAAAACCAAATGACATCATTTTGGTTTACTTTAAAATACTAAAGTTGAAGCAGACGACGACATTTACCTTCAAAATTTACCAACGGAAAAGTTTCCATTAGTAAACCTAAAACTTTTTTATTCTGCCAACAATTCCCCCTTCTATACTGTCACTAAAGTCTGTCGAAAATTTTACCAGGATGCTTATCCTCCATATTTACCAAAGGATATTACTACTGTCGTTAAATGAAAATGTCCCCGTCAATGTTACCAACAGAAATTGACTTTTTGTCAGTAATTTGCAACGATTTTGTTTTCGTCAATAATTTTCTATCACTAATTCCTACTTTTCTTGTAGTGTTTTTAAATTGCCCAAAGGTGGTTTGTTTATTTTATAGTTAATGAGAATAAATGTTAGATATCCAAAGATAATAAATATTTCTAGTTAGTATATATTCGATTACCAAATTATGTACATATTAGCATCATTATGCGTTGTATGGTATATTAATGAATTTCCCAAAGGTAAACATTAGTATTCAATTTATGAAAATCATTATATGTTGTATGGTGTGTTAATGGATTGCCCAAAGGTAAATATTAATATACAATTTATGAAGTTTTTCTAAATCTGTGTAGCTTATTGTTATGTAACTCAAAGCATTAATGTTAAATTTTAATTTCTTACAGCAACTATTACTATGCTTCCGAATCTCTCATTTGTTATGATGTTTGATGGATTGAACTTCTCTTAATAGGGTGAACAAATCCAGTTTTATTTTGGAGTTTTGGACTTGAATTTGGCACTCAAAATTGAGAAACTAGATGCTTTGAATATTTTGATCATTAACGAGGAGAAAATCCATTTTAGCAACTGGGAAAGATAAAATAGATTAAGTCTGACGTATATGAAGATGATAATTGTTGGTAATATTAATTTTACTCTTCCAAAAATTGAAAGTGCTATGGAATTACTTAAGTTTGTGGAAGAATGCTCTTAAACTACTAAAAGTCTCTTGCTGGGAATCTTATGGGTATATTGACCAATATGAAATTTGACGGATCATATACACATGAACTCGTCATTGAAATGTTAAACATTGTAGCAAGAATTAAGTCCTTAGGAATGGAAGTGGATGAAAGCTTCTTTGTGCAATTCATCTTGGATTCATTATCGTCTAATATGATCCTTTCCAAATAAACTATAATACCATGAAGGACAAGTGGAATGTCCATAAGTAGCATAGTATGTTAGTTTAAGAAGAGATTAAACTCAAAAACCAAAGAAACCAATCCATTAATTATGTGAAGCATCAAAGAGCTAGTACGAAAGATGGGAAGAAGCGTAACAAGAAAGTAAAAAGACCCTTGAAAATTAGTGGAGGATCCTCTTAGATTTATAAGAAGGATCATAACGAATGCATATGCCATTCTTGTAAAAAGGTTGGGAATTTACAAAAGGAATGTTCCAAATATAAGGCATGACTTGAGAAGAAACGTAAGCTTAGTGTCTATATATGTTTTGAAACAAACCTTACTAAAGTTACTTTTTAATACATGGTGTATTGATTCTGGTTATACTACTTATGATTCTTATACCTTGCAGGGATTCCTTATGACCCAAACCATAAGATCAAATGAAAGATTTGTCTATATGGGCAATGGAATGAAAGTTCCAGTGGAAGTTGTCGGGGCTTGTCACTTGATCCTAGACACTAGATATCATTTAGAATTATACGAAACTTTTTATGTACCTAGTATAACTAAGAATTTAATTTCTTTATCTAAACTTGATAGATCTGGATATACTTTTAAATCTGGTAGTGATACTTTCAGTTTATATAGACATATTCACTTGATTGGTAGTGGTGTACTATGTGATGGTTTATATAAATTAAAGCTCCGGTATTATTTGTACTGAAATTTTATTGACTTTGAACTCCAATGCTAATATCAAAATTTATTAACTTTGAAATTTTATTAATGATATATCTGCTTACTTATGGTAAAGAGGTTGGGACATGTTTCTAAATAAGGACTTCAAAGATTAGTAAAGAATGAAATACATACTAAATTAGATTTTACTGATCTTAACATTTATGAGGCAAACAAACAAAACATATGATAAAGAAAGGAGTCACAAGCACTCAGCTTCTTGAAATAATTCACACTAATGTGTGCAAACCATTTTATGTCCCTACTTTCAATAAAGAAAAATATTTTATCACCTTTATAGATGACTATTCATATTATGAATATGTCTATTTGCTACATAATACATCTCATGATGTAAATACCTTGGAAATTTATATTAATGAGGTTGAAAGGCAACTAGAAAAAAAATTGAAAATTTTCAAGTGTGATACAGGTGGTCAATATTAAGTATGACAAAAGTGGTCAAAATCCTAATCCTTTTTGATAAATTCCTTGAAAGATGTGGTATTTGTGTGCAATACACGATGCTAGGCACACTGCAATAAAATGGTGTGACAGAAAGGCATAATAGAACTTTGTTAGAAATGGTTGCTTTATATGATGTATAATTCATCTTTACCCACTTCTTTGTGGACATATGCTCCAAAACATGTCATGTACTTGTTGAACAGGGGTTTATAGTAAGACAGTTCCAAAGACTCCTTTTAAATTGTAACCTAATTTATGGTTCCTGCATGTTTGTGGTTATTAGGTAGAAATTAGGCATTACAATTCACATGCAAAGAAAGTGGATGAAAGAACAATCAATAGTTATTTTATTCCAATGAAGTCTTAAGGGTATATGTTATATTATCCTAACTATACTACAAGAATCGTGAAAACTGGGAATGCCAGGTTCATGAATATGGCGAGACTAGAGGGAGTGAAACACCATGTATAGTAGATATTTAAGAAATGGGAGTGGAAGTCCTTATGACTATTCAAGTCCTTACGATTTATACACCTACTCAAGTTACTATTCCGTAAATTATGAAACTGCCTAATAATTATGAAAGGCAACAAATAAATGAACCTAATGGTCATAATGATATAGAACATAAAGTTAGTAAACTTGAAGTAGAAGAAACCACAACAAATAACATTAAGAAGGTCTTAAAGAGAAAGGAGACCAGCTATTTCTGATGACTATGTGGTATATCTACACGAGTCTGAAAATGACTCAGGAATTGAGAATGATCCAATAACCTTTTCTTAAGCCATAAATAGTGAAACTTTTGGTAAATAGTTAGAAGCCATGAAAGTTTAAATCTAATGAACAGAATGGTGTCTAGGACCTTGTGGAATTGCTATAAGGTTACAAGATCATTAGTTGTAAATGGGTCTTTAAGACTGAACATGATTATCTTGGTAACCTAAAACATTATATGCCGGACTAGTTGCTAAAAGATTTACCGATAAAGATGGTATTGATTATAAAAAGACTTTCTCACTAGTCCTTAAGAAGGATTCATCATAATTATTATGGATTTGGTGCCTCATTACCAACCAATAAGGTTCATAAAGGTTAGAAAGGAACACATGGTGTATAAATTGAAGAAGTTAGTATATGCACTGAACAAGCTTCTCGACAATGGTATTTTAAGTTCAATGATACTATTGTTTCCTTTGGATTTAAATAAAATACCGTTCACCAATGTATGTATCTGAAATTCAATAGGAGTAAGTTTATTTTATGGTTTTGTATGTTGATGAAATCTTACTTGTAGCTAATGATCTTAGTCTATTAAGTGAGATTAAGAAATTTCTCTGTAGTCATTTTGAAATGAAAGGTATGTGTGAGGCAACATATATGATATAAATATAAATATTCCATAATAGATCATAAGGATGGCTAGGTTTGTCTGCAAAGCCTATATTAGTAAAGTGCTATAGAGACTTAAGATGGAAAAGTGTTCAACATCACCAGTTCTAATTTAGAAAGTGGACAAGTTTAAACTTATGTAATGTCTGAAAAATGATTTAGAATGGAAGCAAACGAAAAATTTTCATTTGCGTCTATAGATGGGAGCTTAATGTATGCTCAACATGTACGAGACCAGATATAAACTTTGCTGTGGGAATGTTAGGAAGATACTAGAGTAATCCTGGTATAGATCAGTGAAAAACTGCAAAGAAAGTTCTGAAATATTTATAAGGAACTAAAGAACACATGCTCACTTTTAGGAGATTTGATCACCTTGAGGTAGATGAATACTCAAATTCAAACTTTGTTGGCTGTGTAGATATAAGAAACTAGATATAAGCTTTGTTGTGGGAATGTTAGGAAGATACTTGAGTAATCTTAGTATAGATCACCGAAAAACTACAAAGAAAGTTATGAAATATTTATAGGGAACTAAAGAACACATGCTTACTTCAAGGAGGTAGTTGAATATCAAATTCAAACTTTGTTGGCTATATAGATATAAGAAAATTCCACTTTTGGCTACATTTATCTGATAAATAAAGGACTCATCTTATGGAAGAATGCGAAGTAGTTTGTAATTATTGTAACCACTATATAAGTTGAGCTTGTGGCATATTTTGAGCTTATCATTTTTTCTTCCCAAAAAATGATAAGTATTCTAAAGATGCCAAATACATGGAACTAAAATACTTTATCGTAAAGGAGGTTTGAAAACATAATGTTTTTTTTTAATGAAAGAAATTATATTAATCATAGCAAAAGCTATCACACCATTACAATGAGTCACATTGTTAGACTGCAATCAATACATATTGTGGTGTCTATAAAGAGCTAAAATGATTAAAAAACCAACGAATTATAACTTCCAATTGTTTTTCAAAGCATTGCTAAGTACATTATGCTTATTCTGGGATATGAGTACAACTCGAACCCAATTGACAATGTGTTCAGTAATCTGATATTTTCCTTCTTCAATTTCCTTGTATAATCTCTTGTTTCTTTCCCTCCAAATGGAGTAGACAGTGGTAGTAAAAGATATTTTAATAAGTTTTCCATTTGGTTCGCTTGGCTTGGTCCTAAAAATAATCATGTTAAGTGTCCCCCTCCATTTAAATGTAATCCTGGGTAGTTGTAGCATACTCATTATCCTGCTCCAGATCGCCTGGGTGTAGCTACATTTAAAAAATAAATGATTCCGATTCTCTGCTGTAAGTTTACATAAAACACAAATGAGATCATAATTCCCAAACCACTTATCCTTGGTTCTGAGTCGATTTTTGATTACTAACCAAGTGAAAATGGAAGCTTTCAGGTTTAAAGATTGTCTCCAAATAATATCAAACCAAGGAACCCGTTCAGCATCACTCAATAGTATCTTATAAAAGGTGCTATTAAGAAATGTACATCTTGGGTTAGGCAACCAAATGATGTTGTCCTCTCCCATTGATTTAGGAAAACGAGGCAAGTACTCTGAAATTAAAGAGAAACCTCTAAAATTGCTACCCCATTCTCCATTGTGGATAAGTGAAGAGACTCTCACATTCAATGGGATACGGTTTCTGAGTGGCGCTAATGCTTCTCTCTGAATAAGTGGACTATACGACATCTAATTATCAAACTAAAACCAAATGCTTGCTCCATTCCCCAACTAATGCTTAATGTAAGGATAGACCAAGCTTCTTAAGTTAAGAATGTAGTTAAAAGTCTAGGAATATTCTTTAGAATTTCCAAGTTGCTAGAAACTCCGATCCTGAAGATATTCATTTACCCACTTGATCCATAAAGCTTTTTTGTCATTGAAGAGTCGCCATATTCTTTTACATAAAAGAAGCTTTTGCATTTGTGAAATTGAGATAACTCCGAGTCCACCTTACTTCTTTGTTAGAGTAATGTCATTCCATTTTACCTTGGCCTTCTTACCATTTTTCTATTTTTCCTAACCATAAGAACATTTTAAGAATTTTATCAATCTCCTTGTTAACCCACTTAGGCAAAATAACATGTGCGAACCAATGAATATGTAAACTATTCAATACTGAAGTGATGCAAGTCAACCTCGCTGCCATTGATAGAAATTGATTGTGCCAAGCATTGATCTTTTCCTTAATCTTCTCGATCAAAGGAATGAAATCAAAAAATTTGGGCTTATATAGCGGTTGTAATTGGCACTCCCAGTTATTTGAAAGAAGGGATGTGTAATCTGAAACCAACAATGTCAGTGATTTCCTCTTTATTCCGCACATATGAGGATATGTACATAGTACTCTTCTCCATATTCACCTGTAAGCCAGACCATTGTGAAAATATATGCAAAATATTTTTCAAAACTCTGATGGAGTGAGTGCCTACACCAATGTTACGAATACTGTACCGGACTTAGTATCGGATTGAGTTTTGATACGGTACTGTACAGGTACCGGTTAATATCGGGTACCGTTTCAGATAATTTTTTAAATTTATGAAATAGTCCTTGAATTTTTTAAAAATTTTCAAAATAGTCCATTGTCATATTATGCAGTTTTACTGTATATTTTTAACTCTGTCTCCAAAAATTATACTAATAATTAATAATCAAAATTTTAATTTAATTTATAACATTAATTTAATAAATATAATTAAATTTAAAATATATTTTTAAAATATATAAATTTCAATTAAATTTTGATTTAATAATTAAAAATATATAATAAATATTAGTTTATAAATAATAATTTTTAAATTATTTATTTTAAAATAAAATATTTTATTAATACTTTATTAATAATTATTAAAATAAATTTAAATAAAAATAATTTATTTTTAAATTTTATTTAATTTATATTTATTATTAGTAATAAAAATATTTATTATTATTTTAAAAACAAAAATTAAAAATTTACAATAATTATAAAAGTTGAAATAAATAAAATAACTAATTAAAACATTTAAAAAAAGGGGGGGAATGAGAGATAAGAGGGAGGTAGGGAAATTTTAAAATTTTTTTAAACTTTTGCAAAAATTTCCCCATTATTTTTTTAAAATTTTCAGTATCAGCCAATATTTTGAATATCAGTTGTACGTCCCTCTATTTTTTAAAATTTTCAATATCGACTAGTATTTGGCTGGCATTTTGAATACCAGCCAGTACTGTCCAATACTATTTGAAACGGGCTGGTACTAACTGATATTTAAACCCGATACGACTCACCCTTTATTTAATATCGATTTTGGTCCGGTACGTACTGGTATTTATAATAATGTCTTCAACTATTCTTATTGTTCTCCCGTTAGTAAGACTTATATTTTTGCTCAGAAGTTTCAATCGACAATCTTCAGGTTCATATTTTTCCTTATTTAACGATTTCAATTTTTATTTAATTTGTAGGGATATAATTGAAAACACAGGTCAAAATTAAGTTACATTCTATGAAATACTGTTTCATGCCAAACACTATAATAAGAATCCACCCAACTTTCCTATTAGAATTCTTATAATTATCTAAACATGTGAATATCTTTACTTTCCATAGATTTATTTTCCGATGAATCATATTCTAAATTCACTTTACTTTCCCCCAACCAAATGGGACCTTAAGAATTTTTTAGTTCCTTATTTGGCGGGGATCGTTCCTTCTCGATGTTAGTTTATGTTTGGCATCAATTTTTGTTCCGGTATCATTATTGTAAATAATTGTCATTATATCAATATAAATATGTAATTCATATTTTATTCTGTTATTGAGATTATTTTCTCAAATAATATTTAATAGTTAAATTATTTTTTATAATTTCATAAATAATTAGCGTTATTATATAAAAATGGTTTCCAAATTAATAAAGTCGATTCAAACCACTTGACATAAACACAACAAAATGGTACGAAGAGTCTAGGAAAGAAATATACATAAACCAGTTTTGTTTTAAGGATTTCTATTTGTTTTGAATCCAACATTTTTTTTATATAATGATTTACACTTTATTTATTAAAAATCTGTCTAACATTCTTAAATAAAAAAAAATTGAGAGATACAACTTTACAACTTAACAATAATTCAATAATTAATTTTAGAGATTACGGAACTCAAATATTGACTGATGATTAATCAATTATTATTGTTATTTTTACTTTTCAATAATTAAAACTCAATTTTTTTTATTTTTTTCAATAAAAAGATGATGCAGAATACATTCTTGTATTGCGTGTTCTAAAACCAAAGTACTAATTGCAACATAAATATGTAAAATGGTAATACTTTTCTTTAATTACAAACTTCTCAAAATATTTTAGTTTCATTTAAAGCAGCTCAAGATATGATTTGATATATTAAATTTATATAAATACATCCTAAATTCCACTTAAAAATTCATATCACGCATGAGGAACATTTAATAAACGTTAATTTTGTTTCACCGTCAAATTTTTAGATATAACTTGATCAGCTAACTAAAGCTCCAAAAACATAGATTGATTTTTTTTTCATCTCTTCAAATACTTGTTGAAGTTAATCGGCATTATGATTGTAACTACCTTCAGTCGCCAGTTTCCGATTACATGACAATTCCAATCGCTACTATTATTTAATGCCAATAAAATGAGAATAATTCAGTATAGAAATATACCAATAAAGTAAGATTATTTCAGTATTGAAGGATAAGAAATATTAGACCTATGCTATTTTGATATATTATAAATATAAATAGATATACACCAAAAAATTTGAAGCACGCATTATATTGAAAAGATCAGAATGGGGGAAAACCAGGAAGGCTAAACTTGCAAGTTAACACATTGGAAAGCATCCTTGGCTTAACTTTCCCGTCTAATTTTACTTTTCAACTTCTACATCCCCTTCAAATCTATGATTATGAGTGCTCAATATCAACTCTGCAGTTACAGAAGTTGCTCTAAAACCAAAAATATCTTAGAAATTCTCATCAGCTCATTTACTTTCACAGGCTTCGACCAAGCTTCTCGTACAAATCGCGAGGCCAGTTCCTACTCATATTATTTGCCAGAAACTCTGCAATCTGCCAAAAAGAAAATCCAAAACAAAGTGACAATGATGCTCATACGAATAAAAAATTACACAGGTTGACGATTGTAGTCTTCCAACAGTAAAGTATCATACTCAAATTAATCTTTGGACTTTATTCATGTATCCAATTAGATCCGTTGTTATTTCTTTATATTGATTAGAACTTCAACTTTATTTTTCACACTAAGCTGGTCCAAGTTAAGAGCTAATAGAAAGCAGTTAAAAGAACTAAGTTGTTACTATAATTCCTGAAGTACAAGTCAAGGTTCATGTCTTCACGTGTTTAAACTCCGTTAGGTAGATCAAATTGAAATTAGTTTGATCTTAAAAATGTGACAATGAAGTAACAGTCCAAATATAGGTAAGAAAACTTGATTGAACTCTGAAGTAAAGTCTTCAATTTTCTGTAATAGCCAATTTTACAAAATCAATTCAATAGCTTGCTAGAGAATCAGGGGTGTTGGAATGCAGAAGGTTGGTATATTTATGGAAAAGCTCATCGAACAACAATAAAAATACACATCTATAGCAACAGAACAAAGTTTATATTTCAACCACTGAAAGATAGACCTCGATCCCTTCTTGAAAAAATGGTTGATGAAAGAAAAAAGTATAGCACCATGCACAAAATTCAATTAATAGAAAAATGAAACCGACATTTCTTTAAGGGTTTTAAATTATATTTGGGCTTCCCCTCACAAGTAAATGTGACTACAGTTTTACTATGGGCATGCATTTCGTTGGTGTCTTCATCTAGCATCACAAAGCAAATGATGGCACAAAAGAAGCAAATGATGGAAGATACCACTTGGAAATTAAATATAATGACCAAATATAAAGGAGGTGCAGTTAAGAAAACCTTAGCAACAGATGACCCGTATAAAGGAAACATGCAGAAGAGCAAAAAGGTAGTATTTTCAACAAACCTTTGCCCTCATAGCACGAAGAGATCCATCAGAATCTGGTACATTGTCAAGACATGCAAGAGTAACCTTCAAAAGGTCTGGCACACATGCTTGAACATGAGGAGATACATTTTGAAATGCTTCAGCATTCACATCCAACACTCGAGGATCCAGTGGAAGGAAGGGAAGTTTGGCAACTTCCTTCAAAGCATCAAGATGATGTCCCAGTCTTGCCAACTTGTGAACAGACAATACCGCTTCAAGTTGTCTCAGTACAGTTTCTTGCTCTAAAACCCGCTCTCTTTCTTGAAGGCTGAAACCATAAGTGATATATTTAATGCAAGCCATACAGAGGACACAAAAAAGAACACTATACCATGCAAAAAATTCTGATTACCATAAATAAAAATTCAACGTTGTGGTTGAGAATCCACAAAAATTGTGATCAAATAACAATGGACATACGTGGTCTGTAACTTTAGATCAGACAAAACCAAGTTAATTAAAGTATAATCTTCTCCTTCTTAAATATTGTCTGTTATTTCCTTATGCAAAGGTAAATAAGTTATACCAAATTCTGATAATGTTAGTTGCAGTATTGTAAAAGAAAAAGATTTAACAATTCATTTTTAAAATTATGTAGTTTGTTTGGTTTCCGAAAAATACCTTCTGCAAACTGCTAGATAACCTTTTGAATTAGGAGTTCATTGCCTCTAATGAATAATCATAAATACAAAACTGAAGGCAATTAAATGATACACAACTATCATCACCAAATGAAAAGAAATGATTATACCAAGAAATTCACCAATGATGATACTGTACTTGGTAGGAAGGTTAGTTCTGAGAAATATTTAAAACTCGGGGGTATGCCATAACCCATCTAAATACTTTTTTCCTGGTTTATAAAACTGAGAAAACTTGGGGGTAAACTATTCAAAAACAAGAAAAGGATATTCATCCCGTTGAATTACACTTCTATCTTTTATTAATACAAAATAGTTCAAAAATCTTAATGCAAATGTTTTCTAGTATACCCAGAAGTTCCTTAAACGAAGAATACTGTCTTTTGGAAACCAGTTTAAATGTGCTTCACTATCGGCAACATCTGACTAGCTAAGCACCATGCCAATCATGATTTGAATTATGAAAAGAAAGCTCGCAGGAAGCAGTCAAAGTTGCAGACTAACCTGACTTCAGGATAATACTTGAACAACTCCAAAATCTCATTTCCAGAATGAATAAGACCTGATGTCTGGCTCTCACCATCCAGTCTACAACGTGAAAGGGCACAAATTGCTTCCGACAGGCACTTATTAATGGTATCTAGTGCCATAGAAAAAGCTCCAACTCTCTTGTGAATTTCTATAGACTGCAGATCACAATAAATTTATACTAATAAACAAAAAGAAAATTCACAAGACAAATATTGACAAACATAGTGAAAAATAAGAAATATATATTACAACAAGAATAACTAAAGACCATTAGATGTACCAAACATTTACATGCAAGAGCAAACATGTGTGCACAGATGTCAAGAAAGCAAGAGCCCAAGACTACAGCCAATGTTTTTCAAAGAACAGCATCTGACAGCCCAACTTTTGTTCAAGAGCCAATTAAAAAGTTGAAGAAAACAATTATACATAAGCTGAGAAATATTGTCCTTCCAAAGGATAGCAGTCACCTTCCTAGGAATAAAGATTTCACTGCCCAAAGATGGAAAGTTGAAACTAGAAATTAAATAACATGCAGATTAGCGTCGACATGGGAAAACTAGGGTGAGAAAATGACACATGCCTTGTCATAGAGTCCTGCTTCCTGACACTGGCGAGCAGTTTCAAGGAGAAATTGTTGTCTTGCTTTGAAATCGGTCAAAAATCTTGCTAATTCACCTTCATCACCAGCACCTCTTGGACCAAGTAAAAGTTGAATTCCACCATCTCGTAATAACAGCTCAGTAAGAAGTTGCTTCAGCATTGCACTTTTCTGCCTTAGCTGATTTGCACTGGCCTTCCCAGTCCATGACACCTCTCCACCACCTACTGCAGCAGCAGCTTGTACATAATATTCCAATGCCAGTGAGATATCACCATGTCTTAAATATGCAGATCCATGCTGCCTAATAATGCTAGAGACCTCTGCATAAGGATCCATTACTCCTAATTTTTGTCCAGCGCCAGTGCTTTCAGACAGAACTCCATGATCTGCCAGTGTAATTGATATGTGGACAGCATCAATATCACACCCTTCATCAGTAGGTTCCTTTGCCAGATACAAGGCCGCTGGTAATAACTGGATGCTTAAAAGCAACACATAAGGGTATACCAATGGGTCCTTCCCACTTTTGGTATAATACGATGGCTCAAATTTGTTGAGGTAAACCTGTAAGTCTTCCAAACTGTATGGCGATGAACCTTCATGTAGGTTTACAGGTGAGGTTCCATTAGGGACATCTCGCACAGCTGACAAAGTAAACCACAAAAAATCTTCTATTGTAGTGAAAAGTGTTGGCAGATCTCTTAGGAGGCGGTCAATCAGCCTGCGAAAACCAGATACTATAGCAAAGAGTAACAACTTTTTCTTGTCATATGCAGCTCGACCCATCCGGTCACCCATTCTTAACATTTTTTCACACTCATCTGAAGCAGCAGCTGCAATTTCAGTGGACACCATGCCTCCAGTATTAATCCACTCAGTAAGCTGTAGAAAAGGAAGGTTTAGTGGGGCTGATTATTAAGACTTATACATTTTTAGGACTTAGATATAGAACAATCATTTACCAGAGGTGCAAATTGATGCGAGACACGGGATGATTGGGCAACATTTCTTGCTTCGTCATAATATCCAGTCCTTAGGCAGAAATAAATCTGTTAAGCATCAAATCATGATTTAGGATGAAAGAATGTAAGAGTCAAAGCGACTAGTAATAATACATCCAATGAATGTTACCACCCTGTTGATCAGCCAAACTTTGAATGCATAACCATGGGTGTATATACGCAATATATAACATGGTTATTTGTACACCATTCATCCTTATGTAATGGTCTTCTAAGTTACAAATTTACAAGTAACAAAGGATGAAACCCAAAACAGCCCGCCACATGTGGAAGTAGCACAAGCCCAAATGGTCACATTTTCTTAACAAAGCAAATTAGTAATGAGCAACAAATACAAACAAGTGAAATCTTAAACCACACTCCTCATTTTGTTTTCCCAATCTCAGAGGACTTATGTAAGGTGGCCTTGAGGCCCATTCTCAGCAGTTTTTAATTGATTCAAGATCACAAAGATAAGGGAACTCCTATTTCACAGGAAGAATCAAGTGAAACAAACTGAAGAATCTCATGAACAGTAAAATCCATGCTAACCAATTTCACTTGTAACATACAAAGCGCTTTCTTTGTAGAATTTTAAGTATAATGAAGGTGATTAGTTAACAGCTTTAGGCGAGACCATTTAGGCAACCCATATGCAGTGATTTTCAAGGTTTGCATTCAGCT
The DNA here is from genome assembly GCA_026284465.1 of Erythroxylum citrifolium. Lineage (NCBI taxonomy): Eukaryota > Viridiplantae > Streptophyta > Magnoliopsida > Malpighiales > Erythroxylaceae > Erythroxylum > Erythroxylum citrifolium. The sequence continues at coordinate 48,595,882 of JANKOE010000004.1, forward strand.
GTGTTTCCAAGCAGCACCCATAATTTTAAACAGTTATTGTTGGAAATCACACCAAAAACTCAGAATAAGGGTAATGCTAACAAAGTTCTCTGCTCATTCTTGATTTTTGAACTGTTAAAAACTAAACAATAATCTGAAACAACATACTTGTTGCCAGGTGGTATCCACTGGAGGCTGTCTACGAATATCACCTGCATCAAAATCAAGAACTCCATAATCCCTTAAACGAACCTGCACAAAAAGGAAAAAAGAAAATATTATAAAATCTTGGAAGAAGGCCGTAACTTGTAAGTCAAGTCAAATAGTAAGAGCCAGACAAACCCGAAGAAATGCGCGAACTTTTTGTAAATTTCCAACTGCTCCGCCAAGGGATGCCTGACATAAGATCACAATAAACAGGAAAACATTAATGAAGAGCAGAAGCAAGAATGCATCAAGGACAAGACTTTAACGAGTTGAGAAACGAAAACTGATTTATGGCAAATATCAATTTCAAGATTGATGTGAAAAATTATCCACACTTCTAATACCTGTGCAAGATGACTTTGTATTGTATCCATCATATATTTTTCATGCCCCCATTCTAGATGGCGCCTTGCACCAAGTACTAAAGATATTTTTCTTGGAAAGTTCCACTGCACACTTGAGTTTTCGCCCAGCAGTGTCTGTCAATCACATTAATGTTGTCAGATTTTCCTAATGACAGAAACTCAAAAGGAAACAAACAAGTTCTGAACTGGATGACCTCAGAAGAAGCTCAGGAAAATGTTTTAGGTTTACCTGAATAAGGTGCCATATCTTCTGCATGTTAACTGATTTTCCAGCAGATGTTTCAAACCCCAAACTTTCATAGACAACTTTGAAAGCTGTTGCAGGCTAGAAGAATAAACAGCAGATAATAAACATACAGAAATTGAAACCCTTTTGCTTCTTTAATGGATCAATGTGATAGAGAAACAAAGGCCCAACAGCCCAAAGATTCAGTTTGCTTCTAATTTTGAGTCCCCATTACAAAATTCTTGGGCATTTCAAGATGGCAAAGTTTGTTGTACAAAGGAGCTCTTATAGATTTTTCAACTTCTGCATAGTACATATAAATCTTTTCAGTGGCCACAACATTTTTTAGATCCTTCAAGTTCAATCCCCTTTATGTAAACATCAACACGCGTTTCTAACCCACTTCATAACTGCTTTTTGTTCGATTACTAATGTCTTTCAAGTCAGTACATATGTGTTTAAATCAGCTAGCTAACAAGAACATGGTGCAGGAAGAAGTTTAAGCAACGAAGAAACAGCCAGCCTTACTTCAGATGAAGATTTATCTTACTAAAGCCAATTAAAATATACATCTTTCACACACGGTGCGGGAAGAAGTATGGAAAAAGAACAAACAACCACCCTTACTTTAAATATCAAGCCACGCTCTCTTGCATTGTTAAGATTCTTCACAACAGCAGCATAGGCTGAGGCCTTTTTCTCCACTATGGGCTTGTTTGCTATAGGTATGAGCTTCATGTCTGATCTGCCAGAGGAAACTTGAGAACTGGAAGTTATAGACATCAATGGACCTGGATGTGTAGGACCAGAGCTATCAACTAAGTTAGTTCTAGGCAAAGTTGATATCCGATTCAAGCTCTGAAGAAAGTCACGTTTTTCCTTTTGCCAATCTTCCTGCAATATATAGCATTGTTATTATAAAGTCCTCATTGTAGATTCTTCGAATAATAATATCCTTTAATTGCCTAAATTTATTAGCACAATGTTAATAGCAGGACTTCCATAAAAAAGCATTAGGAAAGATTGAAAACAAAATACAAGAAAAGCATTAGGAGAGATTGAAAACAAGATACAAGTAAGAAAACTTACAAATTATCTCTATTAAATTAAGTTTATGGAAAGGCTTACAATTTTTTTAAATGGTTAATTATATTTTAAATTTAATTAATTTCTCAATACTAGCTAGAACTATTAAAAATTTAACAAAATACATAATCCAATTTGTTTCAAATATAACCAAGACCTCAGGTCCGTTAACTCCACTCATTAGAGTGGTTGATGTAGAGGGCCAGATAAGCTAACCTATCACAGTATTTTACATGTAAGAAAAATAAATTTAAATATATTTTAAAAATAAAATTTCTTGAAAAACCCCGCGCCGCCAACCCCAACCCCCCCTTCTCTCTTTTCTCAAACACTGATTCCCCCAATGGACTATAGCGTACTACCGCCTAAACATTTATGGATATACTAAGGCCAAAATAGTAGGAAAATTGAATAATTGCATGTTATATGTCAAGGAAACCGAGAGGAGATGAAGTTGCATAAGGATAAGGGTAAAGAGACCCACAATCTCTTCGGGAACATACAAAAAGACGAGTAATGCATGCTAAAAGGGCAGCCCATTGCTCCATTGTTTATATCCATGAAGTCCAAATTCCATAAGGAAATGAAAACTATAACAAATCAAACATTGAATCAGCACGAACCTCCAAAACCTTCATCATATAATCATTAAAACTTCTAAGATTATCCTTTTGAGCTTCCTGTATGGCAGAAACCATGGCCATTTCATGAACCTGTACCAAAAAGGTTGAAAGAAAAAGAGAATTAATTCATTCCCATTGAGCATCAAGACAACATCTAACAAGTAAGACGAAATACACTAGGAGAACAGTTATCACTACTAAATAGAGTGATCCTATGTGATATAGAAGCAGTGAAGACATTCGTACATACTATAACCATGCATAGAACTGGAAACTTTATATGAACGAAGACAAAGTATAACTTATTACAAAATCAATTTCTCACTTGTGCAAATAATTAACTAAGAAAATTAAAATAGAGAATCGCATGCAAAAAGCAAGAGCTAGACACGAAACAGAAACAGAAACATGAAGAATTGACCATAAATATTTCATGAAATAGGAGAAGTGAAAGATTTTCTAATTCAGAAACATTATGGCTTGCCTAATGCAAAACCAGGGCCACACTTCCTGGGTGAAATCTCTCATGTTCTTTATCCTTCTTTTCTAAGCGCTATTGCACCAAAACTTATAAGCTAGTAGATACATAGTTGTATTCACAGGTTTCAAAACCTTTATAACACTTGGTTGGTTTAAACATCAAAAAGTTTGATGACTAATCAAAATGAACAACGCAAAATACTTAAGCCTGTGATGGAAGACAATCCACAACTCAAATATTAGACTCAAAGAAATACACTAGGTTTAGGGTAAGTTAAGTCACATAAGAGTCTATAATTAAGAGTTCAAAACTACCTGTTGTAGATATTCTTCAATGCTTGTAGCCTCAGTTGAGAACACATCCTCAAATGTTGTCTTCAAAGAGGAAAAGAAACCAACAAATAAGAAAAGGAAAGTTGAAAGGAAATTTGCACTAATCCACCACAGAAATCAACTAGATCGAACAAGAATATTTACCTTCAACTCAAAAGACTTCAGATCTTGAGCAAGTTGCTCAGCATTTATTCCTTCACGTGCAAGAAGCCTGTGAAAGAGTAAAACATTAAGAAAATAATATGCCCTTCATATATTTACTTAGTAGGGTAGATGGAATGCAAAGCAAAATAGAGTGGAAAATTTAACTCTATCCTCCCGAAAGTTTATAAGAAATTCTCTCATGGTTTCTGGGGAAATAATGTGTAGCTTAATGGGTGATAATCCCAAGTGTTAGAAAATCACCTCGTAGCAGCAATAGACTGAGACGGGGCCTCATTCCTTAGGGTTTTGGCCTTGAGCTTCTGTGATAGGGCTTCTAACTGATCTAAGTTTCTCTGAACAAGAACAAAAACAAAAATGAAACCATAATGGCTAGTATGGAACAAAGGGGTTCCGAACACCATCCATTACTGAGGTTACAAATGCTCTTTTAAAAAGAGAATGGGATCAACATTGATAAGCCAATTTTAGTCTTCCAGCAACTAGAACAGGAAGAAGCAATGAAATTGGGAGCACCATTGTTACGTAAAGACAAACTATAAGACTGGTTTCGAGTTATTCGGCATACATGATAAATAGCTTAGAAACATTCAGATATACTTTGTGAAGAAACGAACAGACAACGGAAAAGAGAAATGGAGAGAGACCTGAAGAGGAGGAAACTGAGAAGAAGGAGCAGCTTGCTCCAGAAGCTTGGTCGAAGAGTGAAGGAGATCGGTCCACCCGCCCATGTCTTGTTCACTCACCATTCTTCTTTTTTCTTCTTCTTCTCTCTCTCTCTCTCTCACTCACTCTCCCTGATTTTAATTCAAAACCCTAATAATCCTTTTTGTTTCTCGGATTATTAGAGAGGGCTTGGAGGGCCTCCAAGGAAGAGAGAAGACTGAAAGTTATTAGGAGTGTGTTATTGCAAAGGCCGAGAGGGAAAATGTCCCGCAAACGGAAGAGCAACTCTCACACACTTTCACATGCTCGGAACAAAAATTTAAAAACAGAATAGAAAAAAAATTAGAGAAAATGTGGTGTTTGATTGTGATGGACAGAACAGAAAAAATTGTCTCCGTCTCGATGACAGAAATATGTTTGATTATAGTGGACAAAACATAAAAATTGTGTCAATGACGAAAATATCCCTACTCTTTAATATGATTAGAAATATATAATTTATTGATAATTTTATAACGAATTATTTGTATTAGTAAAAAGGTTAACAAATAATAATAATAATAAAATTAATAATATTGATAATAATAAGATAATTAATTTCGTATAATAATAATAATAATAATAAGTACAAAATGTATAATAATAATAAATTTTAATAATAATAAATACAAAATTTATAATTATAATAATAGTAATAACAACAAAAAATTATAATAATAATGATAATAATAAAATATTTAATTTTGCATAATAAAAATAATAATAAAAAGAAAACAAAATTTTGTAAAATGCATTTCTTTTTAGGGCGATTCGGTTGTTTCGCGACTACTTCATCTCACACCGAATCTTAGCAATTCTTCCTCCAGTTCAGAGCGTCAGTTAGTCATGCTTTGGAGTCTCTGGTATCACCGTAATTTACGAGTATGGCAAGGTAAAAAGCCCTCCACCTCTATGATTTTTAATTTCGCTGAGAGCTTTTTTCAAGACTGGCAGGCTTCTCGGGAGACTTTTATGAGAGTTACTGGTTTGATTGGGGAGGACTGTGTATCTGAGTCCGGATGGATTAGACCGAGGGGGGTTATCTAAAATGTAATGTTGACGCGGCGGTCTTTCCAGAAAAGAATGCTACAGGGTTTGCCGCTATTCTTAGAGATGATAGAGGGAGTTTTGTTGCTGCTCTCTCGGGGCATTATCCTTATCGGATTGCTCCAGTTCTTGCAGAGCTTATGTCGATAAGGGAAGCCCTTTCTTGGTTAAAGGAAAATCGTATTGATTATGTTATTGTGGAGTCTGACTGCTTGACGGCTGTTTAAACTATTTCAGATCCGTCATCGAATTTTTTTGAGATTGGAATTTTGGCTCTTGATTGTGATTCTCTCAAGCGACACTTCCTTCATTTGTCCTTCCATTGGACGCGTAGGATTGCCAATAAGGCGGCTCATTCTCTTGCTCGGGTAGCCTTATTACATGCAAACCTGCATCATTGGAGTGTTAGTCCTTCATTTTTAGATCCTATTTTAGTTTCTGATATTTCCGATGTCTCTGACAGTGATGGGGAAAGGCCAGTAGGAACTGGGTGTATGGGGTAAGCCTGTCGACTTGGGTTAGATTTGTTGTGCCTTCCTGGTCAATGTTTTTCGCTATTATGTTTACTTCAAAAAAAAAGTTGTACCGTTCGAAGCTGCATTGGTTTTAGTCTAATTGATGATATGTATTTTAGACTTAAATTTAAATTAATAATTAATAATCTAAATTTTGATTTAATTTAAATATTTCAATTCAATTTCTTTATTACGTTGAATTTTATTTTTTTAATTTGAATCCTACCTAAAGGATTAATTATCTTTGTATTTGAAAATTAGGTGGAAAAAACAGTCCAATAACATGGTGATGGCGTTGAGTAATTTCGGTACCTGTTGGTATACTTTTGGTAGAGAAAACAGTGCGTTAAAATAACCCTTTAGCACATGTTTAGTAGAAAAACAACCCCTTGGTATGGTCATTAAGCACAACACTTTTAGTGAAGAAAACAACTCATTGGCGGTGTCGTTAAATATTTTATATGTTGGAATATATTTTGCTAGCAAATATACTTTGCAAAGCATGTCAAAATAGCCCTTTCAAAGGTAGTTTAATTAGGCTGCAAAATGTTCTTATATTTTCAAATAATGGATATCTTTTATTTATTTGTATGTGATATCTTGTTTTAATATGTTCATATGATGATACTGTAACAAGATTAAAACAAATATGAGTGCAAATAAATATATATGTAGTTTTCGTTGCTTATGTATTTGCATATATATTTGGTATATATTTGACATAAAAAGAGTGTAAAGGTGTCATTATTATATTCAAGAATATTGTTTTTTAATATAATTTAGCTGAAGTTGAAAAGATATATTCTCAATTTTGTTGAGAGAAAGTATTAGGTTCTGGTTGGGTCGGCCTTGACAGGCCTTGGGCCGATCGGTTATCCAGTGCAAGCCCACGGTCGTGCTCCATTAGGTATA
>JANKOE010000004.1:48771212-48781632 GCA_026284465.1 Erythroxylum citrifolium
AATTATATCTAAATATATGATAGGTTTTTTAGGTGTTTCAGGTTCAGGTTTAAACCTAAACCTATAAATCAGGTTCGATTCGGTTAACCTGTTATAGGTTCGGTTAACCTAGAACCGCCAGTTAGAAACCTGAACCTAAACTATGAACCTGATTTTTCAGGCTCGATTCAAACTGAACCTGAACTCAGGTTCGGTTAACCTTGTTTACAGGTTCGATTCATGCGGTTCAGGTCTGGTTCACAGGTTCGTGGGTTTTCTTGAACACCCTTACCCAAGATGGTTTGGCCTACTAAGGTGGGGAATTTGTTCAAGTTTAGGAATGTTAATTAGCTGGTAGGTCTTTATAAAGTTTTCATGATTGCTCTACCTTGAATCATGAGTTTTGTTATAGATGTTATTTCAATTTATAATATTTTAATGGTTAGTGGAGGTTGATCCTGCGAAGATAAATAACTTCTAAGTCTAATTGTCCTAATCTTATATGATAAATGGTTAATAAAGATATAACTAACTTAAACCTATATTAGATTAGATAGATTAAGATACCACTTGATATATAAGTAAGTAAAAAACGATAAGAAATCAAATATTAGCATAAGTCTAGATAAGAATTTACCCTATCATTATCTTATACTCAAGATTTAGTTATTTAGAAATTTATCACTCAGATTGAAGAAAATTCTTAATGTAATGATCTACTACCTATTGATATACAACTACCTACACTTAAAAGATCAACTAATTGTTTCATTTTTATTAAAACTTTGTAAGATGCCTTAAGATATATGTGATTTTATAAAAATATTTACCCTAATACTAGAAAAACTATAAAAGGTTTTCCTAATGCCTTATTCAACTCTTAATATCTATGCCATAATCTACTTACATGGAACATCTCTTAAATCATCCATATACAAGTGATGATAAAATCTAATTGCTAGCGTTAATTAATCATTATTAAGAACAAACGAAGCTCCAAGCCATACTTCTTTTGTTCTGATCTATATTAAACACAGGTTAGTCCGCAAGTGTGGGCCAAACTGTGTTTAACCAATATTTGTGTTTTTCCCATACTTTTACTTAAAATAGCCTTTGATTTTGATAAATATCACCCTAAGGAAAAATCTTCAATAATTTCATAAAACATAACATAAATAAATTAAATCATGATAATTTACATATAAAACATAGCAAAATAGTTAGTGGAATATAGATAAAAATTTTATGTTAATTACTTTTAATAAGGAAAAATCAAAAGATAACTAAAATTGCTTTAAGAAATCTTAAATAGCATAAAGATTATGGCTTTCGATCATAGTCATAGTATGAGACACGACTATGTTCTAAATTGAAACTTTAGCATCAAATGACAATGTTTGTCTTACCATGTATGTTTTTAAGGTAATGCTTTTAGCATGATCTTGAGAGTATTTTGCTAGTTTTTGTATGATTTGGTACTCAATATGCATATATTTTGTTTATAGGACTTACTTTACCTCCTTAATGTAAAAGGAGCAAATTTGAGTGAGTAAGAGCCAAGTTAGAAAAGTTTTAGCATGAATTTGGATGAATACAAGCTAAACATGGACCCATATTTAGAATAAGGGTCAAACTTATATTATTGCTCTTCCTCGTGTTTGTCCCTAGTCTATTTTTGGTTTTTGAAGAAATTGTTATATAAAAGGAACATGGCCTAAATGTGGACCCATGTTTATGGCCTTTAAACATGTTTTCCTAAGATGAACCTTTATATGCAATTATTAAGGAGCTGCTAAGTCAACATACGACTAATGAACTCGTGTTGATAGTGATTTTTACATGAATTAGGATTTTTATTTTATTTTCTTTTTTATTCATTTTAAGACTTTCTTTATTGATCTTGTGATTGTTTTCTAAAATTTAGGATTTAGGTATTTGATGTTACAACTATCAAACACAATGGCATAGTAAGAATAACATAGTATGGTCGATTATGCCAGACCTTTGCTTATAAAGATGAAATCTATAATTATTAACCTAAGAGTGAAGGCTAATAATTTTGAGATTAAGCCTAACATGGTTCAGATGGTGTAACAACTTATGCAATTTGATGGGATGTTATTGATTCCCTATGTTTTGATTGAGAAAATGCTTTTAATTATAAATTATAATTATATTGTGCTTTATAGACTGCATTAGATATTTGGAGCAAAATGTGAGGATAGAGTTGTAAATTTTCGAAAGGAATGGAAGGCTGTAAAAAATGTTCTAAGCATAAGGTATGCCCACACCTTAGTCAATATGACTACTCCAGAAAATAAACATGATTAAATGGATGAGGTCTTTCGAGAATCAGCAGGTCCTAGTTAATTCTACCTTTGTTTGCACTATTTAGGAGTGTTGATTAGGTAGCACTTGTTTTGATTGGAAAATTCAAGTGGAAGTGGGGTTCTTCATATTTAGTCTTGATTTTAACTTCTATTCCTTATTTTTAGGAAAATTAGATAGGGTTTTGGGATTATATAGAAGAAAGAGGCATAGAGTAGCCATTTTGTCTCCCTCTCATATTGGTTCATTTTAGTTTTTCTATATTCTTGGGATAGTTATCTATCTTCCTTTTATTTAATCTTTGAGAACCATATGTAACTAAACTCTCTTTTTCTAGCTAAAGGTTAATTAAAGTTTTATGCTATAAGAATTGTAAGATATATTTATCCTTTTTTACTTTTTTGTTCTTCGGTCTCTGTTTTTTAATGTTGTCAATAGATTAAATCCTAAGAGATTACTTGAGGTTGTTAGTTGGAAAGAGAATTAATCAAACAGCTTCTTATGGTTAACGAGGAAGTAAGAAGAAAGAGGGTTATTAGCGCTTGTTCACAATCATAACTAGTTTATTAAGGAATAAAAGGGCTTATCCTTACATCAATAATCAATTCAAAGAATCAAAGAAAAAATTATACCTTAAGCTAGATGCTCATTATTATTTGAGTTCATTTAATTGGCTTTTTTTTATTTCTTTTTTATTTTTCTTTTAATTTATTTCAATTTCTATCTTAAAATCCCTATCTTTTATTTTGTTTTGTTAACTTGGAAGCAGAGATCAACTTTACTAATCCTTGTAGATTTCACCTTGTTCATCGTTATATACAACTATTTTATGATTAGTGTATAATTATATTTGTAAGATTCGACACCCACTAGATTTTATTGTTGTTAATAGGGACTTGGTGTCAAAGAGAATTTATTTCTTTTATGCCCTAAAAATTCTTATACATATGAACTTTAATGTGACCGTGAGAATGAGAAAATAACTAGGAGAGTAAGGAAACTTTAATTATGTGGTTATGAAGCTTCTTCTTCTTCGTCTACTTAATTGGAACCAACACTTGATTTGACATAATCTTCTATTGATTATGAAATTTAAGTGAGTGACAATGATTAATCAAGAGAGATCCTTAAGAGAATTAGTAATGTAAGATTTAACTCAGTAACCTCTTTTTATCAAATATATAAACCTAAATATAGATTTTAAGCTTAAGTCTTATCCAATTCACTTGCTACCCATCTTTTATGGCCCTAAGAATGAAGGAATTTCATATGGTATGCTTAAGTATGAAACAAAAAGGTGTACTTAAGGAGCAAATTAAGTTATGTGCCTTTCCATTCTCACTAGGTGATAGAGTTAAAGATTGTTTTATTTATCTCTTAGGTCCATTACTAAGTAGATAAATATGGTGAAATTGTTCCTTGAAAAATATTCCCTGCCTCAAGAGTTGTCAGTATAAGAAGGGTGATATATAAAATAAAGTAAAAAGATGTTCAAACCCTTCATAAATATTGGGAAAGACTCAAGCAATTATCTGCAAGATAGACTCAACATAGGATCTATGAACAACTCCTATTTCAATACTTTTATAAAGAATTAATACCAATGGAAAGAAGGATGATGGATTCAGCTAGTGAAGGTACTATAGTGAATAAAATTCCTTAAGCCACTAAAGATTTAATCTCCAGCATGGCTGCTAATTTAACTATAAATAAGACTCATCTTTAAAAAGAGTATACAAGGTAAATATCTCTAACCTTGAACAACAAATTTCTAATTTAACCTACCTCATTCAACCAATGCCTATATGAAAGATGCAACAAGTTAATACTTTTGGGATTTGCATTGCTCCTAACCATTGAACTGATATGTGCCCGTCATTTGAAGATGAAACTTAATAGCATACCAATATGTATGCCCATCATTTGAAGATGAAACTTAATAGCATACCAATATGTATGGAGGAATTTCAAGTCCATCATAAAGGAAATATTATCTTTAATCTAGAATTATAACCCATGATAGAGGGATCACTCTAACCTCAATTGTAAAGCAAAACCACCAAATTTCTAAAATTTTTAGAGTTAACTAGTGATTCCACCTCAAAGACAAGTATATTTTTAGAAGATATGGTTAAGGCACTCATTCCTAACTCACAATAATTTTAACAAAAGAAAAAATCAAAAATATAAATTTAAAAGATTAGATTAGTCAACTGGCATCATTAGTCAATAGACTGGAGAATTAAGGTAAGTTAATTTCACAACCCGTTATTAATCTGAAGTAAAATGTAAGTGAATCACCCTTTGAAGTGGAAAATAGTTGAAAGGACATCAAAAGAAGCTAGGAATAATATGAAGGAGACAAAAAAAGAAGTAATATTTGCCCAAAAACAATCCAATCACTCTAAGGTGGTTAATGGCAAGCAATTAAGAGCATTAGTGACTAATCCTCCTGTCCTTAAAATATTTTTCAAATCCAAAAAGGATGAGGAGAATGAAATTTTTTAGACCTTTCACAAGTTAGAATTAAATATTCCTTTACTTTATGCAACAAAACAAGTACCTTGCTATGAAAATTTTTTCAAAGAATTATACATCAATAAAGGTAAATTGAAAGGTAATGAAAGGAAAAATGCGGGGAAGAATGTGTCAGCTATTTTCTAAAGAAAATTTTCCTCTACTTACAAATAAATAGGTATGTTCATTACCCTATGAATAATTGACAATACTAGAACTTGAAAGCTATATGTGATTTAGGTTCTTTAATTAATGTCATACTTATATTTATTTGTGAATCTTTAAATGGTACTCCATTAAAAGAGATCAGTGTGTTCATCAACTTACTAGTAGATCTATTATGTACCCCATGGGAATCTTAGAGGATCTTTTAGTGGAAGTCAATAAATTGATTTTCTCTATTAGCTTTTATGTGTTTGATATGAAAGAAAATTAATTCTGCTAACTTAATATTTAAATTGTTAGAGAGGCCATTTCTTAAGACAGTTAAAATGGAGATTACTGCGTATAATAGTATATTCAACATAGAATTTGATGAAGAAATCATTAAATTTAATATTATGATTCCATAAGATACCTTAGTAATTTTTCATCTATTTTTGTTGTAGAAGTTATTCATCGTTTAGTGTAGGAATTGTTTAAGTTGGATGATGACGACAATCTAAAGGTCACACTTGGCAATAACCTCATGATAAAAACTTACAAAATTTAAAGAAATCAACTTGAAATGCGTAAATTATGAGACATAAGGAACCACACTGCCTAGCCAAAGTGGTTAAAGAAATTTGCTAATTGGGAGGCAATCCAATATTTTTCCTTCTACACAAATTCCCTTTATTTAGATTATGATTTTTGTCTTTTCATAGCTTACATTACTTTATTTTATTTTGGGGGTAAAGAATATTCTTAATAGAGTTTAGGCACACTTGACTATGGCATTCCCACATCTTACTATAGGACTTCTTCTAACTTAAGAGCATACAAATGAACAAATTTAATATAAATGTTAAATAAATAGAAAAAATTTATTTATTTATTTATTTATTTCTAGCCCTAACTTCTTTTTCACCTCTAGCTACCACCAACCCCTTCATACACAACCGGGTCTTTCTTGATGGCCTTCTTTGCTTTCATACAATTCACTCCACCCTCACTACTAAGCTTATAAGAGGTGTATCAACCATGCCCAACTTTTTCAAAGGAAAGTCTTACTCTTATATTTTTGTTTTTGTTAAAATTGTTATGTATTAATTTTGATACGTTGAAGACAATTTATGAAATATTTGTGGGGGAAGGCAGTTTAGTAGTTTGCTTTTGTTTTATACATGCTTTTGTGATTTTGGCTAAATTTGTATAAAAATTAATTTTTTATTAAGCTTGCTTTAGTTCTTATTTATTGAATTATCTTTTTATAAGTCTCATTTATTTTCAAATTGTCTCTAAATGATTTGAGTTGTCATGAGTCATTGATTTTGATTGAAATCAAATAAGAAGAAAAGAGTGAATGTTAAGTTCTCACTTAGTACACAACGAGTAATTATTTTTAATGATTGATTGGGATGAAGGTGTATAAAGATCCAAGACATGTCAACCAACATTGTGAGCTTTTAAGCCTATTGAGCATTCATTATTTATGCTCTATTTTTTTAAATGAGCGATCATCACATTGTTTAATTTTTCTAGAACTTGTTTTGTTATGTATCTTAAGACCATATTATTAGACAAGATGTATTAAAATGATAAGGATGTTTAGCTTAACCATTTTGAATTCTTAAAAAGTCTCCTAGATTATATCTTAACTAATTAACCAATTATCTCAACTAATTAACCAATTTGAGACTTAACTTTTTTTCTTGCATATGATCCATAACGCAAGCCATATTTATTATGTTATGTTGATTTCTCATAATTTTGAATCCTTTGTTAAAGGATTATATGATCTTGTTGGCACAAGATTTAAAATATCGTAATGAAAATTGTAGTGAAGTGATTCAAGTTGTATATTCTTAAGTCTTTTGCATATGTGTGTGAGTGAGAGAGAGAAAGAGACAGAGAAAGAGAAAATAAAGGAAGAAGAGAGAAAAATAAAGAGGAAGAGATTAAAAAATGTATGATCATAATTAAGTGACTTGAATTAAGAGAATTGTAGAAAATTTTATGTAAAACTCATGTGGATATGTTTATATTTTTTTCTTTAATTTGATAACCCTAAGTCTCAACCCCATTACCACCATTTCAAAGACCCTTGGATTTTTTAACTTAGTTCATTATTTAGTGGTAGAGATATGATAAAGCAAGCCTGTAGTTAGAGTTTCACTATTTTTACAAAAATAAAAATATATTTGTATTAATTTAAGCTAAGCTTCGTAAAAAATATCACAACAACAGAGAAAATAAAAAATCAATTAAGAATCTATGTTTCCTTGTAAACTCAGGACATCATAGATTCTAACAACTCCTCATGCATGGATTGAGTTTAATTTGATTTTATTTGGCTATAGAAAGATCTCTAATCCAATGGACTGTTACATCTATCAGCTTCTGCGTGTCCATCGCCCTTCTCATATGTAACCTGCTATTTTTTTTCTTTCCAGATAGTATAAATTGCACAACAAAACGTTGTTTTAAAAATTACACCATCTTGCCTCATTTTGATCATTATGATAATAGTCCAATGTACGTTGTTCACCCAATCATCTTGGGGATAATGAACGTATAATATATTTTGGACCCCATCCTAGATAGCATGTGAAACCCTCCATTAGAAAAATAAATGATTCTAGGTTTCACTCGCCCTTTCGCATAAGTTGCATCTAGTATCTAAGTTGGTTGTAATGCTATACCATCTATCTTTAGTTTTAAGCCTATCTTTCATTGCAAACCAGTTTATGGTTGCTGCTTTGGGGGATAAAATTTTTTGCCATATTAGTTAGAACCAATGGAACTTGGGATAAATATCCTTAAACAACTTATAGCAGGATTTGTCGGAAAATTCTCTGGAGTTGGTGAGCAACCAGATAATTTTTGTCCTCCCTGCCTCTAGTAGATGCTAGGAAGTAAATTATTCAAGGTATCAGCCCTCAGAAATTGCAATTCTAGTTTCCATTGTGTAAGATTAAGCTAAAACTTATGCTTGAATAAGTATCCTGGTAATCATATGTCTAAGCTCATTCATATTGATTAAGGGACTCAAATTGCTCCAGTTATTAAACCAAAACCACGTTGATTTACCATTTCCAATTAGTTTCTTCATTGAATAGTACGTTTGGACTCTTAATCTCAATACTTGCTTTAAACTCCATGAGTTTTCTCTAGTTTGATTTAATTTCCAGGAGCTTTTCTCCTTCATATTGTACTTGTTAATCCACTTGGAACAAAGGGACTCCTTATAATTAAATATCCCCCATATCTTCTTTGAAAGCAGAACTTTTTGCATAGATATAAGCGAAGTAATCCCTAAACCCCCTTCTTACTTAGCGAGACACAATTCATCCCATTTCACCTTGGCCCCCTTTAAGCATCCAATTTTTCTAAAAACCATTTGATGCATCTTTTAATCTCTTTTAAAACCTTCCTATGGAACACTAAACAGGTGCCCCAATGCACGTTTACATTCCTCAACATAGTGGATATCAGCTAGAATCTTCCAGCAAAAGACAGGCACCTATTTTGCCAAGAATTGAACCTAGTTTTATACATTTCAACCAAAGGTAAGCAATCCACATACGTTGGTTTATTCATAGTAATTTGTATTCCCAGAATTTAAAGGGGGCATAAATTTAGAGGTTTGGAAACCTGCTTAACTCTTCCACATTCTACACACTTGAAGAAATAAACATGCAACTTTTATGAAAGTTAATATTCAGACCTGACATCTTACTAAATTCCATAAGAATTGTCATCATTATAGTTAATGAATGTGTATCTTCTCCACACAACAATAGCATATCATCTATAAAAGTTAAATGATTTATCCTTAGTACTTTGTATTCATGATGAAATTTGAATCTCGGATTATCAATGGTGAGGGTTGCCAACATTTTGAAGAGGACTTAATTGGCTATTAAGAATAGGTAGGGGAATAGAGTGTCTCCCTATCTAATACCTTTAAAGTTCTTGAAGGCAGTTGTTGGAATTCCATTAATTAGCAAACTAAATTTCGTTGATGTAATACATTCCTCTAAATTTCGTTGATGTAATACATTCCTCTATCCATTCCACAAAAAAATTCTAGAAAATCGAAAGCTTGAAGACTATCAATAATGCATTCCCATTTGATTGTATCAATGTCTTTAGAAAAATCAATCTTGACACAACAACTCTTAATGGCCTTCTTGGAAGTATATTTCTTCAATATGTTTGCAATTATCTTCCAAATGAGTTTATATATGTTATTGCAACAAGATATAAGGCGGTAATCTTTCATGCAAGCGGGGTTTTGGATCTTTAGGATGAGGCATATGTATGTTTTGTTAATTTCCTTAAGAAGTTTGGAGCAGTAGAAAAATTCCTACAATGCTTCCACCACCAACTCACCAGTAATGCAGTAATGCTTTAAGTCTTTTTGAAAAAATGGGCATTAAATCCATCCAGCCTTGGAACCTTAGATGGGTTCAAGTTAAATAGAGTGTTCTTAATTTCCAACACTGGAATTGAACTAATTAGGACTTCCCTAGCTTCTTGACTAATTTCCTACTTAATAACCTAAGAAAGATCTACTCTTCTACTTAATTCAGACACTCCCATCAGATTCTTGATAAAAATCATCTCGATATTCTCAATCTCATGTTGCCTTATACAAAAATTGCCCTAGTCATCAACTAACGTGGTAATTTTATTTCTATTTCTTCGAGCCAAGATAGTGTTGTAAAAGAACTTTGTATTAGTATCACAATACCTAAGCCAATTAATTATAGATTTTTTCCTCAAAATAGAGTTAGATCATTCAATGTTTAGTTGTATTCCCTCAAGCATCCATCCTCTTGAATTTTTGAATTATAAATGTGAGTTGACATGTATCTTTGTTGTTGGATTACTATTAGCTTGTCTTTAGCTCTTTGTATTGATTTGCTGACTCCAACATATTAGTCTTTATGAAATCCGTTTATGCAAGCTTTACCATCTGCAATTTCCCCTTTAACTAATAAGCCTTATACCCTTCCACCTCCATAAGTCACTTGTTCCTATCCAGTTCTTCAAATCCCTGTCTTTCAATCAAGTAATTGAAAAATTTGAATGGGTCTCTATTAATTTATCAATTTGCATGTTGTGTATTCCTATCCATGAGTGATCCAAGCATCTTGGCTCTCCAAATGGGCATAAGAATTGACAAATTTATCAAGCCAATGTTGATTTACCATGAATCTATCCAATTTCCTTCTTATGAAGTACTCCCCCTATTGTTTGTTATTCCATGTATAAAGATAACCAAGATGTTAGCCCCGAATTTTTTTTTATGTTAATTAAGTAGTATTAGCATTAATTAAGTAGTATTAGCATTAATTACAATTAAAATTGTAATTAATTAAGTAAGTTAGCATTAAATCAAGATAACATTAATTAGCATATGACATAAATAAGTTAGGTAATATGAATT
>JANKOE010000004.1:48781732-48802525 GCA_026284465.1 Erythroxylum citrifolium
GGAAACCAGACGATAGGAAAACCAGATGATAGGAAAAATAGACGATAAAATAGCTGACGATGAAAAACAGACGATAGAGTGGAAGACCAGACGAAAGGAAAAACAGACGATAGCATAGAAAAACCAGACGATAGCAAGCAGACAATAGAACAGAAAACCAGATGATAGGAAAAACAGACGATAGAATAACGAAACAGACGATAGAGTGGAAAACCAGACGAAAGGAAAAACAGACGATAGCATAGAAAAACCAGACGATAGCAAGCAGGCGATAGAAACCAGACGATAGGAAATCAGCCGATAGAAACCAGACGATAGGAAATCAGCCGATAGAAACCAGCCGATAGAAACCAGACGATAGGAAATCAGCCGATAGAAACCAGACGATAGAAAACAGACGATAGGAAATCAGCCGATAGAAAAATCAGACGATAGAAAGCAGACGATAGCATAGCAGAAGGAAGAAAAAGCAGACGATAGCATAGCAGAAGGGAGAAAAAGCAGACGATAGGAAAGTAGATGCTACAGAATGTAGCAAGTAGCCATAACAGGATTTGTATTTCAGCTATCAGCCAGCCTTTGAGGTCTAAGTTTAAATCAGAGTAAGCTCACCATCAAAGTGAGTTAGCAGCAAGTGTCAAGTCCGAATTAGCATTTTAGCCAGCAAGCCAGCGGTCTCGGGGATGGGCCATTAGTCAGGGCTCATTATCCGGACCAGTCGGACTTCGGGTTCGGGGTTCCGACACAAGAAACCTTAAATCACTAGATTAAGCTCCTGTGTAATTTCCGATAGTTCCTTTCCCACTCCCCTTAACCTTGATCTATCACCCTCAATCTCAATAGGAGAAAGAATGCAATTGTAGCTTCCCACAACAACCCAAGGTCCTTCTTTCAAAGACTAAATTATTGTGACATTCTCCCAAATTTTTTTCTCTTTAGAATGCATGATTAGATGCATAAATAACAAAGAGTTTGATGCTGCCAGGGATATCTTGTATTTTGCATATACCGTGCATAATTTGATCTGGATGAATCCCAAATGAACATTGGCTCTCTTTCTATTGAACATGATAATGATTTTGCCATTATAATGAAAAATATGATTAGTAATCAATTTCCATTTGTCACCCAAAAAAGGAAGTGATGCTTATAGCCGTGGAAGCTTTATTTTAGTTTCCAATAAACCCAACACTACATTTTTTTCTCCAAAGTTATATCCCTCATTGCTTGCTATTTAAGAGGGTCATTGAGCCCTCTTATGTTCCAAAATAAGAAGTTCATAGCTCAGATGGGAGTTTGAAGCTCCCTCATTCAATTCTTTCCTTTAGATTTAGTTGCCTTTCTTTTGCTGATAACTAGCTCAAAATCCCCTAGTTCTGTTTCAGTATCCATATCTTCTTCATACCTTGAAATATTATAAACATTTCATTAGTTTATAATTCATCATTTTGATTCTTCTCCTGTGTAATCCCCTCAATTCGCTACTCCTCTAGCTTGCTCAGATTCAATTTCTTTTCCTCCATCTAGCTACTAACTACATTATTAAGTTGTTAACTGTTTTTCATCTCAGGTTTCCTTTCGTTTTTATTTTCCTCCACCTTCATAATCTCATTGTAAAAGCCCATAATAAACCTTTTCTCAGTATGTTTCCACACTTTATGACTCATTTGGGACTTCCAAGGATAGCTAACTTGGATTACCTCCTTAACTAGTTCCCCCTCCTCACCTAGCCTCATCATTAGTAAATTCTCTAGGAGTTCACTATCCTTATCTATTTCCACACAAATCTTGGCATAGCAAATTCGTTCCATCCTTGTTGTTTGATTTTTCCTGGAAAGGGGTTTCCACACCGAACTAGCTAAGAAGCTTAACCCTTCTAACGTCTAAAACTCAAGTGGAACATTGTGAAAAATAACCCAAATAGGAATTGAATCGTTGTTGCTCCTATCTAAGCACATTCTGGGCCGCCATTTTTATAAAAACATTAGTTTTCCTCTTATATGGCACAATCCTAGTTCTAATATCTCATTTAGGTTGCTTTCACTGGAAAATTTGAAGATGAACGTGTCCTCCTCCAAGAGCATAGTCCTTTCTAGCCCTTTCTTACCATAATTTTCTAATGCCTATGTTTGAACATGTGGGTAAGAAGATCTCTTGTTCTAAGAGTAACCCGCCAACGCTAAGGACCAAATTACTACTCTTGCATCTAGTATGTCCTTTGAGGGAGTTAATTAGGGAAGGCTGGATCTCTTCCCTTGCTTTGCGTCAAACTCCCATCACCAACAAACATGAATTTCCTTGAGATTTGTTTTAGATTCCTAGCGCCTCTGGACTTCTCTGTGTGTTAAAGATTTGGATAATCCTCATTAGAAGACTCCACACCTCTAGCGTTTTTTATGGTTGAGTTCCCATCTTTAACAATCTCGCCCTCCTCCCTCTCCTTATTCCCAGACACTAGTGCATCTGAGTTTGCCTAGAGCATCTAAGCTCCCGCCAGGAACTTTCCAAATCTAGAAAGTTGTTGAGGGTAGGTAGGTAATTTTGGTAACGGAAAGTTAGATGATATTTTGGGCAGTGAGAAATCATCAATATCCTATATACTTTGAGTACATAGTGTTAAACCAGTACGAAGGTATTAATTCATGCTATTTTTAATTTTGAAAAGATTGCTAGGACAGTTGTTTATTTATGTTGTTTGTGAGAACTAATATTATCAGTTTCTTGTTTCCTATTGTGTTTTGTTTCGGATTAATGACATGTGATGATTTGGGTTATGGAGGGATAAGTTAAAAAGTGAAAGAGAAGGATATGGAGAGAGGTTGATGAGTCTAAACTATTGTATGCTTGAGGGCAAGCATTGTTTAAGTGTGGGAAAAATTGATAACATGTATAAAGTAGACATATTTCATATTAATTCCTTATATTTTGATTGATAAAATGCTTGTACTTATAGATTATAATTATAGTTTTTGTGTGGATTGGAGATTTGGATCAAAAGGTGCTTAAAAGTGGAAATTTAGCAAAGAAGGACCAAAGATGCAACTTTTGGAAAAGAATGAAAGTCTACAGTAGAAAAGCTGCAAAAGAGGTTTGTAAACATGTTGTGCCCATGCTATAGTTAATATGACTGCTCCAAAAAATAAAAGTGAATAAATAGATGAGGCATTTCTAAAGTCAAGGGTGCCTAGTTATTTTAGCCCTTGTTTTGCTCTACTTAGGAGTTTTGATTAAGTAGGAATTGTTTTAGTAGATAAATCTCAATGTAAGTGTGATCCTTTAGATTTATTCTTTATCTTAGCTTCTATCCCTTATTTTTACGATGATTATGTAGGGTTCTAGGATTATTTATAGGGAAGAGGTGCAAAAAGCAATTCTCCCCTTCTCCCTCTCATCTTGGGTCATTTTAGTTTTTCTACATTTTTAGATAGTTCTTTATCTTTATTTTATGTTGTCTTTAAGAATCATATGCAAATAAACTCTCTTTTCTTAGCCAAAGATTAATTGAAGTTTGACATTTCAAGAATTATGAAATCTAATTATTCTTTTTTACTAATTTATTCTTTAGTATTTACATATTTTTTAGATTATTAATATTACTGTTTTATTTGACTAACACAAAAAGACTTATTGTTTAATTATCAAAATAATATATTCTTAATTGGAATGATTAAATATGTAATTGTTTGATTTTTCTAATTTTTAGTAGTGAAATTATATAGTTAATATAGGATATTTGACTCATATTATGTGGATATATAATCTAGTCTAAATAAATCGAGCTTGTGTATTTGTTGGCTAGAATTAGGGGTCTCAGTAGTTTTTAATATTATCAATATATTAAATCCTAAAAGAGAAGTAATCGAAGAGCTTGTTTATGTTAACAAGAAAATAAGGACAGATTGGTTGTTAGAGCTTGTTAATAATCATAATTAGTTAATCAAAGAATAAAATATTTATCTTTGCATCAAATATCAATTCAAAGAATCAAAACTAAAACTAAACCTTGGACTAGATGCTCATTGTCACTTGATTTCATTAAATTGTATTCTTAGTTTGTATTTTGTATTTTTGCTTTTAATCTATTTCAATTTATGTTTCAAATCTCCATTACTTTATTTTGTTTTGTTAACTTGACAAAGATTTAAAAAAAAATCAACAATACTCATTGATATATAAAATTTGTTTGTGATTAAAGTAGGATTATATTTGTTGGATTTGACACCCACCAATTTATATTTTTTTTCCGTAAGACCTCTAAATGTATGTTGATATCGGTTCCTTAACTAACACATTCTATTGTAATTACTCTCGATTAGTCTAGTTCTCCAAATATTTTTTATCAATATCCTTTTATCTTCAATATATTAAATTTACCTAAAAATAAAATAAAATATCTTGTGTAAGATAAAAAGTAAAATTGCAACATTAAACGTGATAGTTCAATTAGACATCTTCCACCTGAATTCAACTTGTAACAAATATTTTACATTTGTGTACTAGGGTGAAATCACAATTTCTCCTAGTAATAGTCATTCATGGAGTTAGCGGAAGATCTTGTCTGTTAAAGACCAGCTTGGGGACCAATTTCGATTTAGAATTGGGAATGGTATTTCTACTTCTCTTTGGCAGGATCCTTGGCATTCGAGCGGAATCCTGTTGGCTCGATCGACTCCGCGGTTGATTAATGAGTCAGATCTCCCTATGAATGCCAGAGTTCAGATGTTATTTGGCACAATGAATGGAGGTGGCGTCATGCAAATGTGGAGCCTATTCATTCACTATCTCCCATTCCTTATCACCCAGATCCATACAGTGAGGATAGTCTAGAATGGCTAGCCAGCTCTTCCAAGCATTATACAAATGAGTCAGCCTATAACCACTTGCGACCGATCCATCCGATGGTGCCTTGGTATCCATTAGTTTGGCATAAGGGGAATAGTCCTCGATGTTCCTTTATCTTATGGTTGGCCTTCTTGAACAAATTGCAGACTAGGGATAAGCTCCAATTTCTCCATACCTCCAATCATTGTTCCTTGTGTGTTATGGATTCAGAGACTATTGACCATATTTTCTTTCATTGTGCTTTCTCACGATCGGTTTGGTCCACTACTCTCCACCACTTCCACCTTACCAGTTTACAATTTCCTGATCTCCATTCAATTTTACAATGGTTTAATCTGTATTCCCCGGTTTTCAATAGTGACCTTCATACCTTTTGCATTGTCTTATCTGTTGTTGTATATAACTTGTGGTATCAACGAAACCTTCACACCTTTCGTGATGAAGCCTTGGATATAGGAAGTTTTACTTCGCGGGTGATCTTGCAAGCTATGGAGCAGCTTCGCCTAAACACTAAGGGAAGGTAATGATGGATGTATTCAGTTTCTTGTTATTCCTATTGCTAATAATGCAGGTTCAGGGACATCTTAAGGTTACTGAGGAGGGGGGGTATACTTTCCTCCTACTGTTATTGAGTAGGCTATTAGGTGGAGTTTCCTTTTTCACGGCGGTCATGCTAGAAGGTTTTGTTTCTCTATATGTATTTTACTGGCTGTGGATTTAGTCTTGGTTTGTTGTGGTTTTGTTGCTGGTCTTTGTGTGGCTTTCTTATGTTTGCTGGGGAGCTTATGTATTAGGGTATTGGATTTAGCTTTCTTAGGCTACTTGAGAGGCAAGTATTGAGGGTGTGGTGTTTCCTTTCTATGCTTTGTGTATGGTCCCTATGTTTTTACCCTTTGTGAGACTTTTTGTAGGCTAGAGATTTTATGGGCAATCAATAAATGTGCATATAACTTTTTTTATATTTGTATAAAGGTTTACCGATTTACCAAAACAAAAAACCACAAGCTTTAATACCAAATTGCGAGGAAGCTGAATTAGATTACCACTACCACATAATACCATTGTTTGGTTTTGAAATATAAATATGGGTGACAGCCTTTCCAATTAATCCACTAACAGCATCAATAGGTCCTATTTGTTAAGATATTTTTTTTTACATGCGCGGTGGGGTAGAGAATAGAGATTCCACATGCAATAAAAAGGGTCCAATGTCTTCCAATTTGATATCCCCATGTGCTTCAGTGCTCATCTTCTTTGTTCTATAATTTCGTATGACATAACCCATCCGTCATGGAAATGGGTTTGAGATCCTTTCAACAGCTGGTTGGATTACCATTGGCGTCCCTCTAAAATCTCGTGTATTCCTTTTTTTCCGCTTTTCTGAGAACACCCATCTTTTTCTTTTCAATTCAATGTCGTTTCCTTCTTTATGAAGAAAGCAACTTTCAACCAACGTAACCGTGAAACGGTGGCAATTTAGGAGAGCACGTGAACATTAAATAAGGTTCTCGAATTTACAAGGTTAAACTCATTTCCCGGAATTATTCCAAGCTGAGAAGAGCCAAGTGAATCTACAAAGGCGGACAAATAGAAGGTTATAATCCCAATATATACATGCGTATATATACATAGCCCTCCAATTCTCTGCACCTCTTGCTTTGAACCTACTATGTGCCCATCGCATCTGAGCCATCCATTTATTACTATGTGCCCATCGCATCTGAGCCATTCATTTATGTGTTTCATATAAATGGATGGCTCAGATGCGATGAGCACATAGTAGGTACAGAATAAGGGTACAGAGGATCACGTCCCACTAATATATGAGACTTGCTGATTAGATTAAGGAATGGATTTAATAGCTTATACAATTGGGTGAGGTAATAAGGACAAGTTATTACGAATACAAAATCCCTGATTGTATTGAACCACTGCGCTTGTGTGGAATTGGGGTTAATGTCAGGAATCAGGACAAACTTGTTTCTATATATGTATATGGGACGTGATCCTCTGTACTCTTATTCTGTACCTACTATGTACCCATCGCATCTGAATCATCCATTTATATGGGTCCTATTTTTTGGGCATATTGGCAAGAAAGTCAAGTTCCAAATAGGAACTGTGACTAAATTTATGGACAATGTGGATCAGATGCCAAAGCTTGTTTTATACGCAGCAGACACTGCAAGATTCACGTTTATTTTCCTCCTATGTACCCGTGACCGTCACAGAGGGATACACTCGAGAGTAAAACCAGCCTATTTAAGAGTCAACTGTATTGCTGTTATAATTGCCAATTGATATCATAACTGATACACGTAATATTAACCATAATAGCTTTGGCCTCATAACAATAGTTCTTTTAAGAGTGGTTACACACAGAGAATGAAGGTCCAAGATGTTTTCCAAACTTTGGGACAGGAAGTACCATTGGCATTGCCAGTTAATAATGCCGACACTCTTTAAGAGCTTAATGTTCTGCGCTTTTCTGTAATTAACATGCATTAAAGTTGATGAACGCAACTAATTCCCCTCAAATTTCAGTTGAAATGGAAAACATGAAAAGAAAGGTTGGTAGACATGATTGATCTGGATACCTTTACTAACTTTGAAGCATTCGATGAGTGCCGTTGGAGAAAACTGCAGTAAAGAGCAGAAAAGTGACATATTGTGCCAACAAACTCCATTTCATTTCCTGTCAATGACCTAACCGACCGGCTTAGGCCATCTCCAAACTAACACACCAAAACACCAAAGTTGAATCCACTCCAACCAATATACCAAAGTTAGATTCCCTAAGACCACCTTTTAATTGATGCACCAAAAATTGTAAAATGACATCATTAATTATTTTTCTTATTTACATATTCTTTTTATGTTTTTCTCACATTTTGATCTATTTACATAATTTATTAAGTAATTAATTTTAAAATATATATTACTTTACACAAAATATATCATTACAAAGATATCATTAAGAATTTTAAAATGACACTAATATTGAATATAATATTAATTTTATTTATAATTCTTATTTATAAGTGTTATAAATTTATTAATAAAATATTTTAATAATAAAAAGTAAATTTAAAATAAAAGGTACATAAACTTAAAAGTAAAATAAACCATAACATTTATTTTAAAAAATTAAGACCCAACAAAAATGCTTGAAATTACAATTAGACTAAAATAAATTATAACTACAACTAGACTTGAAATTACAATCAAACTAAAATTACAACAATCAAATTAAAAGTAAAATTAAAGCACTTGAGAATATTAATTTAACATTAATAATTAATAGTTTAGAAGTCATTCGTATTTCCTCCAAAATCAAAATATTGGCTAAAGTCACTAGATGAGTTAGCTCTTCCTTAAGGTTTTCCTTCTAAAGCTCCTTTTGCATAAATTTTCATTTGTTTACTTTTGAAAGCCTCACGCATCACTCGATCTTTGATGAAAAAGTGAACGATATTGGATATTATTTAATTGATAGTATTGATCCAAAATGGTCTGTTATGTTATAAACCATTCATGATTTTCGAGGCCCAAAAAAGAAGTTATTTACGAAGATGCAAGAAGCATGTAGGAAGATGATGAGCATTCATTTGGAGTTCTCCAATCACAATTTGCAATTATTAAGGGACCGACATTTTTTTAGAAAAAACCATATCACATAATATAATGTCGGCATGCATTATAATTCACAGTATGATTATTGAGGACCAATGTCATACCCGAGTTACCATACAAGATTGGAGGGAAATCCCCAAAATTAATATAAATAGAGACAATACAATTAGATTTCAAAAATTCCTTATTCGATATAAGCAGATTAAAGTTAAAGAAATTCATTATAAATTCGTAATACATTGATTGAATATTTGTGAGAACGATATGATAATTCATAAGATTAGAAGTTAGATATGTAATAAAAAATTTTATATTTGTGCATGTTATTAATTTGGTGCAGGGTAGCTAAAATATAAAAAAAATTGTGTAAAAAAATTCCTGAAATATTTCTTTTTATACTAAATTTGGAAAAATTTTAGTGTAATGTCTAGAAATGACAAAAGCCCATAACTAGAGCCTCCTTTGCTTAAACTGGCAATTATACTTAACCACATCAACTTTTTTCCAGTGATTATTGGAACAACTGTAAATCAAATATCTTGTCACCATTATCATTAAACAATTACGTGTCACACCATAACCACCACGACATAAACAACTGATCATTATTGTAGCAGCTCCTGCTGTCTTCTTCTCACCGTTCGGCTTGTGTTCAGGTAATTCTCAATTGAGCAGCACTTACGTTTGCAGGATAAATTATACCAGAATCAGGCACATTGATGTCGTTTGAATCCAAACCTGTCGTCCTCCAGATCATATTCTATGTAATAGTTCTGCTGCTGAAAACTCCCCAGTATGATAGCAGGACCACCAAGTACTCGTCCTGGACCAATCGCACTATTATCGGTGACGATAGTTAAGCACACCACGTCTCGAGCAACAAACGCAATATAATTTTCCAAAGGCAACTTCATCTTAGCTCCGCCTTTAAACTGAAACACCAAATCGGGGAAAACCACTGTTTCCTGGCCGGAAATTTTGAAACATGGCCTTAAACCGGTCAGATTTTGGATGTCAGTTGCCAGCGTAAAGTTGGCCATTTGTTTTACAAATTCCCCTGATACTGGCTCAAAAACTGCCCTCTCCATGAACGTGAATGTTGTGCCTGAGTCTACTATCGTCCCTCCATTACCGTCAGGTTTAGTAACCAACAGACTGTACGGTATTTTCACATGCTTGTCTCCCACTTTGATTTTACGC
Organism: Erythroxylum citrifolium; assembly: GCA_026284465.1. Classification (NCBI taxonomy): domain Eukaryota; kingdom Viridiplantae; phylum Streptophyta; class Magnoliopsida; order Malpighiales; family Erythroxylaceae; genus Erythroxylum; species Erythroxylum citrifolium. The sequence goes on from JANKOE010000004.1 coordinate 48,791,408, forward strand.
AGAGGTACATAATAATGACTTTGAAATTTACCGCTGGAAGCATTTGGATTTTTCGAAAATGGCGTGTAGTACAGACCCTCTGTCTTGATATCTCCCTTACCCGACCCCGTAAACAAAATTAAGTCACTGCTCACCGGAGTGTCGTCGTACCGCCGAGAAACTAAACAATACGCGAACCTTCTCAAACCTAACTGTGATGGGATAGACTCCACGCTCCGACCAAACCCGGCAATTCCTTCGGGTTGTCTGGAGGAGAAAATGGAGCACCCCACAAGAAAATCACTTACTGTTAGTTCGGGAAAATCCAATGTTTCTGATAGTAAAAACCCCAATGTCGAACCTAAAGCATACTCAACAATATAAGGAGGGCAAGTCTGAGTACAGTTTCGGCTACTCAGATCACAATCGTTGCATTTAGATAGGATGGTGGGGCCGTAAATCCATGAGCATTTGGGATTTCTGCAGCCAACAAGCTTGGTCGAAGATGATTGTTTGGGTATGAAAGTTGGGATCTTTTTTGGGTCAACATTGGGGAAATTGCACCTAGAGCAGAGGTAACGGGAGGTACAGGGAAACCAAACGAGACTACTGCCAGTGTCCATGACGAATTTGAGTGGCTGAGGAGGAGTGCCGAAGCTAAGAGAGATAGAGTAGCCGCCATAACTGCGTGAGTAGAGAGGGATGTGTTCGTGAGAGGAGGAGTGTGGTGTCGGTGACTTTAGGTGACGAGCTCTGGAGAGAGAGAGAGAAGATAGGTGATGGAAGATGAGGAGAGGATCTGAAGAAGGGTAATTGGTGGAGGGGTATAGAGGAAGAGTGATGATGGTCGGTGAAGATAAGGACGTTGTAAAGAGGAAAAGGGAAAACAGAGAGACGCAACAGAGAGCAGCAGTAGCCATGGTAGTGTGCTGTGTGTTTTGCAGCTTCTCTAAAGAGTTAGCTTGTGGGAAGTGTTGGCTTTCGCTCAAGCTTTTGAAGAAAATTGAATGAAGTTGACATTTGGCGGTACCGAACATAAATTTGTTTAGGTATTGTATCGGTATATAATTATGGTAGAGTATTGTATAGGTATTATTGGATAATTTTTTAAATTTATAAAATAAAATTTTAAATTTTAAATTACAAAATAGTCTTTTAATATATTGTAGTGTATAATTTATAATTTTCCATCAAAATGTTTCTAAAACTCATAATAACAAAAATTTAAATTAATAACAATGATTCATTTTTATTAACATTATTTTGTTCACATGTTTCATATATAAATAATAATCTTAATTACTAAGAAAAAATTATTTAATTATTATACAAATATAAAATTAAAAATAATATAAAATAATGCAATATTTTTAAAAAATGAATATGATATTTTATCTACAATAGCCGGCTATTACGCTTGATAGAAAAGTGCATGGATAGTCAATAATAATATCATTGACTAACTAGGTACTAATGGAGGTAACTAAACAAAACATGTAGCAAAAAATTACAAGAGACGCCCAAGCAAACCACTATTCATAAGTTCCATCTAGTCTTAGTCTTAGTAGAAGGGGTTAGCAGGTTTTCAACTTTCCTAGCCAATAATTTAGATCTAAGCCAAATAATGATCTTGTCAGCTATTTTGTATTTATCCTCCTCTGCTTGCTTGTACAAACTGTAGTTCATCTCCCTCCGTATCACATATACGATAGTAATGAAAGCAACTTTAATTATGATAGCATTCAGGGATGTTAAAAGGGCCGATCTAGCTTAATTTTAGTCCAGTTAATCGGGTCACGAGTTTATCATGATCGGCTCCAGTAGGTCACGAGCAAACTCGACTCTACCAGTGGCCGAACATTACTTCAAAAATAACGGGTCACGAGTCTATATATGGTGGGCCAGGTTGGCCTTTAATTATGATAGCATTTAGGGATGTTAAAAGGGCCGATCTAGCTTAATTTTAGCCCAGTTAATCGGGTCACGAGTCTATCATGATCGGCTCCAGTAGGTCACGAGCAAACTCGACTCTACCAGTGGCCCGAACATTACTTCAAAAATAACGGGTCACGAGTCTATATATGGTGGGCCAGGTTGGCCTGGCCCACCAATAGCCTGTCAGGCCACGGATCGGTCAACCTGTAGTTGGGTGACATTTCTAATAGCATTCTTCTTCTTATAATTGAATATTTATTTTAGAGTTTATCTAAAATTAATTTGGTTAATTTTGTAATTTTATTTTTTTAGTTTTTATTTTCATAATTTCTAAAAGTTATAAAAACTAATTTTGATTTTATTTTTGTTTCATCGTAATCTGATTTTATTATTAACTAAATTATAAAATATTCAATTATTTAATGTTAACTACCAATAATAATTATGATTTAATACAATTTGATTTATTTTATAATTAATTATTATTTAATAAATATCTTTTAAAAATACAAATTTGAAAATAGTTACTTACTAACTAAAATTATTTATAAAATAAATATTCAATTATGAACAAATCAATTCTAAAAATTAAAATAAAATTTAATAAATAAATATTGGTTTATAAATTTATATTTTTACTTAATTAATTATTCATTTAAATGAAATATTAAGAATCTATGTAAGAAATTAAAAAGTTAATTATTTAATTATTTAATCTTTAATTTTATTTACTAGTTTTTCTTATTAATAATAAAAATGCAATTACATCATTATTAATAATATTTATTTTTATTTTAAAAATATAAACCAAAATAATGAAACCAAATTGGCTATAGGGTTCCTCTTGTATCCATATGAACCTGGGCTCCATTCCTTTGTTACTTTCTGGTGGAATTCTTGACGTCCCATGTTAGGTCATATGAATAACTTATATTTATGAACTTGATCCAATCTGGTTGAATTGGGATTTGGTTTAGTTATAGTTTATTGGTATACTTTCTACATTGCATATAGCCTCTATAGCTTGGAATTTTATTGCAATTAGAAGAATAGAGTTCGTTTCATATGCTTCGATAGTTATTACATCTTTTCAGAATTAAACTTGGGTGACCTTAAGTAGAATTGGTCTTCTAGACGAGGAGAGCAAATACGGCAAGGATAAAGCTGATAAATTCTTTAGGAAACAAAATGAAAATGGAAAACTTTCTCTGATTACTTCATTTATGTACTTTGGAGTTATAAAGCTATAGACAGGCTCAAACTGATTCTCAGAAAATCCTTTTCTGTATTTGCTTCTTTTATATAGAAATAGATATTATTCTCTTACACCAGGCTCAAACTGATTCTCAGAAAATCCTTTTCTGTATTTGCTTCTTTTATATACAAATAGTTATTATTCTGTTACACCAGACATTTGTGTAACAGAATAATACTTCATTGACCAAGATTATTATGATACTTTTGGTTGAATGTATCAACTAGCTAATTGTGTGGCCCTTCATTTATGTGCCTTCAAAACCTTGTAAAAACTAGAAAGTTTTTTTTTGATAAATCGGTAAAATAAATTAAATTATAAAACAAAATATGTACATAAACGTTCACAAACGAAGTTGTAAAAGCTAATCCAGCAGAGCCTCAGGGCGACCCAAAAATAATGAAGGGAACGTTGCAGCACGGGAAGAAGCACCCAAAACCCACTCAACAATAAGAATAATAACACCTAGAAATAAAGCCAAAGCACAAGCATACAAAGGCGAGAAGAAAGCCAAACTAATACAATTCAACCCAGAACTAGCAAGCATCGGCAAAACTAAAATAATGAACTGCGAAGCCTTGGCCCCTGAATGGGCAAGCTGAAAAGCGCTGCACCACCAAGGGTAGGCATGGCAAGCTAGGACTCTCCAAATAGAACCTCGAAAGCGAAGACCTGAAAAAACAAAGCCAGTAAAAAGAAAGGGAAAGAAAACCAAATTACCTTCTCTTGGTGTGTAGGCTGAGCTGTTCCCTAACGTGGGAGATAACTCCTGCAAGCATGCGCTCCTCAGCCAAGGCTTCATTCATGAAGGTTCTGGCATTACGTTCGGTCCAAATGTGGTAAACAGTGGTGGAGAGAAGTAGAGGAAAGAGAGGGGTGACTGAAGCTCTGGATTGGGGAACAGTTAAGAACCAGGGAAGAATAGTGGAAAGGGAAGATAGGTTCGAGCTGGGCAAGTTAAAATAGGAAAGGCAATGGGCCCAAATTGCTTTCGAAAAAGGGCAGTCAAAGAAAAGGTGATCTATAGATTCATTTGCTGAAAGGCACAGAGAGCAATGATTAGGAATGTAGAGGAAAGTAAGTTTATCCCGGGTTGGGAGCTTCTGTAAGAAAGCAAGCCATAAGGTAAATGAGCATCGAGGTTGACAATATTTGGTCCAAACCAATTTGTACCAAGGAACAACCGGTAAAGGAGGGCGCAAAAATTGGTAGGCTGACAAATTGGTATAACGCTTGGTTGGGCTGGCTATCCATTCCAGACAATCCGGTAAATAGGTATTGGGGGAATAGGAGGGAGGGGTCAGTTGTCTAAGAAGGTCCAGAGACACCTCACTCCAGCTCCAGGTACTATTACAGATCACATCTGAAACATGTGTAGTAAGTGGGAGCTCCGAGCCAGTAATCTCCCTCGGAGTTGAGAAGGTCTGCAGGATGCCACTCGGGTGCCAAGGATCCTGCCAGAAAAGAGTAGATATACCATTTCCAATCCTAAATCTAAATTGAGAACACAACTTGTCCCGGACTGCTAAAATCTTCCTCCAACTCCAAGAGCTATTATAGGTAGGCTGAGCACTCCAGAAATTATGCCTACGTAAAATTATGGTATGAACCCATTTGACCCAAAGCGCTTCCCGATCTTTAAACAAAAACCAAATCCGGTTACCTAACAGGACTTGATTCCAAGTAGTCAAGTGTTTTACTCCTAAGCCCCCTTCCTTTTTAGGACGACAGATGTCACTCCACTTCACCCGAGCCTGGGACTTAGAGTCTAACTTACCCGCCCACAAAAACTTCCTAAGTTTAGCCTCTATGTCCTTAAGAATGGAAGAGGGAAGAATAAAATGAGAGGACCAATAGACATGGAAGGAAGAAAGGACCGAGATAACCAATTGGAGACGACCCGCATAAGAAAGATGCTTATGGGTCCAAAGATTGATCCTATTGTCTATTCTATTAACAATAGAAGCACAATCCCTCCTAGACAGACGACCGGTAATGAGAGGAACACCAAGATACCTAAAGGGGAGAGAACCTTGCTGAAGGCCCGAAACTAGTTGCATCCTATGGCTTAAATGACTGACATCCGGGGATAAGTAAAACTTACTTTTAGAGGTATTCATTTCCAACCCAGAGTACATAGAGAAGGTATGCAAGGAGTCAAGCAAAAGTTGAGCAGAAATTAAATCCCCATGACTGAACATTAAAAGATCATCCGCGAAGAGAATATGGTTAAGCTTAAGGCCTTGACATCGCCAATGATATTTAAACTGGGGAGAGTGATCAGTTTCCAGACTCAGATTCCTTGAAAACACTTCCATACAGATAATGAAAAGGAAAGGCGATAAAGGATCCCCCTGACGAAGGCCAGATTTTCCTTTGAAGAAACGAGTGGGTGACCCATTGACCAAAATAGAATAGGAGGGAGACGTGATACATTCCCGAACCCAACCAATGAACCTCCTCGGAAGGCCTACTGCTTCTAAGGTGCTAAGCAGAAAATGCCAATGAATAGAGTTGTAGGCCTTACGGAGGTCTACTTTGAAGGCACACCGCTGGTGGGAATTGGCAATGTGATAGTTCTTGAAGATTTCTTGAGCTAAAAGAATATTATCTCCTATTCGGCGGTGCTTGATAAAAGCACTTTGATGGGGGCTAACTATTTGAGGAAGAATGAGGCTGAGTCTATTAGCCAAAATTTTTGCAATAACCTTGTAAAGCATATTGCAACAAGAAATAAGTCTAAAGTCCTGGACCGTAGAAGGATGAGCAGATTTAGGAATTAGGGAAATGAAAGTAGAGTTTAGCTCTTTAAGCAACCTGCCGTGGTGGAAAAAACTTTTAATAGCTGCTGTAACTTCTTCCCCTATAATGGGCCAGGCCTTACAAAAGAAGAGCCCATTGAAGCCGTCAGGACCAGGGGCCTTATTAGGGTTAAGGGAGTGGAAGGCCTCACGAATCTCTGAGGAAGTAACATTAGCGATTAGATCTTGGGAAGGGGCATCCGCAAGGGGATGAGGAAAAAGGGGAGCTACAAAGTCCTTGGAGGAATGAAGGTTCTTCTCACTACCTATAGAATCTTGAAAATAAGCAAGGAAATGAGTTTGGATATCAGCAAGATCTACAAACCCTTCTGCCAAGACTTACCTCAAAAGAATGAATGGAATTTCGGTTCCTATGGGCAAGGAGAGAACTGTGAAAGAACTTAGTATTACGGTCACCTTCCTTAAGCCATTTGATTATAGAAGATTGTCTATAAAAGGATTCCTGGTCAGCAAGAGATCTATAAAGATCGCTAATGGCCTCAGACTCCCTAGCCAGCAGAAGAGAGGAACTAGGGGAAACCTTCAGGAGGTCCTGAATAGAGTTCAAAGTAGCTTGACAAGTCTCAACCCTAGTATTAATGTCACCTATCTGACACGAATTCATAAGTTTAAGAGCCTGTTTAACTTTCTTAAGCTTAGTAACCACTCTAAATAAAGGGGAACCTATAACAGGGAAGGCCCAAGCATCGGCAACCGTCTGGAGGAAATTGGGCTGGTCAGCTAAGAAATTAAGAAATCTAAAGGGGCTGGCATGTTTAAGCTGGAGGCCAACCGATTTCACTTCTAAAGGGGAATGATCAGAAATTTGAGGGTTATGGACAACACAATGGGAAGAAGGAAAATGAAGGGTCCAAGCAGAATTGATTAGAGATCTGTCAAGCTTGCAGGCTGTGAAGGAATTACCTACCTGTTTATTGGATCAAGTAAAACGGGGACCACTCGAGTTTAAGTCAAAAAGCCCAATACCATCAACAAACTGCCTAAAAGCATGATGACTATTCTGAACATTCAAGCTAGGGGGGCAGAGTCCTGAGGGTGGAGAATAGCATTAAAGTCTCCTGCTATCATCCACGGACAAGAACCTACAGACAGAGAGAGAGTGGACATATCAGACCAAAGACGCTGCCTTAGGGACGGATTATTTTCACCATAAACACAAGAGAGAAGGAAGGGACAGGTGCTGTTTCTAGGCTGGATATCTAAATGGATAAACTGGTCCGAACAACAGAGGGAAGAGCAATGAAGGATTTCTGGATTTCAGGCTACCAAAATCCGGACATTAGGAGAATGGTCGAGGTTGCTGAAGGTAACCTAGCGAGGAAATAAGGAAGAGCAGACACTATCCAAAAAATCAGAAGATCTAATCCTAGTCTCAACTAAACAGACAAAGGAGGCAGAAGTTTTCCTAAGCCAAGCCCGAACAGCCAGCTGTTTATTAGGGTGGTTTAGACCACGGACATTCCAAAAAACTAACTCCATTAATCAAAACCAGCTAAGCCACAAACCTACTACTTCAGCTTTTTCCTAGCTTTTCTAGTCTTTCTAACAAAACAATCCCCCTCTGCCCCACCCACTGCCCTAGGACTAGCAGGCCTCAATTCAGAAGAAGGAGAAGAGGGAATACCTGTCGGATTCTCTGCTAGGATAGATGGCGCCGCACTGTCACTACAGAGACCTTCAGAAGACTGGAGGGAGGTATCAACAGAGGAGGAGTACCTGCCTTTCGACCCTCATTAGTCTCAGGAGACTGCAAATCGTCAACAAGCACTGGTCGTTGTGGACCTGCCATTGGAGCCACCAGGGGCGCCAGAGAAGGAGCAGGAGCAGGAGATGGCTGCTCCGAAGATGCGGACCCTACATCCTGACTCGTCTCTAGGTCCACAGAGGCCTGAGGAGCCTGCATGTCATCACCAGTGACTGGTAGAAGTGGAACTTCCATCAAATTCGTCGGGGGGTCCAGAGGCGAAGCAGGAGCAGGGGAAGGCTGTGCCTTAGGTGCGACTAACCCTGAATCCAGACTCCACTCCAGTTTCTCTGAGAGTCCTGTTTCAAACTTTCGGCCTGTTGGCGCCCACATCTTGCGTTGCTGGCTTGCTGGAGGTTGCCACTCATATTCAATAGACACTACTTGAAAGGTAATCTGCCCCTCCTCGCCATAGGTGGCCAACTGAAATGAAGTAGGCCAATGCGTATTCAGCTCCATTTCCACGCATAACCTGGCGTAACTGATTCTGGACATTCTTGCCGTCGGAGTATCCATTAGCAGAGGGAGCCCCACTGCACTGGCGATCTGTCCCAAACCCTCAGTATTCCAATATTCAATTGGCACATTGTAGAACCGAGCCCACACCAGAGCCTTGCGAATTTCAACTGTTGCACCACCATTCAGACTCCACTGTCGAAGAAACAGAGGCTGACCTTGGATATGCCATGGACCTCGTTCGACAACAGACTTCATCCCATGCTCAGAAGCAAACCGAAAGAGGAAATTATTGGAGCTAGTTATCAAGATCTCCTGAAGACCAAAGTCTGCCCAAGCTTTCATCAAAGCACGGTGTACCACCGGATAGGCAGGACGCTTGGCCAGGAAGAAACCAACCAACACAGTTCGAAATTTAGAGGCACCTTTCTACGCAAGCTCTCTCGGAGGAATGACAAAAACACGATTCTCCTTAATCTCTGGAGGGAAGAAGGACAGTTCCTGAGACTCGGAGGGAGCCCCAGAGCCTGCTTCCACCACAGACTTCCAAGATCTAGGCGGAGCCAGCGGAACGGACGCCAAGGGAGGACGAGGAGGAAGGGTCGAAACCAGAGGAGAAGACGAAGGAAGAGCGGAGGGAGGAGACGGAATCGAGACGGGGAGGGGAAAGGAGGCAGGAGACTGAACCGAGACGGGGAGGGGGATTTTGAAGGGAAAGAGACGAAGGATCTGGAATGTTAGGGTTCGAGTTTTCCGAAGGGGGGGGATGGAAAGGAGTAAGGGAATTAGGGCTTTTTGTGAGAGATGAAGAAGAAGGATCAAGGGGCAGAGGAGGGCAAGGAATCGAGGGAGAGGAAGAAGCCATGGCTGAGGAGTGGACCATCTCCACCGGAAGGAAGACTCACTCGCCGGAAAGCTCACATCTCTCAGTGGAAACTTTATTTTGATTAATAAAGCGAAAGATAATTTTCATTCATTTGATGTTTTTTTATGAATTGATATCGATCTTAAATCAAATTAAAGAAGTCCATAATATAAAACATAGCATGAATGAATGAATTCATAATAATGAGACTCTTATCATGTGCAATTATGTTAATATCTAAATTATCCTTAGTCATAGGATTAATGAGATGAGACATTGTTAATCCGAATAGACTAACACATGTTATACTCCTTGATTTGTTCAAGCAGTGGATCTCATAAACTGTAAGCATGAGATGTTTAGAATTAACATGTGGATGCTTGCTAAGAGTCGTAAGTACATCGGATGACCCGCTATGAGATTATCATATAGATGATCTATCAAATTTTAATGATTAATCTCATCATAGCAATGGTGTAAATATCATTATACTTGAAGTACTCAAGGATATCTTGGATATTGATCCTAGGCTTTGACACAATTCCTTGTTGTCTCAAGATGAGGTTGCTCATAGGTGGTGGTTGGGTACATTTATTAGTATTCGAAGGGAATTGGGTAGCCAATAACGGATTCACCACTCCTGATAAAAGGAGATGATACCCACGGCATCTTATAGGGGTCATTACTCGGGAGTTTCTGGCCAGAGAAATTATGTGTCATGAAGAGAATCTTCAATGATAAATAGAGTAATGAGATCCCTAGGATAAGAACTTACGTCACTTGGAATAGATGTGGCGTAATCAGCCTAGTGGGAGTTGACACATAACCCATACTCCGAAACAAGTGGGGTATAGGATGATGAAGGGGCGAATTGCACGGTAATTATCTATGAAAAGTTTTGTAAGTCGAATAATTAACTATCGAAGAGTCATGTGTTAATTCACTTACCTTATGGTAAATTAGCATCACGAAACCCTTCATGATTTGCTTAGATTAAGAGTTAATTCAAGTGGCATGAAACCATTCATATTATGCTCAAATTAAGAGTTAATTCAAGTGCTCAAAATAACCAGGAACCTAAGGGTCACACGCATAAAAGATCGGATGAAAAACAAAGTGTGCAGGGCTATCATTTTAAGCAAGTCACGATCGTGACTTATAGGTCACGATCATGACCCACTTTATAACGGGTGGTAAATAAGAGAGTTCTTTACTTATGTACACACAACGAAATTCAGCCAAAAAATACACTCCAATGAGAGACTAAGGGTCCAGAAGAGTTCTAGAGGTTGAGAGGAGTGATCTTGAGGTTTATTAATGCAATTTTATGCAATTGTTGCATGAATTTAATTGCATGTATCTTGATTATGATCTAACTCTCAATTGAGTATCTACTTGAATTCATCTCGTTCAGTGCTCTAACCACCCTTACACACTATTATTCTCCATCTTTTCGCACTCTCAAGAGGCCAAAAAAGGTGTTTGGTGTTTGTAACAACCCAAAAAAGGAGAAGAAACAAGAAAGGATGAGTTGTCCTTAAGGTACCAAGTTTAATTACACATTCTTTCAATTCTGTCTATTACATATATATGATTCTGGATTTTCTGGGGATGTCATGAGGTTAGAATTTTGATTCTAATGCTTCCTCTGCATAACCATGTATGAGATGCATGGACCCATGGCTCCCCTACAATAGAAAATCCAAACTCTGACAAATGGTTTGGAGCCATGAAATTCGAGATACAGTCCATATATGACAACCAAGTTTGGAACTTGGTTAATCTTCCTATTGGGGTAATACATATTGAAAATAAGTGGGTTTTCAAAAGCAAGATAGACATAGATGGAAATTTGACTACTTACAAAGCACGACTTGTTGCAAAAGGTTTCAAATAGATTCAAGGAGTTGATTATGATGAGACCTTCTCGCATATGTCTATGTTTAAGTCAATTTAGATCCACCTAGCAATTGTCGTTTTTCACGATAATGAAATATGAAAAATGGATGTCAAAACTACCTTCCTAAATAGGAATTTATAAGAGGATGTGTATGTGACATAA